>CM019698.1:38587423-38589923 GCA_009760885.1 Achatina immaculata
ACAGGCAGACAGACAGAGAGGCGGACAGACAGACAGACAAACAAACAGAGAGGCGGGCAGACAGACAGACAGACAGGCGGACAGACAGACAGACAGAGAGGCGGACAGACAGACAGAGAGGCGGGCAGACAGACAGACAGAGAGGCGGGCAGACAGACAGACAGAGAGGCGGACAGACAGACAGACAGAGAGGCGGGCAGACAGGCAGACAGAGAGGCGGGCAGACAGGCAGACAGAGAGGCGGGCAGACAGACAGACAGAGAGGCGGGCAGACAGAGAGGCGGGCAGACAGACAGATAGACAGAGAGGCAGGCAGACACAAGCAGACAGACAGACAGACAGACAGACAGAGAGGCGGGCAGACACAAACAGACAGACAGACAGACAGGCAGACAGGCAGAGAGGCAGGCAGGCAGACAGACAGACAGAATGAATGAATGAATGAATATTTTTAAAAGGGTAAGTAAAGAATTGGGCACGCAGGCCCGTCTTACATTCTGCCCTTTGTTACTCCATCTTTCATTCTTCCCTCACTCTCGATTTAATACAAGTATACAAATTAAATTAGGAAAAAAACATACCACAGGAGTGTACGATTAAACTACTACATTCAAAGTAAAAAAGAAGAAGTAATAAACCTAATAAAATAGCATTCACATACACATACACGCGCACACACAGACATATACATAAATGAAAAAACATATCTAGTACAGATCTTCTAACATATTTTTTAAACATTCATTAAAATAATTTCTAACAATATCTAACACATTACTTTTCAAACTATGTCATTTTAGTACTTGATGGTTGGCGAGTCATGGGTTGAGAGAGTGCTGGTTATTCTATGGAGGCATATAGTTACAAGCAAGTACATAATGAAACAGGTTTGAGTTAAAGGATAAAGTATTACTAATGGATTTTAAATGGTAGGTGAGGGTGTTCCAAAGTTGTACTGCAGAGTATGCAAGGCTTTTCTTGTACAGATCAAGCCTGGGTTTAGAAAGAAGACAGTTTCTTAAACGTTGGCTATGTTTAATGCTGGACGTAAACAATGGCCACAAGTAAGGCGCAGCATTGTGCTACAAAATTCTATGAACATATTTGAATTTGTTAAAAATAATTCTGTATCTGAGGGGTAGAATTTCTAGTTCTTTGTGCTGATCTACAATCTGTACTGGGTGTGTGTCACAAATAAGATTTAATGCTCGCTTGTGAAGTGAGTGGGACCTTTTTGTGTTTGAGACTGAGCATCCGTCCCAGACTATGGAAAAGTAATCTAAGTGTGTTTGTATACGTCATATGTAGAATGTTTTTCTCGTGTCTTGGTCGATAAAGTGTTTAATTTTGGCTAGCTCGTAAACTTTCTGTGTAATCAAGTTTGTTAGGCTATGCAGACAGACAGACAGATAGATAGATAGTCAGACAGACAGACAGACAGACAGATAGATAGATAGATAGATAGATAGATAGATAGATAGATAGATAGATAGATAGATAGATAGATAGATGGATGGATGGATGGATGGATGGATGGATGGATGGATAGATAGATAGATAGATAGATAGATAGATAGATAGATAGATAGATAGATAGATAGATAGATAGATAGATAGATAGATAGATAGATAGATAGATCATTCACCTCTTACATTCTTTTCTACTGTTTTGTTAACATCTTAGGACATGTTAAATCTGAAGTGCTGTAAGTGAATCAGTCGCAGTTTAGTGGGGTGTGGGGTTGGAGTGGGGTGGGAGAGAGAGAGAGAGAGAGAGAGTTCCAGCTAGTTCATCCTTTCGAGACCCGAATGGCTTTCTCTGTTAAAAACGTGAAAAGGGTGGGGATGTTCCGCTATTGAAACGAGGAAGGGCAGGCAAGGGACGGAGCAGACATCATCAGTGCTAGAAAAGATGCTGGTCGGTCCAAGGACCTGGCCACCAACTGTGAGTCCGCGTCGTTAAGAATGAAGGAATTGGAGATGAGACGTGGAGTGGCCAAAACTGACTGAATCATTAAGAGCTTCAGATAGATGGTCAGCAGCCAAGGGGGCTGTAAACTGAGGGAGATACTGAAGATAAGATCGGAGCATCTGTGGATGTATCCAGAGTGCGTGGATGATGGATGTTCCTAACTAACTAACTAACTAACTAACTAACTATCGAACTAACTAACTAACTAACTAACTACCTAATTAACTAACTAACTAACTAACTACCTAACTAACTAACTAACTAACTAACTAACTAACTAACTAAATAACTAACTAACTAACTAACTAACTAACTAACTGACTGACTGACTGACTAACTAACTAACTAACTAACTAACTAACTGACTAACTAACTAACTAACTAACTAACTAACTAACTAACTAACTAACTAACTAACTAACTAACTAACTAACTGACTAACTAACTAACTAACTAACTAACTAACTAACTAACTAACTGACTAACTAACTAACTAACTAACTAACTGATTAACTAACTAACTAACTA
>CM019698.1:38592423-38624923 GCA_009760885.1 Achatina immaculata
CAGTTGTAGTAGTAGCAGTAATAGTAGTAGCAGTAGAAGTAGTAGTAGTAGTAGTAGCAGCAGTAGCAGTAGTACTAGTAGCGTTATCAGTAGTAGCAGTAGTAGTACTAGTAGTAGAAGTAGTAGTAGTTGTAGCAGTAGTAATAGTAGTATTAGTTGTATTAGTAGCAGTAGTATTAGACTATTAGTAGCACCAGCAGTAGTCGTAGTAGTAGCAGTAACAGTAGTAGTAGTAGTACCAGTATGAATATTAGTAGTAGCAATAGCAATAGTAGTAGTAGTAGCAGTCGCAGTAGTAGTAGCAGTAGTAATGACAGTAGTACCAATAGTAGTAGTAGGAGGAGGAGCATTAGCAGTAGTAGTAGTAGTAGTAGTAGTAGTAGTAGTAGTAGTAGCGATAACATTAATAGTATTATGAGTAGCGGTAGTATTAGAGTATTAAAGTATTAGTAGTACTAGTAGTAGTAGCAGTACTCGAGTAGTAATAGTAGCGGTATTAGTAGTAGTAAAAGCAGTAGTATTAGCAGTAGTAGTAGTAGTAGTAATAATAATAGTAGTAGTAGTAATAGTACCAGTAGCAGTGGTAGTAGTAGTAGTAGTAGTAGTAGTAGTAGTAGTAGTAGTAGTAGTAGTAGTAGTAGTATTGATAATAGAGTGGTAGTAGCAGCAATAATTGCAGTACTAGTTGTAATAGTAGTAGTAACAATAGCAGTACCAATATTAGTAGTAGTAGTAGCAGCAACAGTAGTATTAGTAGTAGTAGTAGCAATAGTAGCAATACCAAAAGTACTAATAACAGTAATTGTAGCAGTACCAGTATTAGCAGTAGTAGTAGTAGTAGTAGTAGTAGTAGTAGCAATAGTAGTAGTGGCAGTATTAGTAACAGTAGGAGTAGTAGTAGTAGTAGTTGCAGTAGTTTTAGTAATAGTGGTAGCATTAGTAGTTGCAGCAGTAGTAGTAGAAGTATTAGCAATAGTAGTAACAGTATTAGCAGTAGTAGTAGTTAGTAGAAGAAGAAGAAGAAGAAGACACAAACTTCTTTTAGTTTTTAGCCTGTCCCATACGACAGAACTGACAGAGTGTTCTACTTAAACCTTGAGAAAGTAAATTTAACCCACTTACTATCCGACCTAAGTCCCATAATTCTACTTCTTCATCGTTCGCCCCGAGCATCAACGCCAGTCTTTCCCAAATGTGGCAGCTCTTCTCTGGTTTTCGTCACGTCCATCCAGCGTCAGCCGAAGAGATTTCAGACCAGACCACGCCCTGTCCTTGTACGAGGGTAACCTGGTAACTTTCCAGGACACGGTTGGATGGATATAATTCAAGATCTTCTATTGTCGAGACGGTAAGAAGATAGCTAGGTCAGAGATATGCCTCCTGTCTTTCACAGTAACATTTATCTAAAACTGGTCCCAATGAAGTAACAAAGTTACGCTAGATGACTTCATGGTGGTCAAATTTTATCTTTAAAAAAAATAACTGGGTCGTCATAGGTGCACTCTGATGGATCCAGCTGTAAAAATTGATACTTGGTACAACAGTGTTCAGGAAACAAGCGTCAGAAAATAAAGAATATCCGCCTGCAGAGCGAGGCACACCATACTGCAATCCACAATCACCTATCAGGGAATGACGAGAATGTGGGAAACCACACTTAAAGCTTAATCCAGTCAGGTCCGACGGAGATGGATTGCGTGGGGTGGGGTGGGGAGGGGAGGGGGGACCGGGAGTCGTATCTTTGGGGCCCGAACATTTGACGGATCCCTGCAACGCTGTCCCTCCCCTTCCCCCCCCCCCCCCCACCCCGACCGCCATGCTCTCCCCTATTTCTTTTCTTATCAGAGATACAATTCCAGAGAACACTACTCCGTGTTTGCAAAAGAGTCCTATAGTGACTGATTCCCGAGGCACCAACCGGACTCTCTACAGCCCTGGATCTAACTCCCGAGGTCCCTATGGGATTCCTCTCTACAGCCCTGAATCTAACTCCCGAGGCCACTATGAGACTCCTCTCTACAGCCCTGAATCTAACTCCCGAGGACCTTATGGGACTCTCTACAGCCCTGAATCTAGCACCCGATGTCCCGACCAGACTCTCTACAGCCCTGAATCTAGCTCCTGATGCCCCGACCAGACTCTCTACAGCCCTGAATCTAACTCCCGATGTCCCGACCTGATTCTCTACAACCCTGATTCTAACTCCT
Organism: Achatina immaculata; assembly: GCA_009760885.1. Classification (NCBI taxonomy): domain Eukaryota; kingdom Metazoa; phylum Mollusca; class Gastropoda; order Stylommatophora; family Achatinidae; genus Lissachatina; species Lissachatina immaculata. The sequence continues at coordinate 38,594,631 of CM019698.1, forward strand.
GATGCTTATACCAGACTCTCTACAGCAATGAATCTAACTCCCGATGCCCCGATGGGACTCTCTAAAGCTCTGAATCTAATGATCAATATGAATCCACCAGTATCCATAATGAACGAAAAAAGCTGGAAAAAAATTATTACAATATTTTCTATTCTACCTGCAGGTTTCTAATCTACCTGTTTTCTCTGCCCTTCCTTTGCAACATAAATCTCATGTTCTTTCTGCTACATCAAAATTCTTCTTCCTACTCAGAAATTCTATTCTCCCAAGTGAAATCCACGATATCTTTCCTCATCGACATATAGACAACGAGAATCTATTAATGGCTATATTTATCTCCTTCCCGAAGACAGCTACTTTCAAGGAAATCCCAGGAACTCCTAGCTGGCGAATCTCTCTTGGGCACTGGATTTTCAACTTTCAATTCCCCTGACGGTATCTTTATTCTTTACAAGTGATCGATCCATGAATTCGACGGCTACAAAAATCGCAGGCGGAAATCCATCAGTTTCTGGGCTAATATAAGTTTATTATTATTTGTTTAAATCGTGGAATTTCTATCTTTGCATAAAAAAAAAATTTTAGTTTCCTGTCTCCTGAAAGATATCTCTTGGTGACTGTTTTATCAGAAAATTTTATACGCTATTTAGAATCCTTTATATACTAATTTAAGCCCTACGTGTCAATTAGTTAGGTAGTTACTTATTAGTTAGTTATTTAGTTAATTATTTAGTTAGTTTGGTAGACAGCTAGTAGCTAGTTAGTTAGTTAGTTAGTTAGTTAGGTAGTTAATTATTTATGTATTTAGTTAGTTAGTTAGTTAGTTAGTTAGTTAGTTAATTAGTTAATTAGTTAGTTAGCTAGTTAGTTAGTTAGGTAGGTAGTTAATTACTTATTTATTTATTTAGTTAGTTAATTAGTTAATTAGTTAATTAGTTGGTTAGTTAGTTAGTTAGTTAGTTAGTTAGTTAGTTAGTTAGTTAGTTAGGTATTTAATTACTTATTTATTTATTTATTTAGTTAATTAGTTAATTAGTTAGTTAGTTAGCTAACAACTGACAAAACAAACAAGGCAACTGAAATATGTATCAATGAGGAAAAACTGGAAGAAGTGGAGAGTTTTGAATATCTTGGATCACTACTAACTAATAATGGAGATACAATGAGGGAAATTAAAAGGAGGACATCTATTGCTCTTCAGAAAGTAAAACAAATAAAGAATCTGTGGAGAGGAGCAGACAGAACCACAAAAATAAGATTTTTAAGGGCATGCATCTTTCCCATCGCAACATATGCCTGTGAGACCTGGACACTTAACAAAACAGCTGAGAAACACATAAATGCCTTTGAATGTAAATGCTATAGAAGAGTTCTCCACATATCGTGGGCACAAAAAAGAACAAATATATCTATACTACAAGAGCTTAATATTGAAGAAGGCTGGCTAGTGAAGAGGATTAAAGAGAGAAAACTTAAATATTTTGGATACATTAAACGTCATGATAATTTAGAGAAGACCGTATTGGAAGGATACATAATGGGAAAAAGAAAAAGAGGAAGACCGAAACGAAGATGGCTGCAAGACATCGTTGATGATCTGGAAATGGATGCAGCAGCAGCAGGCCATCTTGCTCACAACCGAGAGGCCTACAGTAGTGCTGTTTGGGAGGCAAAGTTCCGCAAGGGACATGCAAAGGAATGAAATGAAATTAAATGAAGTTAGCTAGTTAGTTAGTTAGGTAGCTATTTAATTAATTAGTAAGTTAGTTAATTACTTAATTAATTAATTAGTTAATTAGTTAGTTAGTTAAATAGTTAGTTAGATAATTAGTTAATTAGTTAGTTATTTAATTAGTTAGTTAGTTAGTTAATTAGGTAGCTAGTTAGTTAGGTAGCTATTTAATTAGTTAGTTAATTAGTTAGTTAGTTAGATAGTTAGTTATTTATTTAGTTAATTAGTTAGTTAGTTAGTTAGTTAGTTAGTTAGTTAATCTTCCTCCACCAGAGCAAAACAACGGATGCTCTGTACGTGCCCAAGATTTGGCGGCCGCTGTGACATTTATGAATTCTAGTTGTAAAAGTCAATGTAACAAAGCACTCCTGTGTTCAAAATGTGCTTATCGTATACGAGAGCAAGTGTAAATGAAAGAAGATTCCACGAACAAGGTTTTTGTTTTCACGAAAAACTAACGTGGAAGCATTTTTTAGCACATTTTTGTGGTTCACATAAATAAATATGTTCTGCCTAAGTTCAAAGGGAGATAAATCCATTTGTGAAGTGCGCTATAGATAAAGAAATGTTTCCTCGTACAGAAAGTCAGTCTCGAATTATGAATACTTTATGTGTGTGTAAATAAGTGCACTTATTTACATTATTTGCAATAGTTCTTCATTATAACAGTATACCAATCTCGATAAAAACGAATAAAATATTGCAAAACAGGTGTAGTATACAATCTCCTCCGTGTACAGGAAGAAATAAAAGTTGTATTTTCATTTTACTTGCGCAGTGGACAGGTTAAATAAAAAATTAGGACCCTTTCTTAAACGAAGCGAAGCATCGAATCGTTACGTTTGCTAAGAGAATGTGCGGTTTTACCGGAAGAGCTCAAAAATGGGCTGGGAGTTGGGGGGGGGGGGGGGGGGGGAAGGAAAGGTACCAATCAGACGAGATTGACTAGTTAGTTGCTTTATTTTACTTGAAACATCATATTGCTTGAAACAACATCACGTCAAATTACTTCAAATAAATCATATCATATTACTTCAAAACACGGTCACATCAGATTACTTGAAATAACATCAAAGTTTGTATCTGAAACAAAATGGGACATCTTAAAACAGTAAAGTAAACCGGGAAGATTTGAAGTAGCCAACTCTTTCGGATGTAGAATAAACCACGACAAATTGCGATGATTTGCCACGATTTAGCTGATACAACTACAAACGGCATAATTATCTCACCTTCACAATAATTTGACTCTTCCTTTAAAGCCAGTCCTTTTTCTCCTTCAGTTAAATTTGAAACCATTTCTTAAACTGGGGGTTTCGATATGGTTTCTTTCATCACAGTCTGAGAATTTCCTCTTCATTCCCTTCAACTATGTCTTTCGTTGATGGATTTTAGAGTAGTCTCGTTAGAAAATTCAGGAAAACGTTTCAGATTGGTTACTTTCGCTGTGAAATGATGTGGCAATCTTTATTTTGTAACCTGGGACAAAGTGGATGTATATATATATATATGCAGCTTCTTGGAATGATGGTCAAGACTGGATGTATATATACATGCAGCTTCTTGGAATGATGGTCAAGACTGGATGTATATATACATGCAGCTTCTTGGAATGATGGTCAAGACTGGATGTACATATACATGCAGCTTCTTGGAATGATGGTCAAGACGTCTTCCACCGCACGTCATCTATTGAGGAGGTAGCAGCGCAGTCAGTTAGTGCGCTGTTCTCTCGTGGCTAGACGGCTGCTTGTCCTACCGGAGTCCGTGTTCGAATCCCAGGTAATTCCCTTGTGATTTTTCTTTCTCTCACGTCTCACTAAAGTGCTTTGTCTATGATTTTTTCGAGGTCCAATCTTACAAAAATGTGTTCTCTCACTTTACCGTACCAAAGCCTCGTAGTTTCCTATTCATAAAAAAATTGTCATCTATTCAAGGTTCAAAGTTAAAAAATCAGACTCCGTCGTCATTGCACTCAGGACAGCCCCACATATGCTCCAACAAGAGCAGCGCCGTCTTAACTCGTGGGCCCATCTTGGCAATCCCCAAGGTCTCCAAGTGCATTGGACCCAACCAGCCTACGCAAATCTATAATCTTTTCCCAGGAGGCCCCCGATGTTGTTAAGACGGCCCTGCCCAAGAGTACAAGTATGTTTGGTGATAGATCTGTTTATCAGGGTTATCATAGTGCTACGGAGTGCATGCACCGTGTTGATGTTCTTCTTGACAGAAAGAGATAGCAGTACTTGAAAACCATTGTGAAACTTCTGAACAGGTTTTGTGTGTTGTGTTTGTGTGTGTGTAACCTTAGAAGGCAAGCACATCATGGACATGAAAGAGAATTTTGATCTAAGAGACTCAATCATTTGCTGAACTCTGCCTCCCTAACAGCTCTCCTGTGGGTCTCTCTGTTGTAAGCAAGATGCTCTGCTGCTGATGCATCCATATGCAGATTATCAACGAAGTCTTGCACCCATTATCTAGGAGAGGAAGGACAATATAGAGACTGGTGAGAGACTGGACTGAGAAAAGAATGAGAACTGATGATGACAGTGACACTATGTCTTGTAATATAGATAGACAGACTTGCATGATCCAGTTTTGCAAAAGAAGATATAAAGAGTGATGAAAGTGAGCAGAAACAAAAATTTTAAAAAAAACGACGGAAAACAAGATGAACGCTTATAAATCAAGAACATACAGCAGCCCGAAATTTCGGCAAAATTTCGTTTTCAAAGACCATATACAAAAACAATACAATAGACAAAAACACGAGAAATAAATGAACATTTAACTCTCAGCTCTTTTTTATTTTCCTCGTTAAGGAAGCCAGGCACAAAATGCGCCCAAATAGATGTAGGCAAACACAAAGCAGAAGCAGGTGGCTGATTGAGAAATGAGAGAAAAAGAACAAGATAAAGGGTACATGACATCCTGCTCTACATGGCACAAAACTAGATAACTATGACCTAAACAAAGCTGCAGCTAATAAAAGTGGGAATACAATATAGGAAAAGGTTGGATGAAGGAGTGCTCAGAATGAAGAGAGACTATTATAAGAACAAGACTGGTCGTTTAGGAAACATAGGGGAGGTAGCTGTGAAAGGTCTCTTGCGGCTAGAGAATGAAAATAGAAAAGGCTGAAAAATTAACCCGTCCGAGGCGAGAATGAGAAAATGCAGCGAAGTGAGTGACGCCATAAGAAGAGAACTAGACAACAAGAGCAGAAAGAGAAACGGAGAAATTAGGAAGAAACAGCAAATAAGTAGAAATGTGTGTGTGGGGGGGGGGGGGGAAGCGGTGGTGAAGACGCTTATCGATGAGGCAGTCAGCGACTTATTACTGATATGCCAGCGTCAGGGTTAGGGAATCATAGCTGACCAAGACCCTGTCCTACCTTTCCGTGGTACCCCCAGTAACAGGCCTTGCTTGGCTAATAGGGCAGGAATCGCCAAAGTCCTCATGGTGGTGGAGTCTGATAAAGAAGCATTGCACACCCACTGCTTTTTACCTGTACTCTAGGACTGAAAGAATAGCTGCCATAACCCGCTCCCACGCCGATACGATGCTGTGCCTCAACAGCCGCACAGCATCGGCTGCAAAGAACAACAGGTCACAGTTACAGGGAGTTCGTACAAATACAGGTACAAGTAGAATTGCGAATCAGTTCAGAGAAAACTGACCTTATTGTTAATCGGATACTGAGAAGCCATTTTGTTTCTTTTATACTTGTAGCCTTTTTTTTCAAACAAAAAAACAAAACCAAAAAAAAAACTGCCAGTACATGAAGTGATTTAACACAGTGTTGTGTTGCCTTGTCTTGACTCCTTCCTCATATACCTCTCAGTGCTGAAGGATCAAATAGACGTCTTGGTAGGGTTCAGTGGTGAGCTACGAATAAGTGAATATGTAAAGCCTCTGTATTTATTACCCCTCCATTTCTTTCGTGGCACCCCCATCCTATGTTTCCTAAAAATCTTAGTCGGAATGTTTTTTTTTTGTAGTATCCTATCTGGCGGTCGTATAACGTGGCCAAACCATTTGATTTATTGCTTTTGTGGTATATTGTTTGATGATTGTCATGTAGCTTGGCCAAATTATTTGACTTGTTCTTTCTGTGGTCTTCTGTCTGGTGGTAGTCGTGTAACGTGGCCAACTTATTTGACTTGTCCTTTTTTGTGGTATGGTTTCTGGTGGTAGGCGTATAACGTGGCCAGACCATTTGATTTGTTCTTTCTGTGGTATATTGTTTGGTGGTAGTCGTGTAACGTGGCCAAATTATATGACTTGTTGTTTCTGGATGTGTGCTGGTGTTAGTCCAACCTTTGCTTGATGGTGGCATGTCTTATTTGGTTTCTGTTTGCCACATTTTGTATTCTCCTTAAGCATCTAAGTAGTATCGCGGTGATTTTCCTTTTGTTTCTGCAGTTAGTCTGACAATGATAACGTTGAGTTAGAAGGAAAACTTGTGTTGTGTAGCGCCCTTTTTTAATTTAGTTGTAAGATATTTGTTTTTCAGTAAAGATGTCATGTGTCCAGTGACCTGATTTGCGTCATTTGTCACTGAGGATGATATTATGCTACCTAGGTATTTGAAATGTTTCACTTGTTTCAAGGTCTGGTTGTCTAGGATGATCTTTGTTTTGATTTCTTCTCTCGCTATGGTCATGACTTCTATTTCTTCAGCGCTGATCTTCTTGTTGCGTTTTTTCTTTACATGTCCTTGCTAAATTATCCATGTTCTACTGTAGGTCCTTCTATGGTATGGCTATAAGTGGTTGGTCATCAAAGAGAAGGAGTTCATTTATGGTCCACTTATTGGATATGTTTTATGAAAGTTGTTATCTATCGATGTTGTTTCTGGAATTGAGCAGTTGTGCAATTCTGCAGTGAAACTTTTACCGTGTATGTTAGCTTCTTTGCAGATGCTGTCAATGTATGGTATGAGTCCTATGTGCTGTATGGTATGAATAGTAAATTTTATATAGTATAACTAGTAAGTGTTGTACACTAAGAATAGTGTTGCACGGTATGACTAGTCGGTGTTGTATGGTAATAATAGTAAGTGTTGTATGATATGGCTAGTAAGTGTTGTATGGTAATAATAGTAAGTGTTGTATGATATGGCTAGTAAGTGTTGTATAGTAATAATAGTAAGTGTTGTATGGTAAGAATAGTAAGTGTTGTATAGTAATAATAGTAAGTATTGTATGGTAAGAATAGTAAGTGTTGAATGATATAACTAATAAGTGTTGTATGATATGGCTAGTAAGTGTTGTATAGTAATAATAGTAAGTGTTGTATGGTAAGAATAGTAAGTATTGTATAGTAATAATAGTAAGTATTGTATAGTAATAATAGTAAGTATTGTAAGGTAAGAATAGTAAGTGTTGTATAGTATGAATAGTATGTGCTGTATGGTAAGAATAGTAAGTGTTGAATGATATAACTAGTAAGTGTTGTATGGTATGACTAGTAAGTATTGTATGGTAAGAATAGTAAGTGTTGTATGGTATGAATAGTAAGTGTTGTATGGTAAGAATAGTAAGTGTTGTATGGTATGAATAGTAAGTGTTGTATGGTAAGAATAGTGAGTGTTGTATGGTAAGAATAGTAAGTGTTGTATGGTAAGAATAGTAAGTGTTGTATGGTAAGAATAGTAAGTGTTGTATAGTATGAATAGTAAGTGTTGTATGGTATGAATAGTAAGTGTTGTATGGTAAGAATAGTAAGTGTTGTATGGTATGAATAGTAAGTGTTGTACAGTAAGAATAGTAAGTGTTGTATGGTATGAATAGTAAGTGTTGTACAGTAAGAATAGTAAGTGTTATATGGTATGATTAGTAAGTGTTGTATGGTAAGAATAGTAAGTGTTGTATGGTAAGAATAGTAAGTGTTGTATGGTAAGAATAGTAAGTGTTGTATGGTATGAATAGTAAGTGTTGTACAGTAAGAATAGTAAGTGTTATATGGTATGATTAGTAAGTGTTGTAAGATATAAATAGTAAATGTTGCACGGTATGACTAGTAAGTGTTGTATAGTATGAATATTAAGTGTTCTATGTTATGACTAGTAAGTGTTGTATGGTTCTTATATCTTATATCTTATATCCTTCCCGTGCCGTTAGACGTCACATAGGGCTCGCAAAGTAGTTCGCCAATTTTTCCTGTCTTCGGCGAGTCTTTCAACCTCATCAAAGGATTTTATGCCTGTTAACTTGGCCTCTCTTAATAATGTCCTCTTCAGAGTTTCACGCGGTCTGCCCCTTTTTCTTCGGCCTGTTGTGTTCCACTTGATAGCTTGTTTTGGGATTCTCTGATCATTTCTTCTCATCAAGTGACCAACATATGTCCATCTCCTTTTCCTGATCACCCGTAAGACTGGTTGTTGTTCAGTCATCTGTCTTATCTCTGCATTGTTCTTGAATTCATTCCACTTGATGCCGAGTATTTTCCTTAGGCATTTGTTTTCAAAAGAGTCTAATTTCTTTTCTATTTCTTTAGTTGTTTTCCAGCTTTCGCATGCATAAATGAGGGTGGATATTACATTTGAATTGAATAGTCTTAACTTGGTTTTTGTGCTTATAACTTTTGAATTCCATATGTTCTCAAGATTCTTGAAGATTGATGCTGCTTTTGCAATTCTGATCCTAACTTCCTTTCTAGTGTCACCATCCTGGTCTATGTAGCTGCCAAGGTATGCAAATTGATTGACTTCTTCAATATCTGTCCCTTCTATGTGTATTTTTCCATTTTGATTGATGGGAATTTTCATTATTTTTGTTTTGTCCTTGTTAATTTCAAGTCCTATTTTGCTAGCCAGTGAAGATAGGCTATCTGTTTTTTCTTGCATGGAATTCACATTATTACTGATAAGAGTTATGTCATCAGCAAAATCAAGATCTTCTAGTTGGGTCCCATGTACCCAGTCAATACCTGTGTTACCTGTGCAGCATTTTGTCATTATGAAGTCTATTGTAATCCCAAAAAGTAAAGGAGACAGTATACATCCTTGTTTCACGCCTGTTTCAATCTGGAACCATTCACTCATCCCTTCTTCTGTCTTGACTGCACAACCATATCCATTGTATAAGTCCTTAATGATGTTGACAATTTTAGATGGCATTCCATATAGACATAAAATTCTCCATAATGAATCTCTGTGTATGCTATCAAATGCCTTCTTAAAATCTATGAAATTCAGTATTAATGGTTTTTGCTTTTCAATATGTTCTTCAAGTATTATTCTGAGAGTAAAGATCTGGTCGAGACAGCTTCTCCCTTTTCGAAATCCTGCTTGTTCTTCTCTCATTGCAGTATCCACTATATCTTTGAGTCTATTCAAAATGACCTTGCAAAATACTTTTGACACAACTGATATTAAGGTTACTCCTCTCCAGTTGTTACAGTCACTAAGGTTGCCCTTTTTTGGTATTTTAACAATGATTCCCTTCTTCCAATTAGAAGGGACCTTTTCTTCTTTCCAAATCTTGTTAAACATTCTCTGTAGTTGTCTCATGTTGTCACTATTGATAGCTTTTAGCATCTCGGCTGTTATTTCATCTTCACCTGCAGCTTTGTTGTTAGCCATTAAATTCACTGCTGCTTCAATTTCATGCAATTTAATTTCATCTAGATTGACATTTAGTTGTGGGGCTGGTAAGTCAGTTTCAAGGTTTAACAATTCTTTTGGGTGAGGTCGATTGAGTATTTCTTGGAAGTGTTCAGCCCATCTTTGCTTTTGGTCTTATTTTGATGTATGGTTAGCATTCTAAAAAATAGTAGACAAAATGCTTTTGACATGAGAGAAAGAGACAATTATTGGGGATTCGAGCTAGAAACTCCCATAGCGGGATGAGCCGCCTTGCCAGGAGAAGCAGCGAACTATCGCTCAGCCAACCACAGGAAGGGAAATTGTTAGCTCCTACAACCCAAGATCCGCCCAGAATATTTACTTTTGTTCCTGTCACAACCAGTGACAGAAAACGACCGCCTTTCCTTCCCCAGCTTACATGGGAGTCAGGTACCTGTTTTTTTTTGGTTTTTTTTTTGCTGTTAATTTGACCGACTCTTTCCCCCTCCCCCTTTTTTTATTTTTCCATCCCCCTGCCCCCCTGGTGATCCGAGACAAAACGCTGACCATGGTTGAAAGAGTTGGGTGCATTTTCGCCACTTTGGGATTTCTGATAAAAAAAAAGCTATCATAAAGCTAGTTAGCATGGGCCGCACGCCGAGCTCACATGGAACATACAAGCACAAGAAGACAGGCAGGAAAGTGAATTCAATTGTCTCCATAGTGATTCTTTCATGTCCTTTAGCGTCCAGCATAATTGCCCGACAACACACGCTAGACACAACATAGATAAATATGGAAATTGCCCAGAACAAATTATTAACTGTTGGAATTTGGGTAAAAAAAAATAATAGCGTACAGATGGAAATGATCAAAGGCCGGCGATTCGCCCACGTAGTCGATGAGGCTAACAGACAGTAATTACGGTATATGGGTTTGTATAAAAAAATATAAAGATAAATAGGGGGACAGTTTGTGTATGTCTGACTGTATACTCGTATGTGTTGTCTTGTATGTGTTGTCTTGTATGTGTTGTCTTGTTTGTGTTGTCTTGTTTGTGTTGTCTTGTTTGTGTTGTCTTGTATTGTTGTCTTGTATGTGTTGTCTTGTATGTGTTGTCTTGTTTGTGTTGTCTTGTATGTGTTGTCTTGTTTGTGTTGTCTTGTTTGTGTTGTCTTGTTTGTGTTGTCTTGTATGTGTTGTCTTGTATGTGTTGTCTTGTATGTGTTGTCTTGTTTGAAAGGGACGACATATGGTTCAGTAAAATAGTTGTGAAAATAGAAGCAGAAACTATCTCTCTCTCTGTTTATTAATGCTCATTAGCAAATGCTGAATAACTGTGACTGAGTGTTTATTAATGCTCATTAACAAATGCTGAATAACTGTGACTGAGTGTTTATTAATGCTCATTAACAAATGCTGAATAACTGTGACTGAGTGTTTATTAATGCTCATTAACAAATGCTGAATAACTGTGACTGAGTGTTTATTAATGCTCATTAACAAATGCTGAATAACTGTGACTGAGTGTTTATTAATGCTCATTAACAAATGCTGAATAACTGTGACTGAGTGGAAGCTGTATTATGAAGGGCAGAATGTTAGACGGGGTTGCTTGTCAAATTCTTAACTCTTTCAAAATAAACTATGTTCGTTCGTTCGTTCTGTCTGTCTGTCCATCTGTCCCTCCATCCGTCCGTCCGTCTGTCCATCCATCCACCCACCCATTCACTCATCCACCCATCTACCCATGTATCCATCCATCCATAAATCTATCTGTCCGTCTGTCTGTCTGTCTGTGTACTGGGCAATGGGGTTGCATGGAGACTTTCCTGTGCGGGTATGTGAGGGGGTTGGCTTCAAGGTTGGCACTAACAGGGGAGATAAATGTATCTAATGTAAGAACGATTAACACGGTGATTGTGTGTTGTTCTAGAGGATATTTCAGAATCTTCTGATATAGGGGAGTAATCTATCTATCTATCTATCTATCTATCTATCTATCTATCTATCTATCTATCTATCTATCTATCTATCTATCTATCTATCTATCTATCTGTTTGTCTGTCTGTCTGTCTGTCTGTCTGTCTGTCCGTTCGCTCGCCTGTCTTTCTGTCTGTCTGTCAGCCTATCTATCTATCTATCTATCTATCTATCTATCTATCTATCTATCTATCTATCTATCTATCTATCTATCTATCTATCTATCTATCTATCTATCTATCTATCTGTCTGTCTGTTTGTCTGTCTATCTGTCTATCTATCTATCTATCTATCTATCTATCTATCTATCTATCTATCTATCTATCTATCTATCTATCTATATCTATCTGTCTGTCTGTCTGTTTCTATCTATCTATCTATCTATCTATCTATCTATCTATCTATCTATCTATCAATCTATCTTCATCGCAGAAGGTAAATTTATCACTATTATAATCGGTGCCGGACAATGTTGATGATCATGCTTCTCTATCTTGTACATCCCTTGGTCTTTCCGATTATTTCAGATGCTCTTCTTACTCCATATCACGCGGTCAGTCCACCGAGATATGTTTCTCTTGGCCTTCCTCTAGTTCTTTTTTTCTCATGGATTTTTCAGTGATTACTAGCTTCTCCGACTTCCGTCTTCTCATGACATGCCCAAGTAATTTTAACTGTCCTTTTCTTATCATTTTATCTAGTTTTCGATGTATAGAATGAATGAATGAATGATCTTTATTTTAGAAGGGTGAAGAATTGGGAGCCCAGGCCAGTCTTACATTTTGTCCTTTATCACTTCATCTTTCATGCTTCTCACACTCTCCATTTAATAAGGCATACAAAATTACGATATTATAATATAATATAACATAATATAATATATAATATAATATTATATATATATATATATATATCATCATCTTCATGTGCCGTGCCGACTGGCGTTGGCTATTATGCTTCTCCAGAGTACCCGATCCTTCATGCAGGCCATCAGTTCAGTTGGTGATCTCCTCTCACACCATCCAGTCATATTGTCCAGTATCATTTCTCTTGGTCTTCCTCTTGATCTTCTTCCTTCTATTTTTCCTGTTGTTATAATATTTTCAATGCCCCCTCTTCTCATTGCATGTCCTATGAAAGTACATATATATATATATATATATGTTCGAATCCGGCCGGCGGCACCCCAGTCACCCAGCTGTAGAAATGGGTACCCGACTTCTTCTGGAGTTGGGGAAGGAAAGGCAGCCAGGCGTGATACTGACCATATCACCCTCTAGTGTGCTGACAGGTCAAGGAAAATATGGGCACTAACACCATATCCCTATGTGCCTCTAAGGCATGACAGGGTTACCTTTACATATATATATATATATATATATATATATATATATATATATATATATATATATATATAAGGATGCAGAGTGAAACTATGTGAAATATAAGTAGACTGACAGATAGACAGACGGACGGACTGATGGATTTATGAATGGATTGATAGCTAGACGGACGGAGAGACAGATGCTTTGTTTTTACGTAATAGGACAGGTATAGCAAAGTGTTCCGTGGTATGCTTTCGAAAGCCGGTATACACAGAATTTGAAATGTAAGAGAAAGTAAAATGGTGAGAGAATTCGTCATCATCATCACGTCCCATTCATGAAAGCCTTGGCAAATCACGTCTCTCCACAGTTTCCAATCTGTTACGTCCTTTGAACAGTTCCCTTGCTGTGTATCTCCCATGCCATTTTGTCAAGCCATCTGAGATTTTCCCCTCTTGGTCTACCTCTCCCTTTTCCTGCCTCTAAATTTCCCTGTTGCCAGGATATTTTCTATCCCTCCTCTTCTCATGATATGCCCAAGAAACCTTGACTGTCTCCCCTGTAGTGTGCATGATATGCCCAAGAAACCTTGACTGTCTCCCCTGTAGTGTGTTTATTAATGTCATTTATTAATATAAAAGACGGTGACATGTATCAAGGACTACAAAAGACGGTGACATGTATCAAGGACTATAAAATACGGTGACATGTATCAAGGACTATAAAAGACGGTGACATGTATCAAGGACTATAAAAGACGGTGACATGTATCAAGGACTATAAAATACGGTGACATGTATCAAGGACTATAAAAGACGGTGACATGTATCAAGGACTATAAAAGACGGTGACATGTATCAAGGACTATAAAAGACGGTGACATGTATCAAGGACTATAAAGGACGGTGACATGTATCAAGGACTATAAAAGACGGTGACATGTATCAAGGACTATAAAAGACGGTGACATGTATCAAGGACTATAAAAGACGGTGACATGTATCAAGGACTATAAAAGACGGTGACATGTATCAAGGACTATAAAAGACGGTGACATGTATCAAGGACTATAAAGGACGGTGACATGTATCAAGGACTATAAAAGACGGTGACATGTATCAAGGACTATAAAAGACGGTGACATGTATCAATGACTATAAAAGACGGTGACATGTATCAAGGACTATAAAAGACGGTGACATGAATCAAGGACTATAAAAGACGGTGACATGAATCAATGACTATAAAAGACGGTGACATAAATCAAGGACTATAAAAGACGGTGACATGTATCAAGGACTATAAAAGACGGTGACATGTATCAAGGACTATAAAAGACGGTGACATGTATCAATGACTATAAAAGACGGTGACATGTATCAAGGACTATAAAAGACGGTGACATGAATCAATGACTATAAAAGACGGTGAATGAATGAATTCTTTGTTTTTTAAAAGGTAAAGAATTGGGCACGCAGGCCCGTCTTACATTCTGCCCTTCATCACTCCATCTTTCATTCTTCCCACACGCTTGATTTAATACAAATATACAAATTAAATTAGGAAAAAACATATCAAAAGAGTGTAAGATTTAACTACTTCATTCAAAGTAAAAGAGAAGACATGTATCACGGACTATAAAAGACGGTGACATGTATCAAGGAAAACACAGTAACGGGCAGTGTTAGTTATGCAGATTTTTTGTAAATATCATTTATTTATTAATTAATTCATTAGCATGTCCCTTGCGGAACCTTGCCTCCCTAACAGCTCTCTTGAAGGCCTCTCGGTTGTAAGCAAGATGCCCTGCTGCTGATGCGTCCATTCGCAGATCATTAACAATGTCTTGTTTCCAACTTTCCCTTGGTCTTCCTCTCTTTCTCTTTCCCATTATGTACCCTCCCAAGACGGTCTTCTTTAAACTCACATGACCTTTAATATATCTGAAATACTGAAGTTTCCCCTATTTAAATCTTTCACTCCCGTATTACTTTTTATGCTGCGCCAGTATACAGTTTGATGAGAATATTTGGTAGCAGAAACTAAAAAGAAATGTATAATTTGAAAACTTGGGTTGGGCTGGAAATATGCTACTTTTAATTTTATGTATACTTTGTCTAAATATCGCTCTTATCGTTTGTTCACACATACCCATGTGTTCTTATTTACTTTCAGAATGTCAAAATTCGTGCGACGGAAATAATAAACGTTAGAAACCACAGGATAAAAGATGAATTATTTGTGAAATGAGCAGTGACGTTTTCTGGAGGTGATATTTAAGCTGGCTGCCAGTTTTACAAGTGCAGCTCGTCTTGTCTTCTCTTGTCTTATCTTATCTTGCCTCCTCATTCATATACCTTTCAAAGTTGATAAGAACCAGACGGAGGTGTACGGTTCAGTTTTACACACACACAAAAATGATAGAAAGAGTGGGAGAAGTGGGCAGAAAGCAAGATGAGTTCACACAAATGAAGAGCATAGGAGTACATCAATCCAGTATTTCGGCAAAAGCCTTTTTTTTTCTCAAGGTTCAAAGGTTCAAGGGTTCATTGGTTCAGAAAATCAGACTCCGGCGTCAGTGCATTCAGGACAGCCTCATATATGCCCCGCCGCATGCCGCAGCGTCCATCCAAGAGTATGTTTTCTAGTAGTTCTCATCAAATTTGGTTGTTTACGATGCGTTTTCTGCCACACAGTTCAGATTTCGCACCAGGGCCCTTAATTTGTCCTAGCTCCAGCAGCCTCTTCACGTCTACATTGTTCTTCTATTCCCACTCTTCATTTTCCTCTAATCTTTCCAATACAGCTTTAGCAATGTCCCCCCCCCCCCCCTTGTCCGTTCTCAGTCTCAGCCTTCCACTTATTTTAGCCTGTCGTCCAGCAAGTCTATCACTTCCTCCCATGTACTCCCACATGCCCTGGACAATAAAACCAGGCTGGACTTGTAAAACTTGTTTGGTGCAAGTTTACATTAAAGCTAGTGGGAGAAATGTGTTCTCAGGATGGTTACAGACCAACAATCCCTTGGCAACGTATTACCTTACTAGAGGCCAATCTAGCATCCCCCATCATGACCGCCAACCAAGGTTCTCTCCTCCTCCTTGGTATACTGTATGCTAATTTTGCCTAAATCCTCAACCATTCAATCAACAAAACAATACATTGACATGCAGTGCAAATCACAAAATCTGAATTCAATAATACAACAATTTTAATCTCACAAACAACTGGCACTGACAGTCAACATGACATTAAGATATTACTCATCAATAAAAGCAAAACAGTGTGAGGAACAATCAATGAAAATCCAAATGAAGTCAAGCATAATATGAGTTAATAATGAAACTTTCAGGTATGCAATGTTTACATTGTTACTCTATGTACCTGGGGCCCTCAGATCACTGGGCCCTACCTGTGGCATTTACTACGATAATATGTGTCATTGCACTTTCTTCTCCGGAGTCACTGCCGCCATTAACTACATCAACAACATCTGTGTTGATGCAAACACGGGGTCAGTCTACATGAAAAAAGCATACATGTTACCAATCCAATCAACAGAGAAAATCACAATGAAATCAGACACAAATTATCTTCTTACACGGAATGACACGAACCCTACGTCACAGCTTACTGCACAAGTACATAATCTACACCACATGAGGTGGGCACGGGTAGAATATAACTAACGATCACAATAATACACAGGAATTTACAGCACATCCATAAGCACGACTAAACAAAACATCCCCCGGCCATTTCCTCTATCTGATCTGATGCAAGCCAAAGTTTCAATGTTTCAATATATATATATATATATATATATATATATATATATATATATATATATGTATTCGGAAACCAACTACTAAATCACGTGGACGATGACGCTTCCGTCAAGGTCGTACACCGCTCGATCAAAGTGTCTATCGTCCGCATGCTCCTCACAGCTGACTGGCTTAACAGATGAACATATACTTTTTGAAGCAATTTTTGTCTCAGTCTTACGAAGCATGTTCAGTGGACCCGTTACAGTGACGCCAAGAACTACAGCATGGGCAGCCAGCCATTACATTGCCGCCTACTCAGCCTCAATTTCCAATCTCATGCTTGATCTGCTGACTTCAAAAGCTCCTGAATCCTATGCCGCTACTTTTCTATTACTGTGGACAACAAAACTAAAGATGAAGAAAATATAGACTTAGCTTTTTTATGTTTCTGTGAGTCTCTTCTTAGCAAATGGACAGATCTCTCTCTCTCTCTCTCTCTCTCTCTCTCTCTCTCTCTGAACCTTAACTGCCCAAGGTACATGGGGCTTCCACAAGGGTTTTCCACAAACGTCTGTTCTTTTACCCTTTTCCGCTCTTGCACAAGTGAGCCCTCTATTGCTCAACATCCTCTCCGTTGTTCTTCTCCATGTCTCCTTTAGTCGACCCTTACTTCTCTTCCCCTAACACCGTCTTGATGATCTTCTGCAGTTTGGATCATACAATGGGATATTAAAGCTTGGTGTAATTTCTTACCTTTATCTCCTGCTAGGGTGGCCTCATACTCATTCATTCTTTTGCATGTCCCTTGCGGAACTTTGCCTCCCTAACAGCACTCCTGTAGGCCTTTCGGTTGTGAGCAAGATGGCCTGCCGTTGATGCATCCTTTTGCAGATCGTCAACGATGTCTTGCAGCCATCTTCGTTTTGGTCTTCCTCTCTTTCTTTTTCCCATTATGCATCCTTCCAATACGGTCTTCTCTAAATTATCATGACGTTTAATGTGTCCAAAATATTTAAGTTTTCTCTCCTTAATCCTCTTTACTAACCAGCCTTCTTCAATATTAAGTTCTTGTAGTATAGATATATTTGTTCTTTTTTGTGTCCACGATATTTGAAGAACTCTTCTGTAGCATTTACATTCAAAGGCATTTATGTGTTTCGCAGCTGTTTTGTTAAGTGTCCAGGTCTCACAGGCATATGTTGCGATGGGAAAGATCCATGCCCTTCAAAATCTTATTTTTGTAGTTCTGTCTGCTCCTCTCCACAGATTCATACTCTGCTTTCCATAATTCTCAGTGTCCATGTCTTTTGTTGCATACTGTCTGGTGATAGTTGTGCAACGTAGGCAAACACTTTGACTTGTTTCTGTGGTATACTGTCTGCAAACAGCTGAGACGTACTCATATTTTCAAATAGTTGAGACGTACTCATATATTCAAATAGTTGAGATGTACTCATAGATTAAAATAGCTGAGGTGTACTCATATTTTCAAATAGTTGAGATGTACTCATATATTCAAATAATTGAGATGTACTCATAGATTAAAATAGCTGAGGTGTACTCATATTTTCAAATAGTTGAGATGTACTCATAGATTAAAATAGCTGAGGTGTACTCATATATTCAAATAATTGAGATGTACTCATACATTAAAATATCTGAGGTGTACTCATATTTTCAAATAGTTGAGATGTACTCTTATTTTCAAATAGTTGAGATGTACTCATATATTCAAATAGTTGAGATGTACTCATATATTCAAATAATTGAGATGTACTCATATTTTCAAATAGTTGAGATGTACTCATATTTTCAAATAGCTGAGACGGACTCATATGTTCAAGCCGCTGAAATGCGACTTTCTGAGAATGTGCAAGTAGTGAAAGTTATATCTTTCTTCCCTTTAACGAAGATGTTTCGACGTCGGGTGATCTAGAAGCTCTGTCGAGTAACTGAAGCTGGAAGGATTTTCCTTAGCTTGCCCGTGAACACGCAAAAAGAGGCACATCTCTTAAATAAGTAAAAGGTAAAGATTTCCATGTCGTTAGGTCATATTTAAGGATACGGTGTCAGGCCTGTATCTCCAAGACCTTGGGGCACTTGAATGTGTGATGTTGTCAGTACCACGCCTGGCAGTATTTACCTTCTCAGATTTATCAGGTACCCATTTTTAGAGATTAGGCTGAAACGGGGGGTGGAGGTGGGGTGGGGTGGAGGGGAGGGGGCTTTTAATTGTCGTGGTAGCAGAAAAAATATTCCCACTGCTGAGATTTGAACACGGTATGACTGAATTAACAGACTGAGCGTCTGACCACACAGCCACTCATGCCGACGCTTCAATACGTAAAATAATGAAATGTTTACGTGTCTCTCTACGCGCAATAACTGACACAGAATATCAGTTAACAGGAATAATGTAGCTGATTAATAAGACACAGAATATCAGTTAACAGGAATAATGTAGCTGATTAATAAGACACAGAATACCAGTAAAGTGGAACACATTTAGCTGATTAATAAGAAACAGAATACCAGTTAACTGGAACACATTTAGCTGATTAATAAGACACAGAATACCAGTTAACTGGAACACATTTAGCTGATTAATAAGAAACAGAATACCAGTCAACTGGAACACATTTAGTTCATTAATAAGACACAGAATACCAGTCAACTGGAACACATTTAGATGATTAATAAGACACAGAATACCAGTCAACTGGAACACATTTAGCTGATTAATAAGACACAGAATACCAGTCAACAGGAACACATTTAGCTGATTAATAAGACACAGAATACCAGTCAACTGGAACACATTTAGCTGATTAATAAGACACAGAATACCAGTCAACAGGAACACATTTAGCTGATTAATAAGACATAGAATACCAGTCAACTGGAACACATTTAGCTGATTAATAAGACACAGAATACCAGTCAACTGGAACACATTTAGCTGATTAATAAGACACAAAATACCAGTTAACTGGAACACATTTAGCTGATTAATAAGACACAGAATACCAGTCAACTGGAACACATTTAGCTGATTAATAAGAAACAGAATACCAGTCAACTGGAACGCATTTAGCTGATTAATAAGAAACAGAATACCAGTCAACTGGAACGCATTTAGCTGATTAATAAGACACAGAATACCAGTTAACTGGAACACATTTAGATGATTAATAAGACACAGAATACCAGTCAACTGGAACACATTTAGCTGATTAATAAGACACAGAATACCAGTCAACTGGAACACATTTAGCTGATTAATAAGACACAGAATACCAGTTAACTGGAACACATTTAGCTGATTAATAAGAAACAGAATACCAGTCAACTGGAACACATTTAGCTGATTAATAAAACACAGAATACCAGTCAACTGGAACACATTTAGATGATTAATAAGACACAGAATACCAGTCAACTGGAACACATTTAGCTGATTAATAAAACACAGAATACCAGTCAACTGGGACATATTTAGCTGATTAATAAGACACAGAATACCAGTCAACTGGAACATATTTAGCTGATTAATAAGACACAGAATGAAGTGAAAGAAAATAATACCGGAATGCCTTAGTAAGTAACCCACTACATCAACTTTTGGGAATGCGCTATCTCGGCTCTAGTACTACCATAATGTATAAACTAAGAATAGGAACAGCTTTATTAATTAACAAGTACGCAGTTAATACAATCACAGGCATGCTAATGTTATTCTAAGGAATATTGCCAGTGATTAAAGAGATGTGACTTGTTTAAGGGTCTGCAACTTTCCCATCGCAACATATGCCTGTGAGACCTGGACACTTAACAAAACAGCTGAGAAACACATAAATGTCTCTGAATGCAAATGCTACAGAAGAGTTCTTCAAATATCATGGGCTCCAAAAAAAAAAAAAAAAGAACAAATATATCCATACTACAAGAACTTAATATTGAAGAAGGCTGGCTAGTAACGCGGATTAAACAGAGAAAACTTAAACATTTTAGACACATTAAACGTCATGGTAATTTAGAAAAGACTATCTTGGAAGGGTACATAATGGGAAAAAGAAAGAGAGGAAGACCAAGGCGAAGATGGCTGCAAGACATTGTTGATAATCTGCAAATGGATGAATCAGCAGCAGGGCATCTTGGTTACAATCGAGAGGTCTACTGGAGAGTTGTTAGGGGGGCAAAGTTCCGCAAGGGACACGCAAATGATTAATTACTCATGTAAATCTTCTTCTTATATCCTTCCCGTGCCGTTAAACGTCACATAGGGCTCGCAAAGTAGTTCACCAATTTTTCCTGTCTTCGGCGAGTCTTTCAACCTCATCAAAGGATTTTATGCCTGTTAATTTGGCCCTCTTAACAATTTCCTCATCAGAGTTTCACGTGGTCTGCCTCTTTTTCTCTGCCCTGTTGTGTTCCACTTGATAGCTTGTTTTGTGATTCTCTGATCGTTTCTTCTCATCAAGTGACCAACATATGTCCATCTCCTTTTCCTGATCATCCATGAGACTGGTTGTTGTTCAGTCATCTGTCTTATCTCTGCATTGTTCTTGAATTCATCACATTTGATGCCGAGTGTTTTCCTTAGGCATTTGTTTTCAAAAGAGTCTAATTTCTTGTCTACTTCTTTAGTTATTTCCAGCTTTCGCATGCATAAATGAGTTTGGATATTACATCTGAATTGAATAATCTTAACTTGATTTTTGTGCTTATAACTTTTGAATTCCATGTGTTCTCAAGATTCTAGAAGATCGATGCTGCTTTTGCAATTCTAATTCTAACTTCCTTTCTGATGTCACTATCCTGGTCTATGTAGCTGCCAAGGTACGCAAATTGATTGAGTTCTTCAAAATCTGTCCCTTCTACGTGTATTTTTCCATTTTGATTAATGGGAATTTTCATTATTTTTGTTTTGTCCTTGTTAATTTCAAGTCCTATTTTGCTAGGCAGTGATGACAGGCTATCTGTTTTTTCTTGCATGGAATTCACATTGTTACTGATAAGAGTTATGTCATCAGCAAAATCAAGATCTTCTAGTTGGGTCCCTTGTAAATCTTCTGAGTTAAATGAGATTATTTTAATTGCCCCTGAATACTAATGATTATTCATTCATTCATTTGCATGTCCCTTGCGGAACTTTGCCTCCCAAACAGCACTCGTGTAGGCCTCTCGGTTATGAGCAAGATGGCCTGCTGCTGTTGCATCCATTTCCAGATCGTCAACGATGTCTTGCAGCCATCTTCGTTTTGGTCTTCCTCTTTTTCTTTTTTCCCCATTATGTATCCTTCCAGTATGGTCTTCTCTAAATTATCATGACGTTTAATGTGTCCAAAATATTTAAGTTTTCTCTCTTTAATCCTCTTTACTAATCAGCCTTCTTCAATATTAAGCTCTTGTAGTATAGATATATTTGTTCTTTTTTGTGTCCACGATATTTGGATAACTCTTCTGTAGCATTTACATTCAAAGGCATTTATATGTTTCTCAGCTGTTTTGTTAAGTGTCCAGGTCTCACCGGCATATGTTGCGGTAGGAAAGATGCATGCCCTTAAAAATCTTATTTTTGTAGTTCTGTCTGCTCCTCTCCACAGATTCTTTATTTGTTTTACTTTCTGAAGAGCGATAGATGTCCTCCTTTTAATTTCCCTCATTGTATCTCCATTATTAGTTAGTAGTAATCCAAGATATTCAAACTCTCCACTTCTTCCAGTTTTTCCTTAGTGATACATATTTCAGTTGCCTTGTTTGTTTTGTCAGTTGTCATCAATTTAGTTTTCTTTGCATTAAGATAGAGGTTTTGCTCTTCGCTGTTCTTACGGACTGACATAATTAGTTTTTCCATTCCTTTTTGTGTTGTGGACAGTAATACTGTGTCATCAGCATATCTAATCTCTGCTATTTCATAACCTCCAGCTGTTATGGCATCGTAATATTCTTTGTCTACATCTTCTCTAACATTCCTCATTATATTTTCAGTATACAAGTTAAATAAGTAGGGCGACAATATGCACCCCTGACGGACCCCTTGTTTTATGTCAAACCAAGTTGTTGTTTCACCATTTATTCTTACTGCTGCATGTTGGTTTAGATACAGCAGTGATATTAATTGTATCAAATGTGTTGGAAATCCCAGTTTTTCCATTATTTTCCAAAGTTTCTGATGCTGTACACAATCAAATGCCTTTGAGTAGTCTATAAAGGATAAATATAGATTCACATTAAACTCTCTGCATTTCTCTATTATTAATCTTAGATTGAATATATGATCTCTTGATCCTCTTCATTGCCTGAAATCTGCTTGGACCATATTGACTTCTTCTTCTTCTATTTTCTTTCGAAGTCTACCCATTATGATTTTTAACATAATTTTACTGGCATGATTTTACTAATGATTATACAGTTGGAAAATTCTGCATGGATCATGCCTACAGCTCATGTTTTTTTTTTCTGGAAGGTCCAGTCTCTGGGAATGTTAGAGAAATGGTTAAATGTTTGATGAGTTTAGAGTTAGGTTTTGTCGTGTTGGGGCGTAATGTTTTAGTTCGTAGTGTAACTGTAGAACTAGTGATTGTTGGCGTCGGTTAGAATGTTTGTGATCAATAGTTTGTTTGTTCTGTTTGTTTGTTTGTTTGTTTGTTTTTGTGTTAGGACGTAATGTTTTAGTTCGTAGTGTAACTGTAGAACTAGTGATTGTTGGCGTTGGTTAGAATGTTTGTGATCAATAGTTTGTTTGTTTGTTTGTTTTTGTGTTAGGACGTAATGTTTTAGTTCGTAGTGTAACTGTAGAACTAGTGATTGTTGGCGTCGGTTAGAATGTTTGTGATCAATAGTTTGTTTGTTTTTGTGTTAGGAATAGTGTTGTATTTCATTTGATGGCGGCTATCGTATGCTGTGAATCAAGCCATCTGAATTTTCTTGTTCCTGTTTTCATATCAATTTGAGGTACGGCATGACATATTTTCCTACATGAATTAATCGGTCAACATCATCATCATGTGGCGTTAGTTAAATGTTTTGTGATCGGCATTAGATAGACATAGTCGATTGATTTAGCGTTACTGTTGAAAGAATCATGGGTTGAAAGTGGGCCATCAGGTAAGGGAGCTATGTACGAACGGCAACACAGGTCTGAAGTACCATGGAGTAGTGGAGTCTGAATGTCTATAGACACATTCTACCGAAGTATAACAGTGCAGCTGAGGTAAAGAAGAACGAAAATGATATTAGTATCAATCAAGAGCATTCATAACTAAATCAATCATTGTAAGTTTAAATCAACAGCGATCTATAACCTGTATGGAATCATTATATATATATATATATATATATATATATATATATATATATATATATATATATATATATATATATATATATCTTACATGCTTCCCGTGCCGTTAAACGTCACATAGGGCTCGCATAGTTGTTTGCCAAGTTTTCCTGTCCTCGGCGAGTCTTTCAACTTCATTAAGGGATGTTATGCCCACTAAACTGGCTTCTCTTAACAATGTCCTCTTTAGAGTTTCACACGGTCGACCTCTTTTGCATCGGCCTGCTGTGCTCAACATGATAACTTATATATATATATATATATATAAAAGAGAAAAGACTTCCTCCATCTATTTCTACATTATCAACAACCCGAACAACCCGGCTAGAAAGAATTCAAAATGAATCAATGAGGACAGTACCTGGAAGCCCCAAAGACGCCAATGGATGCCATGCCACCTGCTGGACATACCCAGCAAGAAAACTGGACATAAATGCGCCCAAGTCAAAGAGTATATACGTATCAAAAGCATGGAAGACCGCTCAATGAAGAAGAAGAAGGCTCAGACACGCGAAGATGCTGGGACGTAAAGAGGTCAGTCATGGATGGCGGAGGTTGAAAAGATCAAAGGGCAGACATGCAACTCTGAGAAAATCTGCATGGATGCCAACTGGTTTCATGCATGAAAACACCCCCACCTTACCAAAGTTCATATTTCGCTCAGTAGAGAATGGCGAAAGTGGTGGCAAGACGAGAAGAATCAGAAATCAAAGATCACATAATTAGACATTCCAACCCAGATGACCGTATGCTATATACAGATGGATCAGTCACGCGCTGGACAAAGGAGCAGAAGAGGATCCGTGGTCTGTTGTAATGGACGCCACATCGTCAGCGAGTCTAAAGCCATTGCCACAACCACATCCAGCATGAGGATGGAGATTGAAGCAACCACTCGAGCCATAAACTGGCTGGCAAACCAATAAGTATCGCAAAAACCATAAACTAGTTAGTAAATTAGCAAGTATCGAGAGCCATAATCATAATAGATTCACAGAACATGCTCCAAAAATTGAAAGCCAGCTGATGTGTCGCGAGTGGCTGGCCAAACTGAAAGAGTTGCAGATCTCCTCCCTAACATGGACTTACTGCCCATGACATGGCGGCATCAAAGGCAACGAATGGCAGACGAACCGGCAAGCAAGGCAACAATCCTGGCCTAACTTCAAATTGACAAAAATGGACATCACGACTGCCGCCCAAGTAAAATTACGGGAGCACAAAGTGTCAACAAAGACTATGCGAAAGAGGTATAACGAAGTGTCAACAAAGACTATGCGAAAGAGGTATAACGAAGTGTCAATAAAGACTATGCGAAAGAGGTATAACGAAGTGTCAACAAAGACTATGCGAAAGAGGTATAACGAAGTGTCAACAAAGACTATGCAAAAGAGGTATAACGAAGTGTCAACAAAGACTATGCGAAAGAGGTATAACGAAGTGTCAACAAAGACTATGCGAAAGATGTATAACGAAGTGCAGCGACAGACAATCAGAATTTTGAGGGAAAGATCGAGCTCTGTACAACCCAATGCCCCATTGGCATCATCACCCAACATACACTATGATCAACATTGAGGTTAAAGGTCAAGCACATATGAAAATGTCCTGAATGCAAGGAGGCCTATCTCTAAGACAGCAGCAGAGCATGGCCGTTCTTCAAGTTCAAGCAATACTACCACATTCACATGCTGACATACAGAAACGCTGACATACAGAAACGCTGACATACAGAAACGCTGACATACAGAAACACTGACATACAGAAACGCTACAATCATAGAGCGTGTAATAATTTGAACCGTGCCAGATCTTAGCTGAAAAATAAAATGAAAGTAGAAATTCTTCTTCCTGTGTCAGGATTAACATTCAGCTTATCAGGGCACGGAAAATATTGCTGCAGTTATCTCCCTTCCCCCCGGGGGGGGGGCGAAGACTGTCCGTTCTGACAACC
Organism: Achatina immaculata; assembly: GCA_009760885.1. NCBI lineage: Eukaryota > Metazoa > Mollusca > Gastropoda > Stylommatophora > Achatinidae > Lissachatina > Lissachatina immaculata. The sequence continues at coordinate 38,620,313 of CM019698.1, forward strand.
AGAGACCCACAGCTGACACGTCGGCGTCAGGGTTGGGGAACCGTATCTGATCAGGACCCTGCCCCACTTCTCCCCTGGTACCCTTAGAAAAATACCCTGTCTGGCTAACGGATCGCCATAGACCCCATGGTGGTGGAGCCTGCCAAAGAAGTGTTCCACACACTCTGCTTTTGTAGCTGCACTTCAGGACTGAAAAAATAACTGTTACAACCCGCTCCCAAACCGACACGATGCTGTGCTTCATCATCGTCATAGCATTGGCTGCAAAGAACACCAGCTCGCAGTTCCAAGGAGATTGAAGAAGAAGAAGAAGAAGAAGTAGAAAAAGTAAAAGAAGAAGAAGAAGAAGAAGAAGAAGAAGAAGAAGTAGAAGAAGAAAAAGAAGAAGAAGAAGAAGAAGTAGAAGAAGAAGAAGTAAAAGAAGAAGAAGAAGAAGAAGAAGAAGTAGAAGGAGGAGAAGAAGAAGAAGAAGAAGAAGAAGAAGAAGAAGAAGAAGAAGAAGAAGAAGAAGACGAAGAAGATCTGCTATCCCCTGAAGTTTAAAAGATATGGGAACAAAGCCAGAAAGTGAAAAAAGAAATATTATGAAGCTTATACATAAGTTTGCCAACAAAGCCTTCGTATATAAAAAGTAATGACGATGATGACGGTCTTCATGTTTTTATACACCAGCAGCAAGCATTTATTACTATTGCATGTTATTACAACTTTCAGTAAAATTCTCATTAATTGTTATTTACATATCATTTCACACCGTAAACAATCAAATATTTTGATGAAATACTTAAGAAAATGCAGACACTTCTCAGTTTGTCTTGGGGGGAACTTCTAGAAACTTTTTTGAGAGAGAAGATGGCAACACTCGGAACAACGCACTATCAACCTAAGCCGTCTCAAAACAACGCTCGATTAGCCAAGTCTTTACTGCGCGTCTGAAAAGAAAACTATGACACTGGGAAAGGAAACCGAGGTCGCGACACAGAGAAATCCCATCGCTTAAACTCAATCTCTGACAGATACTAGGTCTGAGTCGTAAACAGGATACAGAACAGGTTGTTTAAAGAGGTTTTAGGTTTATGAAACGAAAGCAGCTGTCAGGGTGTGTAAGCATTCATTTTGACTGGACTTAAGTTCAGGAGGGTGGACAGAGAGAAACAGAAGACAGATAGAGGGAATAAAGAGTTAAGAGTCAGAGAATATGAGACTGGGAGAGAGAAAGCGAGTGATGTTTTCGAAGAGTGAAGAATTGAGCACAGGGGCAAGTCTAACTTTCTGTCTCTCATAATTCATCTTCTACTCAAAGTTCAGATATTCTTTTTAGTAAATGTATCGAATGTAAGAGAGAGAGAGAGAGAGAGGTAGAGAAAGAGAAGGAGAGAGATGTAGAGAGAAGAAAAAGAGAGAGAGCGTTAGAGAGAAAACAGAGAGATATAGAGACACAGAGAGATAAAAGAAATAAACCGAAATAGAGATAAAGAGAAAGAAGAGAGAGACAGAGAGAGAAATAGAGAGATATAGAGACACATAGACATAGGAGAAAGAAAGAGAGAAAGAAGTAATGAAATAGAGAGAAAGAGAGAGACAGAGAAATAACAAGAGGGAGAGATAGAGAGAGAGAGAAAGAAAAAGACACAGAGAGAGAGAGAAAGAGAAAGAGAGAAATTTGAAGAGATTTTATTATGAACGAGTGACTAATAAAATTAGTGTTTGTTTGTTTGCTTGTTTGTTTGTTTGTTTAATAACCCAGGATTCTGAAAATAGAGCCAAAATAATTGAAAACACCAGACAGTTTTGCCAAAAACAAAATGTGTTTTTTTTTGTTTTGTTTTACTCCTCGCCTTCTAAACGCTTGACTGAGTACATAAACATCCAGATATATAAATTTGACAGAAATTTCTTTTATGATGTTTTTGTTGCTGAAAGTTTACTGGATTAAATTCTACTGGATTAAAAACACAGTCTTCTGTAACGAATTCAACCTGTCTTTCAAAGGCAACATCGAATGTAATCCATCCACTGACATTCATTTTTGTACCTGGTCATCCAGGTGTTAGGGAAAATGAGAGGGCTGGTCCACTGACTGACTCAGCTGTCATGGAAGAATGTCAGGCAATGAACTGAACAGGCATCATACGTGCTATAAGTGAAGTTGGTCAAACACAGGACTTCACTGACAAACTGTGAATCAGCGTCATCAAGAAGGAAGAAGTTCAAGTTTAAACTTAAGGTAGCGAAAAATAAACTATTCATCAAGAGCTCCAGACTAGAGCCGTCAAAGAGCGAATGTTGAATAATTTTGACTTTTTTTTCAACGATAGGTCATTGGAAGTTGAGACTCCAAGCTGAAATAATTTATGAGGGATTACAATATATTAGAATTCTGTTTCTTTGACCACGCAAACTAGCGTTTTCATTCTACCTTACAGAGTTCTATCACAGTGTTAGCATTTACAATAGGTTGAAGGAGATAATGGAGAGAAGATTTGAGAACCTATGGATGTATCCAGAATGCATAAATGACGGTCCCAATAACTAACTAACTAACTAACTAAAACTAACTAACTAACTAACTAACTAACTAACTAACTAACTAACTAACTAATTAACTAACTAACTAACTAACTAACTAACTAACTAAATCAGTTAGTGAATTTATATCCAGTCAAAATGAATGCTTACACACCCTGACAGCTGCTTTCGTTTCATAAACCTAAAACCTCTTTAAACAACCTGTTCTGTATCCTGTTTACGCCTCAGACCTAGTATCTGTCAGAGATTGAGTTTAAGCGATGGGATTTCTCTGTGTCGCGACCTGGGTTTCCTTTCCCAGTGTCATAGTTTTCTTTTCAGACGCGCAGTAAAGACTTGGCTAATCGAGCGTTGTTTTGAGACGGATTAGGTTCCGAGTGTTGCCATCTTCTCTCTCAAAAAATTATCTAGAAGTTCCCCCAAGACAAACTGAGAAGTGTTTGCATTTTATTAAGTATTGAATCAAAATAGAAGATGGTTTACGGTGTGAAATGATATGTAAATAACAATTAATGAGAGTTTTAGTGAAAGTTGTAATAATATTCATTTGTAATAATTGTTTGCTGGTGGTGTATAAAAGATGAAGACCATCGTCATCATCGTTACTTTTTATATGTGAAGGCTGTGTTGGCAAACTTATGTATAAGCTTCATAATATTTATTTATTTTTCTTTCTGCCATTTTTTCTCATATCTTTTAAACTTCAGGGGATAGCACATCTTCTTCTTCTTCTTCTTCTTCTTTTTCTTCTTCTTCAATCTCCTTGGAACTGCGAGCGGATGTTCTTTGCTGCCGATGCTGTGAAGATGATGAGGCTGTGAAGATGATGAGGCTGTGACGATGATGAAGCACAGCATCGTGTCGGTTTGGGAGCGGGTTGTGACGGCCACTTTTTCAGTCCTGAAGCGCAGCTACAAAAGCAGAGTGTGTGGAACACTTCTTTAGCAGGCTCCACCACCATGGGATCTATGGCGATCCGTTAGCCAGACAAGGCGTGTTTCTAAGGGTACCAGGGTAGAAGTGGGGCAGGGTCTTGATCAGATATGGTTCCCCAACCCTGACGCGGACATGTCAGCTGTGGGTCTCTGGTTGTCAAAACGGACAGTCTTTGCCCATCCCCTCCCGGGGGAAGGGAGATAACTGCAACAATATTTTCCGTGCCCTGATAAGCTGAATTTGACTTCTGAAACAGGAAGAAGAATTTCTACTTTTATTTTATTTATTTTTCAGCTAAGATCTGGCACGGTTCAAATTATTAAATGTTCTATGACTGTCAGCGTTTCTGCATGTCAGCGTTTCTGTATGTCAGCATGTAAATGTGGTATTATTACTTGAACTTGAAGAACAGCCATGCTCTGCTGCTGACTTAGATATAAGCCTCCTTGCATTCAGGACATTTTCATATGTGCTTGGCCTTTAACCTCAATGTTGATCATAGTGTATGTTGGGTGACGATGCCAATGGGGCACTGGGTTGTACAGAGCTCGATCTTTCCCGCAAAATTCTGATTGTCTGCCGCTGCACTTCGTTATACCTCTTTCGCATAATCTTTGTTGACATTTTGTGCTCCCGTAATTTTGCTTGGGCGGAAACTATCGTGATGTCTGTTTTTGTCAATTTGAAGTTTGGCCAGGATTGTTGCCTTGCTTGCCGGTTCGTCTGCCATTCGTTGATTTTGATGCCGTCATTTCATGGGCAGTAAATCCATTTTAGGGAGGAGATCTGCAACCGTTCGCCACATATCAGCTGGCTTTCAATTTTTGGAGCATGTTCTGTGAATCTATTAAGATTATGGCTCTCGATACTTGCCGATTTGGTAACCAGTTTATGATTTGCGATACTTGTTGGTTTGCCAGCCAGTTTATGGCTTGTGATACTTGTTGCTTTGATAGCCAGTTTATGGCGTGTGATACTTGTTGGTTTGTTAGCCAGTTTATGGCTTGTGACACTTGTTCGTTTACTAGCCAGTTTATGGCTTGTGATACTTGTTGCTTTGATAGCCAGTTTATGGCTTATGATACTGGTTGGTCTGTTAGCCAGTTTATGACTTGTATACTTGCTAATTTGCTATACATTTCATCA
>CM019698.1:38629923-38667423 GCA_009760885.1 Achatina immaculata
TAAACATTTATAAGTCATCCATGAGAGATATTTCAATTAGTAACGAGGGCCGAGAAGAGCTGGAAGAAGTTCGAAAGATGTGAAGGGCAACTCTATGTAATCACACGCATTATCTGATGAGGAAATGAGGATCATATTTGAAGCTAAAGGGCGCAAGTTAAAATGCAACAATAGTAGAATCAACTATGGAAAGAGCTGGGAAGCGAAATTATATGTTCAAAACTCATTATTAACATACCTTTTGTTTTTAAATAAAATTGTTTAAAGTCCCTTAAAATTATTGCAGTCTTAGGATTAAATGTTTCAAAGACGAAAGATGCCACTTTAAAATGTTTTATCGACGTATTTTTTAACTCTTACACAACCAAACATGTCCCGTGACACATGAACATTTCTTTCTATCATTCATCATTTTTTAACTGCTTCGATATACGCCTGTTTTTAGTGTTTACCGTAGTCTGAATATAGAACATAAAACCGGCAATTGGATTTGTTTTGTAACGAAACTGTTTAAATCCACTTAAACGACTTGTGGCAAATGTCAGAGTAAAAACAGTTTTCCACGTAGAAGACGCCATTTTAAAACGTTTTATTGGTTGTTTGTCTTATTTTTAATTGCTTCGTTTCTTTCCGTTGTAAGGTCTTTCTTATTGTTTTATTTGTATTCCATATTTTTAATCGTCCTAGATTTTATTCTAGTAACTTTTACCTATAATGGCAAAGAATCAATATTCCTCCGTTATGTATATGTACACAGGCGCGAAAGCAAACAGAAGGTGGTGGAGCATCATGCGCAGCTGTGATGACAAACAAATAGTGACTAATAAAAGCAAAATGAAGACAGAAATTTAATTAGAAGCACAGGAAAAGGCCATTTAACGTTCATTGGACACACTGGAAGAAAAGACTGGATGGGAATCATTATAGCGAAAGGAAAGATACACGGGGAGAGAGACAGAGGAAGACCAAAAGAGAATATCATGGACAATTCAACGCTGTAAACGGCGGCCCTGATAGAAATATGGCAATTGAGTTTACGGAAGGCATCAAGATTTGAGAGCTAATGATGATGATGATGATGATGGTGATGATGATGATGATGATGATGATGATGATGATGATGGTGGTGGTGGTGGTGGTAGTGACGGTGGTGATGGTGATGATGATGATGATGATGATGATGATATCCTGATACATAAACAGACAGGCGTTTAGAAAGACAGTGAAACAAACCACCAAAGGAAAGAGAATCCTCGCCCTAGGACGTCACGATTCAAAAGCTCCTTCTGCCCTAATGAATATCTCGGGATAACTTCCCCGCCGGCAGAAAATGTCCAAAAATGTCCATCAGGAAAGTTTACATTGACCCTACCCACCCTCAGGCTCTCCCCCCACCCCCCTCCCCCCGGGGGCCTGTCACTCTTGTTTTGTCTTATATAATTTATGTACGTGCTTTTCTCCTACAAAGTCTGATTTCTTGATATATAAAAAAAAATTTGTCTGCCCAAAAGGCAGCAGAATAAACAGAAAAGTTTGCCTGGCTTTGATTTGTCTGAGTGTTAGCTAGTCCTGGTGGGTGCAGACTTTTGTAAGGGTGTCGGGTGGGCGGGGGGGGGGGGTATTTCCTTTGAGGTTTCTGATAAAATATGAGCTTTCTGGGCGGCTTGATTTAAACTGTCGCTCTCAGATATGAAAGGTTGTGTCCGCTGATCTCCCAGAGAGAGGTCTTCAGGTTGTGCATGATGCATGTTCTCCTGTGCCGTCTTGTCAATGTAGCATGAAACGCTGAAGTAGGATTTCCAGAATCATTGCATATCTAATTCTAATTTAGAACCGCAGGAACTAGGAGAGCGAGATAGATAGATAGATAGATAGATAGATAGATAGATAGAGATAGATAGATAGATAGATAGATAGATAGATAGATAGATAGATAGATAGTATTTTCTTTTAAGGATGCAAGAGCTCACATCATCATCATCATCATCCTGCGCCATCCCTTTAGAAAATCTATGTAGATGGACTTAATCTCTCGTGTCTATATGGTTCATGATCTAGCTTGGAGGGGGACAAACAACAACAATAATAATAAAAAAAAAACCTACTTTCTTCTTATCTATCTTTCGGTGGTGTCTCATAGTCGTATAACTATCCTATTTTAGATGTCTTCACCTCAACTTTTCTAGCTCAACCGTAAAAATGTCCCTAAATGCTCCATTGTCAGCAAAAATAGACATAAAAACGGGTCGATGTTCTTCTCATGATCCCCGGAATGCTTGCTACAATCTTAACTCATTATTTCCAATCGTTTCTCTAATACTCTCTCTTGTAGTTCTTGCGGTTCTTTGTCTCTTTGGTGTCTTTCACAAATTACATCTCTATCCGTGCTTTTGATGAAGGTATACGCGCAGATATAGTCAAATCTTGACTGGTTGAAGATTGAAAAGAGCATACCACTGTGAAAAGCTGATTACAGTCAGGACTTAGTTTTCTTCTTCTTCTTCTTCTTCTGTTTTCTCCCTCCCCTGTCTCTCCCTGTCTCTCCCTCCCTCCCTCTCTCTCCCTCCCTCCCTCTCTCCCTTCCTCTCTCCCTCTCATTCCCTCCCTCTCTCTCCCTCCCTCCCTCTCTCTGTCCCTTCCTCTCTCCCTCTCATTCCCTCCCTCTCTCTCCCTCCCTCCCTCTCTCTCTCCCTTTCTCTCTCCCTCTCATTCCCTCTCATTCCCTCCCTCTCTCCCTCCCTCTCTCTCCCTTCCTCTCTCCCTCTCATTCCCTCCCTCTCTCTCCCTCCCCCTCTCTCTCTCCCTTCCTCTCTCCCTCTCATTCCCTCCCTCTCTCTCTCCCTTCCTCTCTCCCTCTCTCTCTCCCTCCCTCTCCTTCCCTCCCTCTCTCTCTTTCCCTCCCTCTCTCTCCCTCCCTCCCTCCCTCTCTCTTCCTCTCTCTCTTCCTCCCCCTCTCTCTCTCCTTTTCCCCCTCTCTTTCCATCCCTCCCTCTCTCTCCTTTCCTCCTCTCTCTCTTCCTCCCCCTCTCCCTCTCTCTCCCTCTGTGTCATTATCTTTCAATCTCTCTTCCTTCCCCACCCCACCCAACCCTCCAACCCCACGGCACTTGCCCATTGATTAACTGTACTCTTTTAATCCACTAATGTCCTCCTCTTCCTTAAAATAGGGAGGATGATGAGGCCCCGGAGTAATGGATCTGATGGACCACCCCTCCTTCCCCCTCCCCCCCCCCCCCGTTCATTTGGGCTGCTTAAAATTCTACCAGAAGTAGTAGTAGAAAATAAGACAGCACTAGGAGTAATAGTAGTAGTAGATTTTGTAGCAGTTTTAGTAGCAGTAGTAGTACTAGCACTAGTAGTAGTGGGAGTTTTGCTAGCACTAGTAGTAATAGCAGAAGGTGTAGCTTTAGAACTAGCACTAGTAGTATTGGCAGTAGTAGTAGTGGCAGTAGTAGTAGTGGCAGTAGTAGTAGTGGCAGTGGTAGTATTGGCAGTAGTAGTAGTGGCAGTGGTAGTAGTGGCAGTAGTAGTAGTGGCAGTGGTAGTAGTGGCAGTAGTAGTATTGGCAGTGGTAGTAGTGGCAGTAGTAGTATTGGCAGTGGTAGTAGTGGCAGTGGTAGTAGTAGCACTAGTAGTATTGGCAGTAGTAGTAGCACAAGTAGTAGTGACAATAGTAGTGACACTAGTAATAATAGCAGAAGCAGTAGCAGTAGTATTAGTACTAGTACTGTTGTTGTTCGTCCATCGTCGTCGATGATGACCCACAGATTCATCTTAGTCAAACTAAAGAGAGATATGTCCGTGGGTGACCAACTAGCCCTATACGAGCTCTAAAAGTTTTGCCACACACGGAACATTTATGTCCAGATTCAGTTGTGGGTGCTTGTGCTGCCTTGGCTTTTCGCTTTGCGCGTTTGTGCTGGGCGCTTTCAGTTCTTGAGCGCTCTGCTCTCTGAGCACCCAGGGTGGTTAAAGTCCCCCATGATGGGTGGACTTGTGCTATGGCTTCCCAAGAGTTTATGTCTATCCCGAAGACTTTGAGTGAGGTTTTGAGCGTATCCTTGTAACGCTTTTATTGCCCGCCAGCTTTCCGTATTCCGTTCAGTAGTTCCCCATAAAAGAAGCTGTGTAGGCAGTCTGGTGTTACTCATTCTGACTACGTGCCCTGTCCATCGAATTTGCGCCTTTTGTAGTATTGTGTAGATGCTTGGAATATTAGCTCTCGTGAGGACTTCAGTATCAGGTAACATTTGCTGCGATTTGATGTTCAGTATTTTTCTGAGACAGTCTAGATCCAAGTGATTTAGTTGTCTTGCATGCCTACTGTAGACTGTCCATGTTTCGGCTGCATACATTAGAGTGGTCAGAACGACAGCTTTATAGACCTTTAACTCGGTGGCTGCATACATTAGTGTGGTCAGAACGACAGATTTATAGACCTTTAACTCGGTGGCTGCATACATTAGTGTGGTCAGAACGACAGCTTTATAGACCTTTAACTTGGTGGCTCCATACATTAGTGTGGTCAGAACGACAGCTTTATAGACCTTTAACTTGGTGGCTGCATACATTAGTGTGGTCAGAACGACAGCTTTATAGACCTTTAACTTGGTGGCTGCATACATTAGTGTGGTCAGAACGACAGCTTTATAGACTTTTAACTTGGTGGCTGCATACATTAGTGTGGTAAGAACGACAGCTTTATAGACCTTTAACTTGGTGGCTGCATACATTAGTGTGGTCAGAACGACAGCTTTATAGACCTTTAACTTGGCGGCTGCATACATTAGTGTGGTCAGAACGACAGCTTTATAGACCTTTAACTTGGTGGCTTCATACATTAGTGTGGTCAGGACGACAGCTTTATAGACCTTTAACTTGGTGGCTGCATACATTAGTGTGGTCAGAACGACAGCTTTATAGACCTTTAACTTGGTGGCTGCATACATTAGTGTGGTCAGAACGACAGCTTTATAGACCTTTAACTTGGCGGCTGCATACATTAGTGTGGTCAGAACGACAGCTTTATAGACCTTTAACTTGGTGGCTGCATACATTAGTGTGGTCAGAACGACAGCTTTATAGACCTTTAACTTGGTGGCTGCATACATTAGTGTGGTCAGAACGACAGCTTTATAGACCTTTAACTTGGTGGCTGCATACATTAGTGTGGTCAGAACGACAGCTTTATAGACCTTTAACTTGGCGGCTGCATACATTAGTGTGGTCAGAACGACAGCTTTATAGACCTTTAACTTGCTGGTAACGCCGAGTCCTCTTCTTTCCCATACATTTTTTCCCAGCCTCCCAAATGCTGCGCTTGATTTGGCTGTTCTGTTGCTGATTTCAGCATCAAGACTGACTGCCCTGGAAAGGTTACTGCCAAGATAAGTGAAATTTTCTACGGAGTTTAGCTTTTGTCCCTTTATCACGATTTCTGGGTCAGTATATTCTTTGTTGAGGGCGGGTTGATATAGGACTTCTGTTTTTCCGATGCTGATCGTAAGGCCAAAGTTGTTGTCACATGCCTGCGAGAAGTTATCAGTAATGATTTGATGTTAGATGTTGAGTTAGCATTTAGTGCATAGTCATTGGCGAACAGTAAGTCTTTGATTTTCGCATTCCTACCTCTTGAGGCAGCTTTTAATCGCCTTGGCCGCTGCTGGCGAGATTCTTCAGCTGCCGTGCGTGGGGGAAACTCCTCCCGGGCAATGAAGAAAAATGCGACTAGGGTTGCCGCGCAGGGTCGCCGTGGAAATGGTGAAGGAACGGATAAAGTGAAGCTTTATCGGTATGTCCAGTAGTCTCGCGGCGAGAGCTACTCATACCACGGCACCTCTGCTCTAGAGGACGGCCAAGTCAGATATACACCCATACTGGTGAAATATGCCTAAACCGGCTTAATCCAGGGGTGAAACTTGATGACTACTCAGGCCACGGTACCTCCGCTCTAGAGGTCGGTCACGTCCTAAACACTCCCATACTGGGATAATATGCATAAACTGGCTCAACCCAGGGGTGAAACTTACTAGTGGCGAGGATTCGTCCTCCTGGACAAAAGCTCCATCCTGGTCACAACTAGGAAAGGTAGCGGCCACGACCACAAAATGCTGAAGTCGGAGACACTGGACCAGTGTAGTCTAGATAGGCAACCACCTCTCACCCGACGGGCATGTATGGGTATCCTAATCACGCTGAGGTTTTCGGTGAGAAAATCCAACGCTGGACTGGATGGGCAACCACCTCTCATCCGACGAGGATATACTGATATCCAAAACACGTCGAGGTTTTCTGGTGAGAAAGTCCAACCCTAGACTAAACTAGTGCAACGAAAACCACAGTGTCACACATTCCCGCTTCTGAGACCCACCAAGAATACAAGCTCAAGCCTCGCGATACTCTGAACCTCTTGTGGTCCTCTCTGGGATCTCTTGTAGGCCTCTCGGGGACTACAGGGGGACCACGGGACTCATCGAGGACCACAGGATTAAATTCAACAGGATCACGGGGAGATCTTGTCGGTAGAAGCCAAAGAAGAAGAAGAAGAATCGCCTTAGATTGAAAAGCTTTCCGTCTGTTCTAGAAATTAATGGAAAATATTTTTCGTCCACGAGCATGCCCGAGAACACCTGAAGAATGTAGGTGCAAGGACACATCCCTGCTTTACTCCAGTGTAGGTGCAAGGACGCATCCCTGCTTTACTCCAGTGTAGGTGCAAGGACACATCCCTGCTTTACTCCAGTGTAGGTGCAAGGACACATCCCTGCTTTACCCCAGTGTAGGTGCAAGGAAACATCCCTGTTTTACCCCAGTGTAGGTGCAAGGACACATCCCTGCTTTACCACAGTTTAAGTGCAAGGACACATCCCTACTTTACCACAGTTTAAGTGCAAGGACACATCCCTGCTTTACCCCAATGAAGGTGCAAGGACACATCCTTGCTCTACCCCAAAGGTAACAGGAAGGGATTCGGAGACCACCTTCATCGAGAAAATAAAACAGTAGTAATGGCAGTAGTAGTAGCGCTAGTAGTAGTGGCAGTAGTAGTAGTGCTATTAGTAGTGGCAGTAGTAGTAGTGCTATTAGTAGTGGCAGTAGTAGTAGTGCTATTAGTAGTGGCAGTAGTAGTAGCGCTATTAGTAGTGGCAGTAGTAGTAGTGCTATTAGTAGTGGCAGTAGTAGTAGCGCTATTAGTAGTGGCAGTAGTAGTAGTGCTATTAGTAGTGGCAGTAGTAGTAGCGCTATTAGTAGTGGCAGTAGTAGTGCTATTAGTAGTGGCAGTAGTAGTAGCGCTAGTAGTAGTGGCAGTAGTAGTAGCGCTATTAGTAGTGGCAGTAGTAGTAGCGCTAGTAGTAGTGGCAGTAGTAGTAGCGCTAGTAGTAGTGGCAGTAGTAGTAGCGCTAGTAGTAGTGGCAGTAGTAGTAGCGCTATTAATAGTGGCAGTAGTAGTAGCGCTAGTAGTAGTGGCAGTAGTAGTAGCGCTAGTAGTAGTGGCAGTAGTAGTAGCGCTATTAGTAGTGGCAGTAGTAGTAGCGCTATTAGTAGTGGCAGTAGTAGTAGCACTATTAGTAGTGGCAGTAGTAGTAGTACTAGTAGTAGTGGCAGTAGTAGTAGCGCTATTAGTAGTGGCAGTAGTAGTAGCGCTATTAGTAGTGGCAGTAGTAGTAGTGCTATTAGTAGTGGCAGTAGTAGTAGTGCTATTAGTAGTGGCAGTAGTAGTAGCGCTATTAGTAGTGGCAGTAGTAGTAGTGCTATTAGTAGTGGCAGTAGTAGTAGCGCTATTAGTAGTGGCAGTAGTAGTAGCGCTAGTATTAGTGGCAGTAGTAGTAGCGTTATTAGTAGTGGCAGTAGTAGTAGCAGTAGTAGCAATAATATTAGTGGCAGTAGCAGTACCATTAGTAGTAGTAGCACTACTAGTAGTGGCAGTGGTAGTAGCAATAGCAGTAGTAGTAGTAGAATTAATAATACTAGGAGTAGTAGTAGCACTAGTAGTAATGGCAGTAGTAGCAGTAGTATTAGTGAAGGTAATAGTAGCAAAAGTAGTAACATTTTTAGTAGAAAAAGAAGTAAAAAGAAGTTGTTTTAGTAGTAGTAGTTATAGCAGAAATAGCAGCAGTGGTAGTATCGTTAATAGCAGTGGTGGTAGTAGTAGTAGTAATAGTAGTAGTAGTAGTAGTAGTAGTAGTAGTAGTATTGGTAGTAGTAGTAGTAGTAGTAGTAGTAGTCGTAGTAGTAGTAGTAGTAGTAGTAGTAGTAGTAGTAGTAGTGGTAAGAGCAGTAATATTACCAGCAGTAGAACAACCAATAATATCAGAAACATTGGTAGTAGCAGTGATAGTAGCAGTGGTAATAGCAGTGCTAGTAGTAGTAATAGTAGTAGTAGTAGTAGTGGTAGCAGTAGTGAGTAGTGGAAGTAGTAGTGCTAGTAACAGTTGTAGTAGCAGTGGTAGTAGTAGTGGTAGTAGTATTGGTAGTAGTATACTCAGAAGCAGTGGTAACGTTAGTACAAATGGTACTAGTATTGGTAGTAGTAGTGGTAGTAGTATACGTAGAAGCAGTGGTAGTGGCAGTGGTTGTGGCAGTGGTAATGGTAGTGGTTGCAGTAGTGTTAGCAGCAGTCGTAGTAATAGTGATTGTAGCTGTGGCAGTAACAGTGGTGGTGGAAGTGGTAGTAGTATTGCTAGTATTAGTGTTGGTAGTAGTAGTGGTAGTAGTGGTAGTAGCAGTAGTGAAGAAGGTTGGCTAGTATAGAATAATAAACAGAGAAAACCTAAATATTTTGGACACATTAAACGTCATGAGAATTTAGAGAAGACAGTCTTGGAAGGGTACATCATGGGAAAAAGAAAGAGATGAATACCAAGGCGGAGATGGCTGCAAGACATCGTTGATAATCTGCAAATAGGCGCATCAGCAGCAGGCCATCTTGCTTACAATCGAGAGGCCTAAATGAGAGCTGTTAAGGAGACAAAGTTCCGCAAGGGATATGCAAATGACTGAGTGAGTAGTACTAGCTATAATAGTCGTAGTAGTAGCACCCAGAGTACATAGCAAGTTAGTGGAGGAGGTCAATGAATTTGTATACCTTGGCTGTAGAGTAGTAGAAACTGGAGACAGCACAGAGGACGTCCACAACAGACTTACTAGAGCAAACCAGGCTTTTTCAGTGCTGCAGACTATAGAAATCTAAAAAAACTAAGCATAAATACGACAATCAGGATATTTAAGAGTAATGTATAACATCTTGTTCGCAGAAATGCAGATGAAGCCACTGACAGCAATTATTGAGGAAAGACGCTGGCGATGGTTGGGACATGTGCTCCGAATGACTGACAACTCACTACCAAAAACAGCACTAAGATGGACACCACAGGGGAACAGAAGTAAGGGTAGACCAAAAGAGACATGGAGAATAACAACAGAAAGGATGTTGAGCAATAGAGGGCTCACCTGGGCAAGAGCAGAAAAAAAGGCAAAGGACAGGCATTTGTGGAAAACCCTTGCGGAAGCCCCATGTGCCCTGGGCACTTAAGGTTCAGAGATAGAGAGTAGTAGTAGTAGTAGTAGTAGTAATAGTAGTAGTAGTAATAGTAGTAAAATTAGTTGTAGTAATAGTACTAATAGTAGTAGTAGTAATAGTAATAGTAGTAGTAGTAAAATTAGTAGTAGTAATAGTAGTATTAATAGTAGTGGCAATAGTAGTCATAGTATTAATAGTAGTGGTAAAAGTAGTAGTAATTGTAGTAGTAATAGTAGTAGTGTAATAGTAGTAGTAATAGCAGTAGTAATAGTAGTAGTAGTAGTAGTAGTAGTAGTAGTAGTAACAGTAGTAGTAATTGTAGTAGTGGTAATAATAGTAGTAATAGCTGTAGTAATAGTAGTAGTCGTAGTAATAACACTAGTAGTAATAATAGATATGGTAGTAGTAGTAACAGTAGTAGTTGTAATAGTAGTAGTAAAAGCAGTAGTAATAGTAGTAGTAGTAGCAATAGTAGTAATATCAGCAGTAGTAATAGTAGAAATAGTAGTAGCAGCAGCAGCAGCAACAGAAGCAGTTGTAGCAGTATAAGAAATACAATTTAGATACCTTTACAGATAGCCACATACACGCAAACAAAAAAAAACCCAATTTATTTTAGTCCTCAAGTGTAAAATGGATAGTTTCTTACGCAGTCTAAAAGCTTTTGGGTATCTCCGCATCTTCCTTTTAACATCAGCCCCCAGCCTTTCTTGCCACTGCCAGAAAGGTTATTTTGAAGCAGCCAAGAAGTGTGGTTTTAACGACCTGAAGTGGTCTCAGGGCACCTGTCAGAAGCTAAGCGTGAGCGAGTTTTACCATTCTGAAAACCTGGGAAGGCAATTTCTGTTTGACGTGCGAACCAACGTTTTAAATTTGAGAAAGGGCCGCACTGTCCTTGACGACTGTGGCATGCCCGTAGAGGACTGGTAGCGGTTTGAAGGGAAAACAGTTCAGATGCGTTAAGTCGTTTCTTTTTTCCCTTGTTCTTAATTTCAAACTAGTTTTCTGTGTACTGGGCACTGGGGTTGAATGGAGACTTTTGTGTACCGGGGTTGACGTCAAGACTGGTACTAACAGGGGAGATAAATGTGTCTAATATAAGAACGACTGACACGGTGATTTTGTGTTGTTCCAGAGGTTATATTGGTATCTTCTGACTTGGGGGCGTAATCAATCAATTAATCTATCTATCTATCTATCTCTATCTATCTATCTCTATCTATCTATCTATCTATCTATCTATCTATCTATCTATCTATCTATCTATCTGTCTGTCTGTCTGTCTGTCTAATCTACAGACTCTCTATTCGGTCGTATGAACGTTTATTTCAGTGACATGCTATTCTGAAACACGAGCTGCACTGACTGACACAAGCGAAAGGTCGTAGAGTTCATATATCTTATCCAGTTCATCATCATCATCATCATCGTCGTCGTCGTCGTCGTCGTCATCATCAATTTTTGTGCCCCACCCAAGAACTTCATGTCCTAATTTCATACTCACTCGTTCTGTGTTATAGAAATGCTTTCCTTGTATACCTACCTTTCGTTTTCTCTCAATTGTTGCACAGTATGAAGGCTTATTGCCGAAATATTGGATTGTTTTTACTTTTGAGTTTTCCGTGTATTCTTGTCACTTTACTTTCTTTTTTTTTTTCTTTTCTCCTATCCTCCTCTTCATTTCTCTATCATCTTTTCTTTCTTTTTTTTTATTTTGGGAGGGGGGATGGTTTATAATGCAGAATTGTTGACTGCCCGTAGTCTACACGCTTCAGTATTATCACTGTTATCATTTATTTGATCTGGAAGTCGTGGGTGTAGTGTTTATCTAGCTTTATCTGTTTATATGATGTAAGGAAGACGTAGGGAAGATGTAAGATCCTTATATCAAAACAAATATCACAGCAACTGAGATTACATATCCTAAAATGCTACATATATTCAATATTCCTTTATGATGCAGAAACTCGAGCATAGAATAAGACAAAAGAAAAGAAAATGGAAGCGCTTGAAATGTAGACAGAAGGATAGGGCCTATCCCATGGCCAGAAAAGAAAATCCAGGCCATTGAAATGTGGATATACAGAAGAATAGGGCCTATCCCATGGCCAGAAAAGAAAATCCAGGCCATTGAAATGTGAATATACAGAAGGATAGGGCCTATCCCATGGCCAGAAAAGAAAATCAAGTCCATTGAAATGTGGATATACAGAAGAATAGGGCGTATCCCATGGGCAGAAAAGAAAACAAATAAGGAAGTGCTAAACGAAGTAGAAGTGAGAAGAGAAATATTGAAAATCATAAAAAACAAGACAGCAAAGATACTTTATGCATGTCAAAGGCACATTACTATATAGAAGACCCTTCTTGAGGGCAAGATCAAAGGACCAACAGCGACATAGAAGGGTGGACAGCATCAAAAGATGGACAGGGGCCAGCTTGATCGAGTGTTCTACGAAGACAAGAAAGAGAGCAGAGGGGAGATTCACTGCATCCAACCTTCCGTGGGGATACGGCACGAAATAATAATGATGATGATGATGGTGGTGGTGGTGGTGGTGATGGTGCTGGTGGTGGTGAAGGTGGTGGTGGAGGTGGTGGTGATTTTACAGCGCTCTTATTTTTTGTCATAATATCCAGCCAGACATAGCACTTATTTCTTCATTACGTTTCCCCTCATTTATGAACTTCATAACTTTACACTTAGATTCATTTGAACGTCAGCCATCCTAATTGTCAGTTACCTGAACCGTTGCTGCACCAAAAAAAAAAAAAAAAATTATACCTCTGATTCCAAAAAAATAATTTATAGCTTTTAGTCCAGACTAGTTTGAACCTTCAATACCGATGTCACGAAAGTTCCCAACACTTTGAGCTTTGGCTCAGTCTGT
Source organism: Achatina immaculata (assembly GCA_009760885.1). NCBI lineage: Eukaryota > Metazoa > Mollusca > Gastropoda > Stylommatophora > Achatinidae > Lissachatina > Lissachatina immaculata. Next base: position 38,642,335 of record CM019698.1, read on the forward strand.
TGGTCGGCAGTGCAGATGTTATACTTAGTAAATAATTTTAGACTTATCTGCAGTTATAAACTGGGTACGTTCTTGCACGTTCGATTATCCGAAACAGTTAATTAACCGAACAACCTCGGCCCCAGTTATAATGTTGTTGTTGTGATAATCGACACTCATCTGTACTGTTAAAATAGTTTATTTTTGTGGTGCTTTAAAAACTGTTTTTATGTGTCTGGTGTTTTAAAAGCTGTTTCTATTTGTGTGTTGTTTTAAACGCTGCTTTTATTTATTTTTTTTTTGTTTTTTGGATGTGTTTCTGGGGTTTTAAAAGCTGCTTTTCTTTAAAATGTGTCTGGTGTTTTAGAAACTGTTTTTAATTTGTCTTGTAGCATGGCCTTGTAAGTAATGATTATTGTTATTATTAATGAATATTATTCTGAAAATATACCGTAAACAAAACAGTAACATCGAACAGCGACAGAGAAAAGTGGATAGAAAGGAAGAGAAAGGTATAAAACTTCCATGATACTAGAACAAGACACGGACAAAATTAAACAGTGGAAACAGTGAACAGAAAAAGACGAGACCCAGTGACGCTGAGATATAGGTAATACAAATGAAGGACGTTAGAAAGTAGGATGGTCCAGTGATAACAAAGCGGTGACTGGACGTTGAAACGTGTAAACAAAATAGAAAAGACAAACAGAAAAGGCAGACACAATGAAAAGCAAGGACACAATAAAATCTCCGACATGAAAGAGCAAGATAAGGACTTAGATAAATAACAAGTGTATAGACGTTATTGACACAGACTGACACGCGTTAGGACGCTGTTGCAACGGTTTTTAAATAAAGGAGTGACCAACTCGGCCAGCTGACCTATTAAATATTTAGAGGCGTGCCCTATTGGACAATTGACTTACGAGAGATAAGTCACCGCGCATTTTGAATGACTGACAATCAGAACGCTTATGGGAACCAGTGGGCATCTGAAGGGTGGAGTTAAAATACTTATTGGTTAATCCGTCAAGCTGGACTGGAAGATAAAAAGGCGAGCAGAGAGACAGGAGGAAACCAAGAAGTACGGAAGTACAGGAGAGACAGGAGAGGAATAAGAAGTACGGAAGTAGAAGAGAGAGGAAACAGAGTAGGGAGATCGTCAGAACACCGTCGGTCCGGCAAGTAGCGACTGACCAGAACTGCAAGAAGGAAGGTCAGTGCACATGGACAGTCAAGACTGAAGAAAGAACGTCCGACCAGAACAGCCGAGAAGCCATCAGGATAAGAACAGAAGTCCAGAGAAGAGGCAAGTAGACTTTGGTCGTTAGTACACTGCGATTGAGATACGGCAGAGGAAGACCCTCAGAAGAAGTCAGAAGACAGACAAGAGAAGAAAGAGGACGAGACGATATAAAATCAGAAGTAGTGTTAGACGGAAGATGGTTTTCAAGTGATTAAGAAGAATTGACACTTTTGAAACTTTGAGTACAGTGATTTTAGACGAGAAACTAGTTGACCACGTGTGGCAGATGTGATATAATACTGAGATAGGAAATGTTCTCGTATCAAGTGTAGAAAAATTGATAATTTGAGAAATCGAGAAATGTTGCATGTAGAATATGATAGAGTTTGATATTGTGAACAAATAATTAAGTGTTTCAATCCAAGTGACGTAGTCGACAATACATCTTGATCTTTTTGTCAGAATAAATAAATAATGTAGAGAACATTTCCATAGGACTTACTCTAGATTTAGTGAAGTGTTAATGTTTTGTGAAACCTGTGATGTGTTAATCAAAGAGCATCTTTAGACTTCTATTCTATAGGACGGAAATATTCAGAAATATGTGAGACACAATCAACAATATTATAGTCTGATGTTTTAAAAACTGTTTTTATTTGTCTGATGTTTTAAAAACTGTTTTTTTTATGTGTCTGATGTTTTAAAAACTGCTTGTTTTTATTTGCCTGATGTTTTAAAAATGTGTTTGTTGTTATTTGTCTGATGTTTTAAAAACAGTTTGTCTCTTTTCTTTTCATATGAGAAGGCATAATTTTACTAGTCTTCCTTTTTCCCTCTGTTTTCATTATTCTTCTTCCAATCCGCAGAGCAAGTGCATTAACCTCACGTACCTGGTCAGTCCATACCTGTACGTTCGGGATGAGTGTGGAGTATATAAAGCACTTGACAAGGCTTAACATGAGCTGCGATGTTGTTCTTTAGAGGTAAGCATGTTTTGATTATGTTTGTGCTCGCATTTAGTTAGCTCTGTTACTTGATGTTCGTGTGTCTCAGACTACTCCGTAGCTTGTTAGGACACAAAATGCATAAACTTGGTCTTTTCGTGCCACAGAGCAAGGGTAGTCGAGCTATTTTCGACGTAAGAGCAACCAAGGATAAACTTGACTTGTTCGTGAGTGGCAAGACACAAATAACTATCACATTTACGTCTTTATTGCTACAACAGGGGAGAGAAGACGCTGCTCGATCAGCCAATCAGCGACCTGCATCTGGTATGCTAGCGTCAGGGTTAGCGAACCATAGCTGACCAAGACCCTGTCCCACCTCTCCGTTGGTACTCCCTCAGTAACAGGCATAGCCTGGCTAACGTTGCAGGGATCATAATATTCTCCGAGGTGGTGGAGTCTGTTAAGTGTTGCACACCCTCTTGCTCTTTAGCTGCACTCAGAGATTAAAAAAATAGGTGTTATAACCTAACGGCGGTAAGATTTTGTGGCTCAACACCTTCACAGCATCGGCTACAAAGAGCACCAGTAAGCACTTACAGGGAGATAGCACAAGACAATACAAAACTGTTACAACAACATTTTGCTAACAAATTTTTTAAATATGAATATTACAAACTACTTCTCATAATATTTAACCACAACTTAGTTTATTACTGTTAATTTATATTGCATAGTTTTCAACAAAGAGGAATATAAATGTTTAACAAAAGAAATAACAAGACACACAGGAAAAGACAAAAAACAATACATACAAGATTGTTGTGAAAGAACAGGACATCAAAAGTGTAGAAGAGATGACGAAGTGTTTAAAGAAATGAAGACATTGACGAGAAATGTCACACTTAAGCTAAATGTAATTTGTGATGAGATGGGGAATACATTGACAAAGACAGAGGAAATTCTAGAAAGATGGAAAGAATATTGCAAAAGAATGTATGAAACAACTGACTGTGAAAGCAGAAATCAACAATGTGAATTATTATTGGAGGAGAAAGAACCTGAACCGACAATAGAAGAAGTTTTATGGGCAATAAAGAATCTGAAAAATGGTAAATCACCAGATGAGATAACAGCTGAATTTATTAAAGCAGGAGGAAAGGTATGTGCAACAATGTATCATGCACTATGTAAAAAGATATGGCATTCAGGTATTTGGCCAAAAGAATGGAAAAGAACTTGTATTCATACCACTGCTGAAAAAGGATAAGTTGAAATTATGCACAAACTACAGAACTGTTTTCCTGATTAGTCATGCCAGTAAAATTCGATTAAAAATCACAATGGGTAGACTTCGAAAGAAAATAGAAATAGAAATCAATATGGTCCAAGCTGGTTTTAGACAAGAGATCATATATTCAATATAAGATTAATAACAGAGAAATGGAGGAATTTAATGTGAATCTATATTTATCTTTTATAGACTATTCAAAGGCATTTGATTGTGTACAATACCAGAAACTTTGGGAAGTAATGGAAAAAAATGAGATTTCCAACACATGTGATACAATTAGTATCACTGCTGTATCTAGACCAACAAGCAGCAGTAAGAATAAATGGTAAAACAACAACTTGGTTTGACATAAAACAAGGGGTCCGTCAGGGGTGCATATTGTCACCCTACTTATTTAACTTGTATACTGAAAATATAATGAGGAATGTTAGAGAAGATGTAGACAAAGAATATTACGATGCCATAACAGTTGGAGGTTATGAAATACCAGAGATTAGATATGCTAATGACACAGTATTACTGTCCACAACACAAAAAGGAATGGAAAAACTAATTATGTCAGTCCGTAAGAACAGCGAAGAGCAAAACCTCTAGCTTAATGCGAAGAAAACTAAATTGATGACAACTGACAAAACAAATAAGGCAGCTGAAATATGTATCAATGAGGAAAAAACTGGAAGAAGTGGAGAACAGAATATCTTGAATCACTACTAACTAATAATGGAGATACAATGAGGGAAATTAAAAGGAGGGCATCTGTCGCTCTTCAGAAAGAAATACAACTAAATAATCTGTGGAGAGGAATAGACAGAACTACAAAAAATAAGATTTTTAAGGGCATACATCTTTCCCATTATAACATTTGCCGGTGAGACCTGGACATTTAACAAAACAGCTGAGAAACACATAAATGCCTTTGAATGTAAATGCTACAGAAGAGTTCTCCAACTATTGTTGACACAGAAAAAAATATATCCATACTACAAGAAATTAATACTAAAGAAGGCTGTCTTGTAAAGAAGATTAAAGAGAGAAAACTTAAATATTTTGGACACATTAAACATCATGATAATTTAGAGAAGACTATCTTGGAAGGGTACATAATGGGACAAAGAAAGAGAGGAAGACCAAAACGAAGATGGCTGCAAGACATCGTTGATGATCTGTAAATGGATGCATCAGCAGCAGGCCATCCTGTTCACAACCGAGAGGCCTACAGGAGATCTGTTAGGGAAGCAAAGTTCCGTAAGGGACATGCAAATGACTGCGTTTCAAACATAATAAAGTATATAAACAGAGAGGAATGTTGGTAAGTTACAGACGTGAACATCCATATAGTATCTTCAGCCTCGCAGGCGGTTATAAACCAGCAACTCGCAGATCTCAGGGATCACGACCCAGAGAAGAACCCCTCCCTGTCCCCTCTGTTTCCTCCCCACCCCCCACCTCTTCCAGAGCCTTGGAAGTTTAAAGGGCTGAAACGTTTGCCAAGTGGGGTGGGGGGGAGGTGATCGGATGATCTGTTGTGCTGTTGTTGCTGTTGTTTTTCTCTCTACAACAGAGTGCACCCCGCGTGTGTTTGTTTATATACTGCGACCCGGTTAGACGCTTGGTTTACTTCTACCCTCTTTTTCGTCTCCTAAATTCTCTTCTTCTTCTTCTACTTTCTTCTACTTCTTCTTCTTGTTCTGCTGCTTCTTCTTCTTCTACCTCCTTTTTCATCGTCTTCTAGCTTCTTCTTCTTATTTTTCCTCTTCTTCTTCTTTTTTCTTTTTCTTCTTCCTCTTTTTCTGCCTCCTTCAACTTCTTCCTGTTCTTCTACCTTCTCCTTCTTCCTCTACCTTTTCTTCTTCCTCTCTTTTTTCTTCTACTCCTTCTTCTTCTATTTTCTTCTTCTATCTTTTTCTTTTTCTTCTTCTACCTTCTTCTCTTCTTCCTCTTCTACTTTTCTACGTTCTTCTACCTTCTTGTACTTCATTTTCTTCGTCATTTTATTCCTTCTTCTTCCTCTTCTTCTACCTACTTCGTCTTCTTCTACCTTCTTCTGCTTCTTCTTCCTCTCCTACCTTCTTCTTCTTCTTGTTCTGCTTCATCTTCTTCTCGCTTTTTCTTATTATTCTTACTTTTCTTCTTCTTCTTCTTCTTCTTCCTCTTGTTCTTCTTCATTTTCTTCTTCCTTCTTCTACTTCTTATTCTTCGTTACTTTGTTATTTTCTTCTTTTTATTCTCCTTCTTATTCTTCTTCTTACTCTTCTAGATTCTTCTTCTTCTTATTCTTCCTCTTCTTCTTCTTCTATCTCATTTTTCTTCTTCTTCTACTACCTTCTTTTTCTTCTTCTTCCTCTTCTTCTACCTTCTTCCTCTTCTTCTATCTTCATCTTCTTCCCGTTCTTCTTCTACCTTCTTTCTGTTCTCCTACATTCTCTTTTTATTCTACTTCTTCTTCTTCTACCTTTTTCTTATTTTTATTCTTCTTCTACCTTCTTCTTCTTCCTCCTGTTTTTCCTCTTCTTGTTTTCTACTGTCATCTTCTATCGTCTTGTACGTCTTTTTTTCGTCATGTCATTATTTCTTCTTCTTCTTCTTCTCCTTTCTTCTTTTCTTCTTCTTCTACCATCTTCTTCTTATACTTCTTATTCTTGTTCTGCTTTTTCTTCTTCTACCTTCTACTTCATCGTCTTCTAGCGGCAGCTTCTTCTTCTTATTTTTCATCTTCTTCTTCTTTTTTTCTTCTTCTTCTTCCTCCTTCTGCTTTCTCCTGTTCCTCTGCCTTCTTCCTTTTCTCCTTCTTCTTCTACCTTTTCTTCTTCCTCTTGTTCTTCTTATTCTTCTTCTATCTTCTTCGTCTATCTTTTTCTTCTTCATCTTCTACATTATTCTTATTCCTCCTCTTCTTCTTTTCTACGTTCTTCTTCTAACTTCTTCTACTTCATTTTCTTCGTCATTTTATTCTTTCTTCTTCTTCTTCTACTACTTCGTCTTCTTCTTCTTCTACCCTCTTGTTCTTCTTGTTCTTGTTCTTCTTCTCGCTTCTTCTTCTGCTTGCTTTTTCTTATTATTATTCTTCCTTTTCTTCTTCTTCTTTTCTTCTTTTCTTCTTCTTCTTCTTCTTCTTCTTTTTCTTCTTCTTCTTTTTCTTATTATTATTCTTCCTTTTCTTCTTCTTCTTCTTCTTCTTCTTTTTCTTCTTCTTCTTTTTCTTCTTTTCCATAGAACTGCGTGTCGATGTTATTTGCAGTTAATGTAAGGGAAGAGAGGTTTCATATCGAAGTCTCACTTAGTTCACCGAGCAAGTGCTGGTAAAGGTTGTTTCGTTGTATTTTAGGTAATGATGAAGTTGATAAGAAAATATCTGAGGCCTGAAATTTATGTCTAATGAAGGTTCACCCAATAAGACAGCTTAATTGTTGAATCCAGTTTATTTCTTTGTTGTCGTCATTTTGAATTGTTCCATTAAATAGTTAATTTCTGATACTTTTTTGTTGTTGTTGTTGAATTATATTTTTCTCTGTTAGTTTAATGGTCCTTTTTATGGTAGGAAATTATCATATAGTACACAAAATATAATAAGTGATTCAGTGAATATCACCTGGAAGGTGGAGGCGGGTTCTACACTGTTCTAGGCGATGGCTTGAGTCATTGCAGAAATCAACGATTTGCAGAGTCATCTTCATCTATGTCCCTTCTCACGCGGGCGTCTAGGGAAATGAGAGAGCTGATAGGCTGGCTGACTCTGCCATCATCGCAGATGGACCAACCAGTGGAGCGAGATGATGTTGTCAGTGCGTTCAAGGCATAGGCAGAGTGGAGGACTTCGAGAGAGCAGGAAATCCACATCGAGGCTTAGACTGAGAGATGGGGGTACAGACTGGCACGGCCACGAAAGACAGGCCTGCTGGATATGCTGAGGAAGGTGGGGGGAACATGATCACTTTTGGACATGTCCTGAGTGCAATGATGATGATGTATGTACAAGAAAGTTGACACCAAGATATCTTCATAATACTCTGACAGGTAAGTCCTTTAGTCACGACATATCTGGCCAAACTACTTCCCGTCTGCTTCATGATATAGCACACCTGGCGAAATTACTTCCCGTCAATCTCATTATGTAGCACACTCGGCCCAAACTACTTCCCGTCAATCTCATTATGTAGCACACCTAGTCAAACTACTTCCCGTCAATCTCATTATGTAGCACACTCGGCCCAAACTACTTCCCGTCAATCTCATTATGTAGCACACTCGGCTAAACTACTTCCCGTCAATCTCATTATGTAGCACACTCGGCCCAAACTACTTCCCGTCAATCTCATTATGTAGCACACTCGGCTAAACTACTTCCCGTCAATCTCATTATGTAGCACACTCGGCTAAACTACTTCCCGTCAATTTCATTATGTAGCACACCTGGTCTAACTACTTCCCATCAATCTCATGATATACCACACCTGGCCAAACTACTTCCTGTCAATCTCATGATATACCACACCTGGCCAAACTACTTCCTATCAATCTCATGATATACCACACCTGGCCAAACTACTTCCTGTCAATCTCATGATATACCACACCTGGCCAAACTACTTCCTGTCAATCTCATGATATACCACACCTGGCCAAACAACTTCCCATCAATCTCATGATGTAGCACACCTGGCTAAACTACTTCCCGTCAATCTCATGTTAGGTCACACCTGGCCAAACAAAAAATCTCTGGCTGTAGCACACCTATCCAGAACAGTGTCCTCTTGTTATAATTCCTCTTCTCTTTTCTCTTTCATCTGATTATCTGTACATTTCTCTATCCTCATTGTACAGCCAATACCGCCCTAATGCATAGTCACAAGGAGCAGTTATCCAGAGATCCTACGAGTTACTGTAACTGCTTACATATAATTTGTGTGGGTTAGATAATGGCCAGTGTGGGTGGAGGCCCCAGTGCATTGGTCATGGGTATAGTCAAACATTTCATACATTTTCTAGTACTGATTTTTTTTTTTTTTGCATTCCCTTGTTTTGTCCGTGTCTGTTTTCCAGTTTAACGGAAATTTACAAACATTCGATCGAGAATGGCATAAATGGGGCCTCACCACGTGCTGTAGGGGTAACCACGTCCGACAATGGACAGTAACCAAGAGCATTCAAAATCTACTGGAAGCAGCGGAGATGTGGATCCTAAAAAAAAAAAAAAGAATGATGAGAACACAATGGACATCCAAGAAAACAAACGAACAGGTTTCAAGTGTGGCTGGGCAAGAAGAAAGAAGCTGTGGCAGAGCGTGGCAGTCCAGCTTTGTAGGACATGCTTTTGAGAAGAGGCAACCCTGGAACATCTAGTAACAATAGAAGAACTGGAGGAACAAAAAGACAGAGGAAGACACAGAAACAAGATACTTGACGGACTAAGAGAGTGGCATAGAGCAGGGTCTATCACCACGTCTTATATAAAGAGCTGAGGTCAGATGGTTGTAGAGATCAATGACGGCCAACGCCTGATTTGGCATGCACCAGAAAGAGAGAGAGAGGGAGGGGAGGGGGAGAGGGAGAGGGAGGGGGAACTGATTGATTGATCTTTACTTCAAAAGGGTTAAGAATTGGGCACGCAGGCCCGTCTGACATTCTGCCCTTTGTCATACAGCTTTCACTCTCTTCCAGACATTCTACAAATATTCTGCTCATATAATCAATCATAACTAACATTGGAAAGCTGAGAGACATAAAATAAAATTAAAGTATAACATTCACATTTCACTCTTATCCATGCACTCAATACGTAAGGTAACTACTTACATAAATACATGACTACAGAAAGTAACTGCTTACATACATAAATGACTACAGAAAGTAACTACAAACATATTATAATTGACTGCAGAAAGTAACAATATATATATATATATATATATATATGACTATCTACCAAACAGAATTGTGGTACTGTTCATAATAAACAATTTGGTGTCTACAAGGGCAGTCTAGAATAACTTTTGTGAACCAAAGAGGCATGTAATCGACATCAAATAGATATTGGAAGAGTTTGTAGTTGTAGGAAGGAGTATTGCTTATATTTTTTATATAGGATGGGAGGGTGTTCAAAAGATGAGCGGCAGAATAACTAAAACTTTTCTTGTAAAGATCAAGTCTAGGTTTTGAAAGACGTATGTTGTTCAAGCGTTGGCTGCACTTTGGGCTAAATCTAAACATGTTCCATGGATAATGTGAAGCATGCTGTGAAAGGATTTGATGTACCAACCTGGCTTTGTTAAAGAGGAACCTGTTCCTAAGAGGCAGTATTCTAATACATTTGTGGTGATTAATTGCTTGTGCTTGATCTTTGTCACTAATAAGTTTTACTGCTCACTTTTGAAGCGAGTAAAACCTCTTTGTATTTGATACTGAGCAACCATCCCAGATTGTTGAGCAGTAGTCTAAATGTGTTAGTATATGTAGTATGTCTTCCTTGTGTCTTGATCAATGAAGTGTTTAATTTTGGCTAATTGGTATACTTTTTGCGCTATGAGTTTTGTTAGACCTTGCACACAAGAGTTCCAGGTCAGATGTTGGTCAATAATAAGACCTAGCGTTTTGTGCTCGCTAAAGTTTTCTATCTGTGATATTTCTGTACAGAGTCAAAGTTGTGTTTTTTTGCGTTTTGTAGTTTCTGCCTTGTTGTTATGAGCATTGATTTTGCTTTATCAGTATTTATAATCATGCCATTGTTGTTGCTCCATTTAATTACATTGTTTAACTCCAACTGAAGGATTGATTCAAGGTTAATACAGTCGTAGTCACTTGTGTAGACTATGCACTCATCACCAAAAAGGTCACAAGAAGAGTGTTTAAGATGAAGTGGAAGATCATTGATATAGATAGCAAAGAGTAACGGCCATAGAATAGAACATTGTGGAACATCAGTGTCAACTATAGCAGAATTTGATAGAGAATTGTTGAAGAATACTACCTGTTGTGTATCTGAAAGAAATGATGGAACTAATTTTATTAGGTCAGGGTGCAGTCTATAAGTCTATTTTTTACGAGAATCATATCAAATGCCTTTTTAAAGTTGACAAAGATGACACCATATAGTCTGTCGTCATTTATGTTTACTAACCAGTTTTCTTTCATTTTTGTGGGAGCTGTGTGACAGAAATGATTGGGTCTAAAACCTGAATGACTGTGTATGAGTAAATTGTTCTCTTGCATGTGTCGTATAGTTATTTTGTTTATTTTTTTTTCGGGTGGTTTTGATAGCGACGATAGTATGGATATTGGTCTATAGTTGGTAAGATTGTTGGATGAGCCAGATTTAAAGAGAGGATACACTTTAGCGGTTTTTAAAAGCCTCGGGAGAAATAACATGTTAGTGAATGTGAAATGACAGGTGCAGCATAACGTAAGATCTTATTGCTAATATCATCATGTGCAGCTGCATTGTTGTTTTTTAAGGATAAAAGATAGCTGTAAACTTCACTGACTGTTAAGAATGGAATGTGTAACTGTTTAAATTAAATACATCTGCTGTCCAGGAATGTTTGTAATTCATATAAGTCGCATACTGGAGCTGGTATTGCTGATTTAAGAACGTTGATTTCTTCTCTGAAATGAGTGCTGATTTGTGCGCTAGTGTATGCACGACTGATGGCTTTAAAGTCAAACTCTTTCCTTTTTTTTGATCGGGTATTTATGGGTTTCCAAACTGATTTACTGTCTAATTTATTCTCTACTAGATTCCTAAAGTAATCTTTTTTTCCTGTCTTATTAAATATTGAACTTTGTTTCTGAGTGAACGGTAGGTCATAAAGTTCTTGATTTTGTGCGCCCGGTCACGTTCTCTCATGGATTGTAATATTTCAGGTGTTATCCAAGGTGACTTCGTCTGGTGTTTTACTCTCACCTCTTTCATGCGGAAATTCTTGTCTAATATATCTCTGAAGATCTTTAGCCAATATTCTATTGCCTCATCAGGGTCAGTTAGTTGGTACACGGGTGTAACTGAAGATGCCTGCAGATCATTAAGAAAAATTCTAGGGTAATTTTTTTTAAACTACTAAACTTCATACTAGTGTGATTGTGTTTAGGAAGTTTATACTCCTTTCTCGTCCACGTACAGCAGACTGGGTAATGATCACTCAACCAAGTATGAGGGATGTTACATTCAACGATGTTTTCTGGAAGAGCTACATGTATATGATCTAATAATGTGGTTGATACTTCTGTTACTCTAGTAGGTTTGGTTAGGTTTGGTGACAATTTGGAAAAAAAAAATTGTAGGATAATATAATACTGCTCCAAGTTAGATTTGATTGTGTTAGAGCTATGCTGAAATCTCCAAGAATGATAGTATCTATGAACTTCAAGGTTTAGACATCATCCATCATAGTCGTGAAATGCTCGTATCACAGGGATGATGCACTTGGATTACGGTACAAAAGTCCAATAACTAATGGACTCCGGTTTGACAGTTTAACTTCCACTCAAATACACTCTACCTCCGATGATTCGAGGTCTTCTCTACGACTAAACTGGTTAGCTGTGGAGAGAGAAAGAGAGAGTGAGAGAGAGAGAGAGAATGAATGAACGATCTTTATTTTAAAAGGGTGAAGAATTGGGCGCGCAGGCCTGTCATAAATTCTGCCCTTTATGGCCCCATCTTTCGTTCTTCCCACACAATCGATTTAATAAGTTATACTAAAATTACATGAATACACACACACATATAAGAATGCAAGATGAAACTATGTGAAATTTAGGTAATCAGATGACATGGAAAAAATATCTAAGAAAGCAAGTGAAAATATTACATTCACAAATATAGGATAATGAATTACATAAAAAGTAACTGGTCTAACAAGATAGCGTACACACACATGTACATACACACACATATGGAAAAAGAGAGAGTGTGTGTGTGAGAGAGATAGAAGGAGAGGGAGAGAGAGGGAGAGAAAGAGTGAGAGGGAGAGAGAGGGATAGAGGACAAAGTAGCAGTTCTGGAGCTGGATGAGGTAATGGATGTCACCCATGACTGAATGCTTGCGTCATAGGTGACCAAGACCCTATTCTATCTCAATCTGTTGCCCATGGTAACAAACAAAATGTGAATAATGATCAAAATGGAGATGCAAAAAAAAAGATCCTAAAAAACGCCATTATGAAGACTTATATGTAGGACCGAAAGGCGCAGATATTGCAGTTTAGCTGCAAACCCTGACATATCGCAACATATGCCTTTTTGTTTTAGGACGAAGGTAGAAAAGATAAGAAAAGAAAGAAGAAAAAAGGAAAGAAAAGACGATACCTGAAGTGGTTAAACCCATAAGAAAAAGACAATGACATTTCAGTGGACATGTCATGAGCGAATGGAATTCAGAAAATCTGGCAAATCACTGAAAACTCAAGGGGAAATGAAGGAGTAGGGGACAGTAAAAGTACCCAAACAGATTGATCTAGCGTGACTAGAACAAGCAAATCAAAGAATCTAATTAGGAACACCAAGGACTAGACAAAATTGAGAGACATGATTGCCAACGTCATTGATTTAAAGACGTTTAATTTTTAGGACTTCAATTTCAATTTAGATTTTCTTGTTTAATATTCTTTTTTGTGAATAGTTTTCTGACCATAATCCAGAGTTAGTTCAATGCTGTCGCATTTTATTTCGTTCCGTTAAAATGCATCCGAAGTTGAACTTTTCACTTTATATTCTAGATTTTTGTCAATATACATTATAGAAGAGACGACGTTTGCTCTTTAATTCACTCGTAGAAAAGATGTGACGGAATTTTTAATCTTCCGATGAGCTTTTACGTATAAAAACGTCAGTCATAAATAAAACCAAGCAATGTATTTTATACTTTTATGCAAGGTTGTTGAAAAATATCTGCTAAAGGTCAGAGCAGCAACGGTCGTTACAGAACCAATATTTCAGCTTTAGTGGCTTCATCCGTGACACAAAACTGCGTCTGGATCAGCGGACACGTTTTCAGATATTTACAGCCGGGACTCGTTTTGTTGGCAAAGCTGAAGACAGTCTATAGATGGGACATATAGTACACACAAACAATCACTCACACACACACAAACACTCACTCACACACAAAACACTCACTCACACACACAAACTAGAACACTCTGCCAGTGTTGAATCGAAGGTTTTAGTTCAAATACACATTTTGGCCTTCAAGATCAGTGGTTTTCAGCCTGTACTCCGCGGTTGCCATCTATTTTATGAAACCACGTGAAGACTTATAGCACGATTATGAGATGGACGGTCTGCAAATACGATGAATGTTCCAAAAATCTACCTCCGATTGATTGGTAAAAAGGAGTCCAAAACAGATAAAGAAAATTATTACATACACAATTTACAAACATAACAGCATTATATTTTCCGTATAACCGCCACCCAAATTCAGACACTTCGTGCACCGTGGCACCTGCTTCTGCAATCCATCGTGAAAGATGCGTTCAGCCAGTTGTTTACTCCTTCCATGACATCCTCTTTGGTTTCGAGGAGTTAGTCAGCCAGCCAAATCTTCATCTTGCTAAGGAGATGGTAATTGTTTGGCGCCAATATCGGTTTATAAGGGAGGTAATTGGTTGGCGCCAACTTCGGGCTATAAGGGAGGTAACAGAAGATCTCGAGATTGAACTGATGAAGTAAAAGTCCTTGTGCGAGCCGGGGTGTGGGGCCGCACGTGCAGGAGAGCGACGCTCGTGGTCAATATACCGCGCCCTTTGTTTAGGATCGACCTTTGAAACTTACTCAGCCTTTATCAGTAAACCTCTGGCACTACCGTGGTCCCTAGTGCCATGAATGTCATCAACAAAACTCCCTCGTGATCCCAGAGCACTGCAGTGCTTGCTATAGTTTCCTGGACGTGTTTGGAGATTGATTTTGCATCCAGAGTTTGGGCATTCGTGAACGGAAACCATGCCTCGTCCCGAGTCACGAGATTCTGTAGAGAAATTCTCTCCTTCTTCCTTGTAGCGGAGTGTAGACGTTACAAGTGATCCAGTTATTTGAGCTTTGTGACCGTCTGTCTATTGTTTTGGTATCCACCGTGCGAAGAATATGTGCTAACGCAATCTCTCTGCGACAGTTCGAAACTGACTATTCTTCGAAATTTGAGGAAATTCATCAGAAAGAGCTAAGATCGTGAAAGACATTTTTCTGGGCCGATTTGCTCGACCTATTGAACGAGATTAACACCAGCCACAGCTGAGTATTGTTCTTGCTCACTTCCATCGTGCATGTCTGTGCGTCCATCCAAGGAATTCCCTCACAGAACTGTCTTCATACAGTTAACACCTTGCACATGACACAATCGGAAATAAATCTCGAGGCTAGCATAAAACAAATCACATCAGGACCTAACAAATGGTGGGAATGACGATAGTAGGTCCATGTATACGTGGTCGTTACACGTGCACAACTGGGAAAAAAAGGTGGATTGTGCTTTTGGCATTTAACGAGATAGTACTTTGTTGGATGATACGAGAAATGCAGCATGTCACATACATACATACATACATACATACATACATACATACATACATACATATATACATACATCATACATACATACATACACGCATGTGCTTATTGAGTTACTAGATGCCTCAGTCTGACCAGGAGTGTCCTAGTTTAACAGTCCTGTTTCTGCGTACTGACTCGCTGATGATTATCTCCGTTTTTCCAAGAAACGTACAGGATAATCACGTCAAATCTGTCATCTGAGTGGTCAGGTCAGATATATAGGTTAAATTCAGTCCTTATTTAAAACTGGACTACACATCTCTTAGCACACGCGTTGGCCTTGTTAAGAACTATAAATAGAGAGGTTACAGAGATCTTCATTTCTCTGTAAACTTTTCATCTCTGGACCTTTCTACTCACAGATTATCGGGTTTACTTTGTTTTTCCCCAAAAGAGAATCAGGTAAGCTTATACAGATAAGTATATCTTGCATCTGTGGCAGCGCGAAATTAGTCTTATAAAACGTAATATTACATTGATTAGCTCTATACAGAAGCGATGCCCTGTATCATGTGTCTGCGCTGTAGGTTTCCTCTATTCCTGTTTATGAACGCCTGTATCATTTATTTGGCAGTTGCGAAAGTCGTAGTGGCTTCTGTTTAATGATTTGGTTCGCATTTTGCGTTTCGAATTTTGCCGAGTTTTTGTTTTGTATTTTTGGTTTTTGTAACGCGGTTATGGGATGTTGGCGTTATGTGTGTGTTTGTTACAGTTATGTCATGGCGGCCTTTTGTATATCTATCTATCTATCTATCTATCTATCTATCTATCTATCTATCTATCTATCTATCTATCTATCTATCTATCTATCTATCTATCTATCTGTCTGTCTGTCTGTCTATCTATCTATCTGTCTGTCTGTCTGTCTGTCTGTCTGTCTGTCTATCTATCTATCTATCTGTCTGTCTGTCTGTCTGTCTGTCTGTCTGTCTGTCTCACCGTCCGTCCTTCCTTCTGTCTATTTATATCTGTCGAAGTGACTGTCTTGTCTTTATTTATCCCTATCTTTCTGTCTGTAAAATGTATCTGCACTATACCTTCACATACCTTTTTTTTACACCTGTCTTTGTCTGTCGGCCTCTGCTCGTCTACCTGGCTGTTCTAAATGTCCATCTGTTAGTTCTTGACTAAGGATTATTTATCATATTTATATGTGAGCATTATCATATTTTCTGTTTGTTTGCTTATTTATGTCTAAGAACCTGTCTATTTTAACTCGTCAATGTCTCCTGATTGTTTACCCTTTGGATCATGTTTTGTTATTCTGTTTTTGCTATTAGCCACATCAAAAACACCACATAAACACACAGCTCTGTGTACCACAACTTGGTGAACATCACAAGAGATCTAAGTTGAACTTGTTCATCGCACAATGATAGATCACTTTCGCTACGGGACATTCCTTCGTTATTTCATTAAGCAGACTTGCCTGTAGGGGAGAGAGATTGGAACAGTGTCAGAGATTGGAGATGGATGGAAAGATGGGATGAGAATTAGAGGGCGAACAATAATAAATTGAGCTTGAAGATGAGTAAAAGTGAAAACAGAAAGATGGAGAAGAGAGAGTAAAAGATTTCTTTTCCATAGAAATAAGAGAAGAGTAGGCCGCGAATTTAGAAAATAGGAATGAACGAAATAGAAAAATAGAGGGAAAGAGGAAAGAAATAAATAAAAAAAAGAAGATGAAAGCATGCCTGAGAGGCGATGTAGCTAGTGATTTAATCTCTCATGGCAAAGGTCGGGGGTTCGAATCACTCGCCTCGTTGCCAAGATGTAGAAATGGGTACCTGACGCCTTCTGGAGCTCGGGAAGGACGGGCGGCCAGGTAGGATGCTGACCTTGTCACTCTGTAGTATCTCGGCAGGTCAAGGTAAGAAGTGACAATAAGACTGTATCACCTGTGAGCCTCCGTGTCACTCTGTAGTATCTCGGCAGGTCAAGGTAAGAAGTGACACTAAAACTGAATACCTGTGAGCCTCCATGTCACTCTGTAGTATCTCGGCAGGTCAAGGTAAGAAGTGACACTAAAACTGTATCACCTGGGTGCCTCCGTGTCACTCTGTAGTATCTCGGCAGGTCAAGGTAAGAAGTGACACTAAAACTGTATCACCTGGGAGCCTCCATGTCACAACAGGGCTATCATTAGGAAGATAGAAAAGGGAAACTCGAAGAAGAAGAAAGCAACAAAACACGGAAAAATAGAAGGTAAAGGAAAAAGAAACGGACAAATAGAAGATGAAAGAAAAGAAAATGGAAAAATAGAAGATAAAAATTAAATAAAGTGGAAAAATAGAAGTTAAAATTAAAGAAAATGGAAAGTTAGAACATTAAAGGAAAGAGTAAAACAGAAAAATAGAAGATCAAAGGAAGAAATTTAAGAAAAAGAAAGAAAATGAAAGAAAAACGAAAAAGATAGAAGATAAAAAGAAATAATGAATCCATTGATGTTTCTCCATTGTGTGCAATTTCTAACCTTATGTTTTGCTTTTCATTTCTTGTGCCATTTAGTCAGCTCATTAACATACTTTTCTCTCAGTCTCAACAGTTTTTCTTTTTCCTCTCGAGTTTTCAAGTGATTACCAAGTTATCTAACCTCTGTGTTCTCATCAATGATGGTACCTTTCGCTTAAAAAAGACGAATTGAAAGTACGAAGATTTCACCAATCTCGGGGATTTCGTCAAGCATCATTTTCCTGAGCAACTTCCCTCATGGCTGACTCTCACAAGAGAAATGCCTCCTATAATCTCCAGTTCTTGTTCTTGACTATCTGGCCGAAGTTTTCTGCTGCCAATGGGTTTGTTTTCTCATGTGTTCCACCAGTAATCTCAGCTGTTGGGCGCCATCCATCATCAGTGACACTATAGAATCCATCATCATCATCATCATCTATCTAATGCCGTGCCGGCTGGCGTTGGCGATAATGCTCTTCGACAACTACCTGCTCCGAGCACTGATTATGAGCTGTGCTGGTGTTCTCTGTTCGCGCCATCTTCTTACTCTGTCCAGCATTTTCTCTCTGTCTGTCTCTGTCTGTCTCTGTTTCTGTCTGTCTCTGCCTCTCTCTGTCTCTGTCTGTCTCTCTCTGTCTCTGTCTCTCTCTGTTTCTCTTTGTCTCTATTTGTCTCTCTCTGTCTTTCTCTGTCTCTCTGTCTCTATTTGTCTCTCTCTCTGTCTCTATTTGTCTCTCTTTGTCTCTATTTGTCTCTCTCTGTCTCTGTCTCTCTCTGTCTCTCTTTGTCTCTCTTTGTCTCTCTCTGTCTCCCTCTGTCTGTCTGTCTGTCTGTCTGTCTACCTCGATCTCTTGTCCTTCTATATTTGCCGTTATCACGATGTATTCTAGCTCGCTTCGTCGTCATAGAACGCGTCCCATGAATTTGGATTGTCTTTTTTTTCTGACTCTTGTTATTGCTTGTCTCATCTCTCCATTCTCTCTCAGAACCGCCTCGTTTGATTTCTTTGGCGTCCTTGGTTTTCTTAGCATTCTTTATAAGGAATCACATTTCAATGCCTTCCAGCTGGCTTTTAGGTGAAACATATATCAGGAAAGGGAAATAGATAGATGACTTCTGGATGTAAATCAACCATCCGCAGAGTCACTTTCATATATATCCCTGGGCACGTGGGCATCCAGGGAAATGAGAGAGCTGATAGGCTGGCTGGTTCTGCCGTCATCACAGATGGACAACCGCTGGATCGAGCTGATGCTGTTAACACGCTCGGAGAGATAGGCGGAGTGGAGGACGTCGTGGGCCGTGAATCTACATCGCTGCTGAGACTGAGGGAAGCTGGGAATACAGATGGGCACGTCCAGGAACTAGAGGCATACTGGGCATGCGAGACAACTTGTCAGCCAACACAGGACAGGCACTATCAGCCACAGGATGCTGATGGATATGTTGGGGGAGGGCGGGATCTGAGCACTTGTTTACATGTCCGGAGTGTGATGATGATGATGACCCAGAACATAAACCATAAACCAGAAGCCATAAACTTCTAGATGGCGTTGTACGGATGTGAGATATGGTAAGCCACTAATGAAGTACAACCCCGTCATCATCATGATGTTCATCATTAAATATTGTTTGAGCTGAACGCATAATCTACCTCAGTAACAACAAGTAATACGTGTATTACTGCAGTGACTAGGTTGCTTTCTTTTACGCCTTTGAACTTCAGGTTTGACCCTCGTTTCCTCATAAAATGATTGATCTTGTGAAATTTAGAAAGAATATTGATCGTCGTTTCCCTGTAGTTGAAATTAGATTTCGGTGTTCTACAACTTTTCTAACAACTTCTGCAATTATTTTGTGTTGTTGCAACGAGCTAGATCGTTTGTAGCATTTTCACCACGACCACAGTTTTGTTTCGTTCATTTTCTGATCCTTTCTCTTCTAAGCTTTGCAAGAATAGTAACGGTGCTTGAAGACAGAATAAAGACGTGTTATATGGTGAGAGAGGGTGTAGAGAGTATTAGAGAAATGTGTGAAGGAGGGAGAGAGAGAAGAAGAAGAAGGAAGAGAGATGGAAAGAAGGAACGAGGAAAATAAAGAAAGAGGAGAAGAGAGACAGAGAGTGAGAGAGAGATGGAGAGAGAGATGAAGACAGAGAGATAGGAAAGAGAGATAGCTTTGGTGCTATCATGTCACAACACGCCTTGGTGCTATCACGTCAATCATGCGTTTCTTCAACAAAGAAAGATGGAGACAGAGGGATAGAGAAAGAAAGATGGAGACAAAGAAATAGAGAAAGAAAGATGGAGACAGAGAGATAGAGAAAAAAAGATGGAGACAAAGAAATAGAGAAAGAAAGATGGAGACAGAGGGATAGAGAAAGAAAGATGGAGACAGAGGGATAGAGAAAGAAAGATGGAGACAAAGAAATAGAGAAAGAAAGATGGAGACAGAGAGATAGAGAAAGAAAGATGGAGACAAAGAAATAGAGAAAGAAAGATGGAGACAGAGAGATAGAGAAAGAAAGATGGAGACAGAGAGATAGAGAAAGAAAAACTGAGACAGAGAGATATGTAGAAATATAGATAGAAAGAGAGGCAGAGAGAGAAATAGAGATAGAATCAGAGAGAGAAGGAGAGATAGTGAAGGAGAAATAGAATGAGAGAGAAATAGAGACATAAAAAGAGATATACAGAAAAAGAGAGAAAACCAAGTGAGAAAGAAAGAAGGAAAGAAAACAACAGAAGAAAAAGAATACAACATAATGTTAAAAAGGATCAAGCGAGGAGAGATAGAAAAAGAGTGACAAAACGCGAGAAAAGTTTGGCAGATCAAGAGAGAGAGAGAGAGAGAGAGAGAGAGAGAGAGAGTGAGAGAGCAGAAGAATGTACAAAAATAAAGATAACAAAATAAGCAAATAATTATCAAACGGAAGGAGTACAGATAAAACAAAGACTGGCTAAACAAATAGAAAAAAACACAAAAGTGCCAAGACCTAACAATCCCGAACTCTGTAATACAAAACGCCCATATTCTACATCAGGTGTATTAACTGTTATAACATTAGCTTTAACCTGCCAAAAATAACGGGCGATGAAATGAAACTATGATTACTCAAAATTATCCAAGTTTTATGTAACAGACATTAATTTATTTGCATGTCCCTTGTGGAAATTTGCCTCCCTAACAGCACTCCTGTAGGCCTCTCGGTTATGAGCAAGATGGCCTGCTGCTGATCCATCCATTTGCAGATCGTCAACGATGTCTCCAGTCATCTTCGCCTTGGTCTTACTCCCTTTCTTTTTCCAAATGTGTACCCTTCCAAGGCGGTCTTCTCTAGATTATCATGACGTTTAATGTGTCCAAAATATTTAAGTTTTCTCTCTTTAATCCTCTTTACTAGCCAGCCTTCTTCAATATTAAGTTCTTGTAGGTATGGATATATTTGTTCTTTTTTGTGTCCATGATATCTGATAGATCCTTCTGTAGCATTTACATTCAAAGGCATTTATGTCTTTTATTTATTATATATTATTATAATTATAATTATTATTAGTATTATTTATTTATGTATTGTTCAAAGAAAGAAAGAAAGAAAAATAAACCCCCACCTGTGGTTTGAACATACAACCATTTGCTCGAAAACACACTTTATCTCTAGGCCAAATGCTTGACAAATGTATGAAATAGATGCAACAGTTTTAAAACAACAGTCCATTCACTCAAGGATCGAACGGGTAGAGACAGGAAAGGAATACCGTACTGTTCGAAAAAAAAATTAGTGCCTAGAAAATTGTTCGGTTATTTCCCGTCAGCTTTCTTAAACGCACAGAACTTTGCTGATGGTCTGTTGTCACCTGAAGTACATAAAGAATCCTACCGGGCGAGACTGCTCAAATGGAACACCTCTTTACGTTGTAGCCCCATATTCTTGTCGTGATTTGACAAGGGAATCAAGAGGTTCTCAAGTTGTAGAGCTGCTATCATGTCATAACATGCCGTGGTGCTATCATGTCATAACATGCATTGCTGCCATCACGTCATAACATGCCTTGGTGCTATCACATCATAACATGCATTGGTGCTATCACGTCATAACATTCCTTGGTTCTATCACATCATAACATGCCTTGGTGCTATCGCGTCATAACATCCCTTTGTTCTATCACATCATAACATGCCTTGATGCTATCACATCATAACATGCTTTGGTGCTATCAAACCATAGAGCACTTAAGAGTATGATTTTAGTGCTCATATTTTCCTTGCTCTGTCGACACACTAGAGGATGGCATGGCCAGCATCACGCCTGGCTGCCCTTCCGTCCCTAGTCCCACAGCAAATCAGGTAACCATTTATACAGATGGGTGATTGGGACATCTGTGGCCAGACCTGAACCACCGATCTTTTCCTGAGAAGTAAGTGCACTAACCACTGCGCTACTCAATAGCACCAATGTATGTCCTCTGTAAACAAATATAAAGAATTCCGTAATCAAGCAGTTTACAATTATCAAAAAATGTTCAGCAACGAAGGTTTACTTGTCATTTAATACGTAGGATTCTTTGTTGTTGTTGTTTAGTGTCTCTGGCTGGTTTGTTGTTATTTAGTTTCTCTGGCTGGTTTGTTGTTGTTTAGTTTCTCTGGCTGTTTTGTTGTTGTTTAGTTTCTCTGGCTGGTTTGTTATTGTTTAGTTTCTCTGGCTGGTTTGTTGTTTTTTAGTATCTCTGGCTGGTTTTTTGATGTTTAATTTCTCTGGCTGGTTTGTTGTTGTGTAGTTTCTCTGGCTGTTTTGTTGTTGTTTAGTTTCTCTGGCTGGTTTGTTGCTGTTTAGTTTCTCTGGCTGTTTTGTTGTTGTTTAGTTTCTCTGGCTGGTTTGTTGTTGTTTAGTTTCTCTGGCTAGTTTGTTGTTGTTTAGTTTCTCTGGTTGGTTTGTTGTTGTTTAGTTTCTCTGGCTGGTTTGTTGTTGTTTAGTTTCTCTGGCTGGTTTGTTGTTGTTTAGTGTCTCTGGCTGTTTGTTGTTGTTTAGTTTCTCTGGCTGGTTTGTTGTTGTTTAGTTTCCCTGGCTGGTTTGTTGTTGTTTAGTTAATTTCTCTGGCTGATTTGTTGGTTGGATAGTTCCTCTAGAAGTTTGTTGGATAGTTTCTCTGTTTGGTTTGTTGGTTGGATGGCTTCTTTAACTGGTTTGTTGGTTGTATAGTTTTTTTCTGGCTGGTTTGTTGGTTGGATAGTTTCTCTAGCTGGTTTGTTGGTTGGATGGTTTCTTTGTCTGGTTTGTTGGATAGTTTCTGTGGCCGGTGTTTCGGTTGGATAGTTTCTCTGGCTGGTTTATTCGATGTTTTATTATTTTGTTTGTTTCTTTGTTTCTTTGTTGAGCCTTTCTGTTCTTCCTGTGTTCTCTACAAACGGTAAAACCTAACGGGCTAATCGCGACCCCCTAAGGACAGAACTGAAACCAAGGGAGCCCGTCTCCCCTAGCGCCAGCCAAAGTCTTGTTAGTCAGTGCCTTCGTGCCCCACCTTTCCCAGCCTGTACAAACGGGCATGCGGGACTTGACCCATGTGCATATGGGACATCGGCATTGTGTTGATTTGCGCTTTTCATCTCTCCAAAGGGAAGCTATCGGGCCCCCACCCCCCTCAAATACTGCTGGATGAAGAGGGGTACCTCACTCTACAGGCCCTAATCTCCGAGCCCTATCAGAGAAGTGTATTTGTCCTGTCAACGCGAGGAAGGATTGATTGATTGATTGATTGATTGATTGATTGATCTTTATTTCAAAAGGGTTAAGAGTTGGGCACGCAGGCCCGGCTGACATTCTGCCCTTCATCATACATCTTTCACTCTATTCCAGACATTCTACAAATATGCTGTTCATGTAACAAACATAACTAACATTGAAGCTGAGAGACATAAAATAAAACATTTACGTTTCGTTCTTAAACATTCACTCAGTACAGAAGTAAAACTCTCTCTCTCTCTCTCTCTCTCTCTCTCTCTCTCTCTCTCTCTGAACCTTAAGTGCCCAGGGCACATGGGGCTTCCGCAAGGGTTTTCCACAAATGCCTGTCCTTTGCCTTTTTTTCTGCTCTTGCCCAGGTGAGCCCTCTATTGCTCAACATCCTCTCTGTTGTTCTTCTCCATGTCTCTTTTGGTCTACCCTTACTTCTGTTCCCCTGTTGTGTAACTACACACATTATAAACGACTATCTACTAAACAAAATTTTCGGGACTATTCAGAAAACAATTAATTGTATTCGGTGTCTGTAAGATAACTTTTAAGACACAGAGGAAGGAGAGAAAACAAGGCAAGTTTATTTTGATTGCGATATTAAATATAACTTGTATTCGGTGCTTTGTTTTGTAGGCTTGCAGGCTTAATGGCTGATTTGTTTACCTTTAGGGGTTCCTGAGGCTCGGTTCGATGATTGTTTAGTTTATTGTTTAGTTTATTGTTTAGTTTATTGTTTAGTTTATTGCTTAGTTTATTGTTTAGTTTATTGTTTAGTTTATTGCTTAGTTTATTGTTTAGTTTATTGCTTAGTTTATTGTTTAGTTTATTGTTTAGTTTATTGTTTAGTTTATTGCTTAGTTTATTTTTTACTCTCTTGATTAACTGATTTTTTAAATTTAATTTTGGGGGTGGGGGTGGGGGGAGGGGTTGCTTGTTCGGTCGGTTGACTGGTTTGTTGGTTGTTTGATCAACTTTTGTGTGTGTGTGTGTGCTAAGTCTGTTTAATTAGTTTATTGCTTGTTTGATTTGTTGATCACTTGCTTCATCGATTTGCTTTGATCGGGTTGTTTCCTTTCATGTGTATCTGTCAAAGTCTATAAGGCTGTCCAGTTTTTGCACTGTACATGGACTGGTGACCTCATTTTCATGTTGAGTTTACAGCTCCTGTGTCCTTAAGTTAACTCTCCTGTTCTGGTTTATCCAGTTCACTCGCTACTTATTCATCTTAAGTAAAGGCCAGGCGCAAGAATTCGGTGCACATTAGCCAGATAACCTTAACTCTGGTTTTCAAGAATGTTTACAAAGACTCGAATCAATCGTAAAAACATTCGATTACTCGCAGGCACGGATACGAAATATCGCATCGTCAGTCACGTGTTTCTGCAACAAAAGGTAATTCCAGATTGACGTTACATGGAGAAAGCCTGTAATTTCTGTGGTGAGCAAACATCTCCAAGTATAATTCAGGTAGTTGCTCGCTCTGTGCTTCCCATTAAGGCGAAAGCCTGACTATGTCAAAGGCTGATGACATTTATGTGGCATTTTTATGCTGATATCGGTCTGTCATACAAGGGAGAGAAGCGTACACAGAGCCGGTAGATCGGTATCGTTTTTATTTCTGGCAGGTAATGGCATCGTTCGCATGATAGCATCGAATATACATTTAATTTATTGACTCGCAAACCTGGACTGGGTATTTGTATGTTTTAGTAATCGATCCGGCCACGAATACCTCAGATGTTGTTTCAGTCTGGATTATTACCCGAAATTATCCTGGATATGTTTACTCTACTTGTCGCCGCCAAGGGGAAGATCAAAGAGGAGAGAGAGGAGCAATTAGTGAAGAAGAAAAACAAGAACAAGAACAAGAAGAACAAGAAAAAGAAGAACAAGAGCAAG
>CM019698.1:38669923-38677423 GCA_009760885.1 Achatina immaculata
TTGGGCTGTTGTACGGTGGAGATATTGCGAACTCCTACTGAGAGAATATTAATGAAAATTCACAAGGAAAATAATTCAGTAAAAAAACAAAAATGTGGTGTAGATTGTGCAGATTGAGTAGATTGTTCGTTGTGGTTAAGGGACTTCAAAGTGGGCGATCGATTCTTTAAAAACACTGAATTTTAACAAGAGACAGGTGAGAGACGCGGCAACGCGTTTGACCTGGAGAGAGAGGATGACCCCGGGCAGGTGAGCACGTGCGTAACACAGGTGCAAGACATAAACGTCGGGGATGGCAGAGGCTGGAGAGAAAAGGGGGGGGGGGGGGGCCCGATGTGAGAGGTTCCCAAAGTTTGCTGAGTCAGGAACTAACGATGAGGAAAAAAAAAACTTTTTTTTAATGATTCGTTGGTTGTCTAGAAGTAGGCTGGGTGTTTGGTTTATTGGCTGGTTGGTTGTAGGTAGGCTGGTTGGCTGGGTGTCGGGTTGGTTAGTTGGTTGGCTGATTACCACATTTTTTTTCCCATACGTGAATTCCTACATATTCTGAAAAGAGGAGTTAAATTAAACTTTTGTGGTGTTCTGTATTATCGGAACGTAACTAGTAAACATGCTTCTTAATGAGCTCCCCTACCTTGTGGAACAAGTTGAACCCTGCTCCAGAGCCGTCTTAACAACATCGGGGGCCCATGGGCAAAGTAATGCACTGGGCCCTCACCATTCCTCTCTAACCTATGTAAGTAATGTTAGGAACGTATAGATTTCCATGGGCTGGTTGGGCCCCCATGCACACAGTGCCCAGGTGGGCCCATGCGTTAAGATGGCACCACCCTGCTCCATATGCCAAAGGCGACGAAACAAAATATAGCATTCCCCGCCTCCCCGATCATCACGAAGGGAGATAAAACAAAATCTAGGTTAACTATAATTATCGCCCCCTGAGAACTAGAAGCCGGTCGTTAGACTCGTCTTGGAACTGCCTCACGACGGTTCTCAACATTGTAGTTCAGGATCCTTTCAAATGAAACTAAACTCTTAACGAGGCAATAATTTTCACCCTGTACACAATCAATAATACAGATGTTGCTAACCTAATGTAGCTAATGGAAGACGCTGTTAATAACGAAGGTAGCACTCACCGTCGGTCTTTTTTTTCTTTCTTTTTGAAAAGTTCCATAATGCAGAAATAAAGGTCAATAATTTACCTGTGGCGTGTGTACTTTGTTTTCTCAAGTTCGATAACACAGGTAAGGGGGAAGGGGATACGTTTATGCGCTCAGCAAATATGAAATATGGAGCTGATTTTGCAGAAGAGTTTCCTAGTTCAGTGACGTTTGCGAAAGTAGTCTGTGCGCGTGACGTTATAGGAAGATGGTTTCAGCTTGACGTAGAACTCTTCAAGGAAAGCTACAGACAGCAGTTTGGCTACTGGATTAACTAAGGAATGGCGGAACTGATCTGAACTGTGGCATGTACTTTAGGCCAGCGCTTCTCAGTCTGTGAGCGGTGGGACCATAATTTGTCCTCGGCGCATTGTAAGGTGGTATGCTTGCTGTCAGGTGGTATCTCACCCTAATTTGTCCGAGGCTGTCATGTGGCCCACTGCTCTGTGGCTGTCCGCAGTTGTCAGATGATCCTCGGGTGTCAGGTGGCCCTCGGCTGTCAAGTGGTCTGCGGCAGTCAGGTATTCCGCGGTTGTCAGGCGGTCTGCGGCCGCTAGCTATTTGGTCCACGGCTGTCAGGTGCTTCGCAACTGTCTTATGGACTGGAAATTAAGTGCCATCTGTTTAAAAAAAACAATTAAGTGCGTTTGACATTGTGACATTATATTTAAGACAAGGGTTACTGTGGTACAGGTTTGCAATATATATTTAGTTGGAAAAGCGGTCCCTTCATGAAAAATTGTTGGGAATCACTGCACGGGACTCTCGAGAACAAGTCTCTGTTTCAGTGGTTACTAGCCTGTGTTCCACGAGGGGTATGTAGAAAGGCTGCTGAAGATTTAGGCAAAGTCGAAACAGAGAATCCATTTCACTGTTTCTTTTTTAGTGCCATGCCTAGTCACCTTCTAGCCTTCTTCTCCATGTTCAGAAGATGAAATCCCCGTGTCCATGCCATTAGGGCATAGTGGGGACACGGTGTTAGGCCTGTACTTCCAAGGCTATGGGCACATGAAAGTCTGATGTGGTCAGTATCACGCCTGGCCGCATTTACCTTCCCAGGCTTCTCTGGTACAAATTTTTAGGCGCTGGGTCTTCTTCTTCTTCTTCGTTCGCATTGTCTGTCTATATCTGCAGTCCTGTCTCTTGGATAAATTTCACTGTTTTTTGTAATTCATGTATGGAACCATAGAGCTTATCTTCTTTAGTGGTTTCACTGGGCCAGTAATTATTTCTCAGTGTTTCATAGTTGATGCAGTTCTGGAGGATATGTTCCACAGTTTGGGGCACCTGGGCACATGTACATAGATTAGTAGTACCAACCTTAAACTTTGTATACATATGACTTCGGAGTCGGCTGTGTCCTGTTCGGAGACGGAAGATGGCGACTTATTCCTTTCTGTTTAGCATGTGATAGTCATCATGTGGTGGTGTTTGTGGCTTCCTGTAGGTTTTTATCATGCTTTTCTTCTGATTATAGGTGATTGGTATGTCTGATTGCTCCATTTCAGTGCCCTCTTTGGCCAGATGGTCAGCTTTCTCATTGCCTGGTATCCCACAGTGGGAGGGAATCCATTGCAAAGTGACTCCATGTTGTAAGCCAATTTTTGACAAGGCATCCTTAAGGTCTGGTAGTTTGTTGCACTGAAGAGCTTCCAGTACTGATCTTGCATCTGTGAGAATTACTACAGGACATGTATCAATTCTGGAGTCTGATAGTTTTTCAACTGCAGCAATAATTGCCCTAACTTCTGCATCAAAGTTGTTGCAGTATTTTCCAGTGGGTATGGAATCTTGTCAGTGGTGTTGTTTGGATATTCAATATGTGCTCCTGCCCCTCCGTTCTTTATGGCATTATGTGCAGATCCGTCTGTATACACACGTATCCAGGTGTCACATGGATATTTGTCATCTAGCACACTAAGTGTGGCTGTTGATCTTACAAGACTGCTCTGCATCTCACCATTCTGCACACCTTTCACTTCAGTCTGAATAGTTATTTGTGTATAATCTGCTTCTTTCCATGGTGTATGCTCTGGTACAGATGATAATGGAGCGACTACAGTTGGAAGGTTGGGTATCAGCTTACGCTTGGCCTGGTCTCTTTTAAGCCGTCTTAATGCCAAGTTATTGAATCTCTCCTTCAGGGGATGGCTTACAGAGCTAAGGAATTTCTCTCCCATGGTCATGACCTTTGTGTCTCTACGTTCCTTTAGCGCTTGAACACCAACTATTTTCTGCATTTCTACTACTGGTGTGGACCTCATGGCACCTGCGACCGAGGCGCTGGGTAAACCCTGGGGCCTTTGTGGTAAAAAATTCATCACTGATAGGACTTGAACCGGAACCATCGGATTAATGGACCATGAGACTAACCACTCAGCCAACCAGACCTTCAGTGTGTTGTGATGTACAGGGTGTTCCATAAGTAGCTGTGGACTAACGCAGTATCGATTCCGGTATCGTAGTGATGTCTTAATGTCTGCGATATCTACCCACATCTACCTGCTGTGGCTGGGGTCGCCGATTAAGCATGCTGATTAAAATGTCCAATAACTTCTCCTCGTTAAGTTTAGATGGTCTACCACTACGTTGTGCATCTGACACTGAGCCTCTTTCATAAAATTTCTCAATAAGTTTATAAACTTCATTGCGATGAGATACGGGTGTTCCTGGGAATTTTTCAGCAAACTGCTGCCGCACTAAATCAGTGTATGTACTGCATTCTCCAACTACGTGCTCAACAAAAAAATAGGCACCTCTAGTGAAAGAGCCATAGTGAATAAACTGATTTAAACAATTCCCCTGTCGTGCGCTTCGACAACTGCTTCGCTGCTTAACAACTGAGTACACAAAGACAGACTGAATACGGTGAATGTTACACAACAGTAGGCTTGTTGTGCTTCAACGCACTAACGTACGCACGTAGATGTGGCTAGATACCGCAGTCGTTAATACATCACTACGATACCGGAATCGATACAGCGTTAATGCACAGTTATTTTCCGAACGCACTGTAGGCAGGGTTCAGACCGGTCCTGCGTGGTCCATATATTTACACTCAGAACTATCATAGAGGAATCGATAGAATCTCAGTCTCGTCTCATCATCAACTTCTGTGACTTCCAAAAAAGCCTTCGACAGCCTCCACCGACCCACACTGTGTAAATTTCTTAAAATCTATGGCTTTCTCCCAAATATGTAAACATAATAAAAGACTTCTACGATGATTCACGTTGCTGTGTAAGAACAGAATCTGGCAACTCTGACTGGTTCACGGTGGAAACATGTAAAACAAGGTTGCGTCATGTCATAAATGCTATTTGGGCAAGCATTTGATTGGGTAATGCGCAGACGCAACCATGATACATCCCCCGGCATCAAATGGATTGACAACAAATCACTGGAAGACCTAGACTTCGCAGACGATATAGCACTTCTGAGCTCCACACACGCTGATGCGCAAGAGAAAACAAACCGACTCCAAAATATCTCCAAACAAATTGGCCTCGAAATCAACTCAGCAAAAACTAAAGTTCTTGATCTCACCAACAAACAGGACAACATTAAACATAATGATCATGCTCTTGAAAAAGTCACTAGTTTTACATACCTAGGAAGCAAGTTAACACCCGCGGGAGACATATCAACAGAAATTATCACCCGAATTGCTTTCGCGTCAAACGCTTTCAACAAGCTGACTAACATCTGGAAATCAAAACAACTCAGTAGGCACACGAAACTCAAGATCTTCAACTCTTGTGTAGTGCCAGTAATAACCTATGGTTGCGAGAGTTGGAGAACATCCCCAGCAATGAAAAAGAGACTAGATGCTTTTGAAAATAAGTGCCTTCGAAGACTGGTAAATATCTGTTGGCACGACTTCAGATCGGTTCCATCAATAAGACAAGAAACTAAACAAGACTACGTATCAAACTTTATCAGAAGACGTCGCTGGAACTATATCGGCCACGTTCTTAGAATGGACGAAAAACGACTCCCACACCAAGCATTTACGTGGTCACCAGGGGGTAAAAGAAAGCGGGGAAGACCCAAAGACACACCAAGAAGAGTTATTACCAAGGAATGTTCAACAATGCTTATCAGAAACACCGAAGATCTAAAGGAAGCAGCAAGGAACCGCCAGACATGGAGAGCCTTGTCCTCCGCCCTATACGCCTTCTTTGACCCAAGAGGATCAACTAACTAATTAACTTTTGAAAACAAATGCATAAGGAAAATACTCGGCATCAAGTGGAACGAATTCAAGAACAATGCAGAGATAAGACAGATGACTGAACAACAACCAGTCTCATGGGTGATCAGGAAAAGGAGATGGACATATGTTGGTCAATTGATGAGAAGAAATGATCAGAGAATCCCAAAACAAGCTATCAAGTGGAACACAACAGGCCGAAGAAAAAGGGGCAGACTGCGTGAAACTCTGAAGAGGACATTGTTAAGAGAGGTCAAATTAACAGGCATAAAATCCTTTGATGAGGTTGAAAGACTCGCCGAAGACAGGAAAAATTGGAGAACTACCTTGCGAGCCCTATGTGACGTTTAACGGCACGAGAAGGATATAAGATATAAGATATAAGAAGATAAGAATTAAGATTGACAATAGCTACTCTATACACTGTACTGTTCCTGCGCTCTCACTTCTCACTGATACATCCTTATATGCTGGACTCTGCGGCCCTCTGACGACGACGGTAGTTCTTACAACACTTATCCACGCAAATAACATGAGTTCATTTTCGTCAAATTTGGTTATTTTAAAGTGTTGTTAGACAAGTCAGGATAGATCGACACTGACTATACTTCACAGAATAAGTGATCAAGTAAATTAATCCTGGCCCTCTCTGCTCTAAGATTCTATAACTAGTTTGAGAACCTCTTTTTTTGTCGTTTCCTCTTGATATATGCCATTCATGCATCTGTATTCATGCTTTTTCTTTAAAGCTGTTATTGTCTAATCGATATGAACTGTTATTTTAGATCCTAACCTTATTTTCTGGGCATCTTCAAGTTGTTTACTGATCCTGTTTGTCGGAGCAGACAGCGGTGTTTAGTATTAGTTGTTTACTTTCCCTTTTTGTCGAGACAGACAACGGTGTTTAGTATTAGTTGTTTACTTTCCGTTTTTGTCGGGGCAGACAGCGTTGTTTAGTATTAGTTGTTTACTTTCCGCTTTTGTCGGGGCAGACAACGTTGTGTAGTATTAGTTCTTTATTGCTCTTGTTTGTCGGGGCAGACAGCTTTGCTTAGTATTAGTTGTTTACTGTCCTTGTTTGTCGAGACAGACAGTGTTGCTCAGTATTAGGGAACAATTTTTTTATAAATAGGAAACTACGAGGTTTTGGTACGGTAAAGTAAGAGAACAAATATTGTAGGATTAAACCTCGAAAAAATCGTAGACAAAGCACTTTAGTGAGACGTGAGAGAAAGAAAAATCACAAGAGAATTACCTGGGATTCGAACACGGACTCCGGTAGGACGAGCAGCCGTCTAGCCACGAGAGAACAGCGTACTATCGAGTTAGCCAACTTTGTTTATTGCCCTTGTATGTCGGGGCAGACAGTGTTGATTAGTATTAGTTGTTTACTGCCCCTATTTATCGGGGCAGACAGCGGTGTTTAATATTAGTTATTTACTGCCCCTGTTTGTCGGGGCAGACAGCCGTGTTTAGTATTATTTATTTACTGCCCCTATATGTCGGGGCAGACAGCGTTGATTAGTATTAGTTATTTATTGCCCCTGTTTGTCGGGGCAGACAGCGTTGATTAGTATTAGTTATTTACTGCCCCTATTTGTCGGGGCAGACAGCGTTGATTAGTATTAGTTATTTACTGCCCCTATTTGTCGGGGCAGACAGCCGTGTTTAATAGTTTGTTTTTTTTTTTAAGAAAGAGAAGCGGAAAATGATGTATAACCAAGGAGAGAAGTTATGTCGAAAGAGGAAGGCAGCAGGAAATAGAGTTGAATAGAAAAATGAATGAAATATGTGTGGTACGTAAGGATACATGATGATGTATGAAGCTTTAAATGTTTTGTCTTTCCTTTTGTCCTGTCTTGCCTCCTTTCTTTCGCGCAATGTCTGCCTTTTAACATTTTATCTAAATGTCGTGTCTTCTGTTCCCTTTTGTCTTGTCTTGTCTCCTTTCTCTTCTATCTTGATGAGGCAGATAGACTTCTTGACAACGTTCGGCTGTTGTCTTAGTGTGAAGAGATATTTAAGGTTTATGTTATTAAACGCCATGAGAATTTAGGGAAGACAGTCTTGGAAAGGTGCATAATGGGAAAAACAAAGAGAGGAAGACCAAGGTGAAGATGGCTG
>CM019698.1:38682423-38772423 GCA_009760885.1 Achatina immaculata
TGATGTCTTGCAGCTATCTTCGCCTTGGTATTCCTCTCTTTCTTTTTCCCATTATGTATCCTTCCAAGATTGGTCTTCTCTAGATTATCATGACGTTTAATGTGTCCAAAATATTTAAGATTTCTTTGTTTAATCCTCTTTACTAGCCAGCCTTCTTCAATATTAAGTTCTTGTAGTATAGATATATTTGTTCTTTTTTGTGTCCATGATATTTGAAGAACTCTTCTGTAGCATTTACATTCAAAGGCATTTATGTGTTTCTCAGCTGTTTTGTTAAGTTCCTACAAATTATGACTTGTAAATGGAGGTGAACCGTGCCATGCTCTGAGATAACCACGACAACAGCATAGCACGACAGGCACTGACGTGGAATCCTCAAGGACATTGAGAAAGAGGAAGACCTAGACTTACTTGGAGAAGAGAAATTATGACAGTGCTCAGAGACAAGGGATAAACATGGAAGGAGAGAGGGAGAGAGAGGGAAAGAGAGAGGGAGAGAGAGAGAGAGGAGAGAGAGGGAAAGAGAGAGGGAGAGAGAGGGAGAGAGAGAGGGAGAGAGAGAGAGAGAGTCATGAAATTGATGTAACCCGCTTTTGTTGTCAAAATGTTCAGTTCAGATGTACCTATATTACTTTTATCATACGAATCAGTATCATCTCATGATTTGTAAAAACCCACCATTTCATGATTTCATCTCATCGGCAATCATCTCCAATTCACATCATTTCGCTTGACCTTGTAACTGTTACTTGTTCAACGCAAATAAACTTTAAAACAAAAACATAATAAAAAATGCCGTAACAGATAAAATGGCTTCTCTTGTTGGGGACTGAATGCTTTTTCCCAAATGAAAATAAAAAATTTAACAGTTAACAGAACTCACGTATTAATCAAGGATTAATCAAGGATTCTGCTTTCAGCAGCTACCTAACATTTAACACTGCAGAGGTTCTCAAGACGGAACTTTTGGACGGAGCCAGGAAAGCGGTCTTTTGATGTCGGATAAAACTGTGACACCGAAAGCTAGTGTCCCGAAAAAACAACATTTCATTCATTCAGTCAGTCAGTCAGTCAGTCATTTGCATGTCCCGTGCGGAACTTTGCTTCCCTAACAGCACTCCTGTAGGCCTCTCGGTTGTGAGCAAGATGGCCTGCTGCTGATGCATCCATTTGCACATCATCAATGATGTCTTGCAGCTATCTTCGCCTTGGTATTCCTCTCTTTCTTTTTCCCATTATGTATCCTTCCAAGATTGGTCTTCTCTAGATTATCATGACGTTTAATGTGTCCAAAATATTTAAGATTTCTTTGTTTAATCCTCTTTACTAGCCAGCCTTCTTCAATATTAAGTTCTTGTAGTATAGATATATTTGTTCTTTTTTGTGTCCATGATATTTGAAGAACTCTTCTGTAGCATTTACATTCAAAGGCATTTATGTGTTTCTCAGCTGTTTTGTTAAGTTCCTACAAATTATGACTTGTAAATGGAGGTGAACCGTGCCATGCTCTGAGATAACCCGACAACAGCATAGCACGACAGGCACTGACGTGGAATCCTCAAGGACATTGAGAAAGAGGAAGACCTAGACTTACTTGGAGAAGAGAAATTATGACAGTGCTCAGAGACAAGGGATAAACATGGAAGGAAGCAGAGAATAATTCCAAGAACAGGCATGACTGGAGAGCCTTTATCCGTGGCCTATGCTCTCAAGGGAGTGAAAGGTGATGATGATGATGATCATCATGATCATGATGATGATGGTGGTGGTGGTGATGATGATGATGATGATGATGACGATGATGATGTTAATGTTGATGATGAAAGCTAGTGCAGTTTTAATTACCTTGTACTACCCTATCAGAGTTGATCAGAATTTAAACAGATAATTGACTGCCCAAATTCTAAAACAGGAGCAGTGAAATGTAGCTGGTAGCAGCATATGTCAGTTTATAAACCAACAGGCAAAGAAGAAACAAAACTTGCAAAACTGAACAGGAGCTATGAAAAACCTCTCTCAGGCAGATCAGTCAAGACATCTCAGTTTACAGATCAGTCAAGACATCTCAGTTTACAGATCAGTCAAGACATCTCAGTTTACAGATCAGTCAAGACATCTCAGTTTACAGATCAGTCAAGACATCTCAGTTTACAGATCAGTCAAGACATCTCAGTTTACAGATCAGTCAAGACATCTCAGTTTACAGATCAGTCAAAACATCTCAGTTTACAGATCAGGCAAGACATCTCAGTTTACAGATCAGTCAAGACATCTCAGTTCACAGATCAGTCAAGTCATCTCAGTTTACAGATCAGTCAAGACATCTCAGTTTACAGATCAGTCAAGACATCTCAGTTTACAAATCAGTCAAGACATCTCAGTTTACAAATCAGTCACAACATCTCAGTTCACAGATCAGTCAAGACATCTCAGTTTACAAATCAGTCAAGACATCTCAGTTTACAAATCAGTCACGACATCTCAGTTCACAGATCAGTCAAGACATCTCAGTTTACAAATCAGTCAAGACATCTCAGTTTACAAATCAGTCACGACATCTCAGTTCACAGATCAGTCAAGACATCTCAGTTTACAAATCAGTCACGACATCTCAGTTCACAGATCAGTCAAGACATCTCAGTTTACAAATCAGTCAAGACATCTCAGTTTACAAATCAGTCAAGACATCTCAGTTTACAAATCAGTCAAGACATCTCAGTTCACAGATCAGTCAAGACATCTCAGTTCACAGATCAGTCAAGTCATCTCAGTTCACAGATCAGTCAAGACATCTCAGTTTAAGATCAATCAAGACATCTCAGTTCACAGATCAGTCAAGACATCTCAGTTTAAGATCAGTCAAGTCATCTCAGTTCACAGATCAGTCAAGTCATCTCAGTTCACAGATCGGCACGTGACTGTCAAGTTTTGATGTGGAATTAGTGCAGTGAATGTAATGGAAAAATAACGTCCTGTGAAAATGAGTTTGAATATAACTGACGAGTTATAAGGATAGTCTTGATGTCTCACAGATCTCTGTTGCTGCCTATTGCTGTGTGACAGAATGAGTGAAATTCAAACAGTTCGTATTTACATGCAGTAATGTCAGCACTGAAGTAAGACCTATGAACAATAGAATTTCATGAACAATTTAAAAAAAAAAGAAATTATTCATTTTAAATAAACATTTTCATGGTTGAACTAATGACTAACAGAATGAAACGAAAGAAAGAAAGTATTGCAGGATGTAAAAAGGAAGACAGTAAAAGAAAGAAAGGAAGGAAGGAAAGAATGAAAGAAAGAAGGAAGACAGACTGAAAGAAAGAAAACGGAAAGAAAATCTTACACCAAAGAAAAGAAAGAACGGAAGAAAGAAAGAAAGAAAGAAAATCTTTCAAGAAAGAAAGGAAGAAAGAACGAAAGAAAAAGAAGAGAAAGAAAATCTTTCAAGAAAGAAAGAAACAAATAAACAAAGAACCAAAAAAGGAAGAACAAAAAGGAAATCTTGCGGGATGCAAAGAAAGAAAAAAGAAAGAATTGCGTCATTTACTGCTCCTGCATATCATATTTCAAGTTTCATCACGCCATAATTACAATAATCGCTGATTATTATAATCAACAACACAAGCTGGGAAGGACTGGCGAAAGATTGTATGAAATGGAGCCTCTAACGTACACACTGCACCTTCAGAAAACGTGTGACGTGTCCTTTCCAGAACATTGTCCCTCTCACAGCCTCCTTCAATGTAATGCGGTCTTGCCCAAAGTTGACCGGCGTCTCGCAGTGACACATTCAGACTTTCTATGATGTCCTGAGTCCATCTGCGGAGAGATCGTCCCTTTTTCTCTTTTACCGGACAATATGTCTTCTACTATCAACCTCTCCAAGCTGTTGTGCCTCTTGGTATGGCCAAAGTATCTCAGCGTTCTAATTTTCATAGCGTTTACTAACCAGTTTCTGCGACACCTAATCCCGTCTGTATCTCTTTATTTGAATTTCTTTCCATTCATGATATTCTGACTGCCCTTCTATAGCACTTCATTTCAAATGCTGTTATTCTGTCTTCTACGTATTTGTTAAGAGCCCATGTTTCTCATCTGTATTTCGTCGCTGGGAATATGTAAGCTCTTAGTAGACATAACTTTGCTTTCTTGTTGGTATCTTGTGCTGGTTTCTGTGGTGCAAATGCAATTCTTCTTTTGATTTTCAATTGCCACTGATGGTGATGACTGAAGCTAGATATTTGAACATATTCATATTTTCCAGCTCTTTGTGGTCCAATGTAATTTTGGATTTGCTTCTCATTTTGTCTTAAATAGTTGTCATTACTTTGGCTTTGTTGGTGTTTAAAAAGAGGTTCTGAGCTTCGCTGTGTCTTTTGTTGGAAAGAATCAAATGTTACTGTCCTTCTGATATTAGCGATTATGCCAGTTAAATATATATTTTCTGCCAGGAGAGAATATTCTCATGGAAAATGATACTCTCTGGCTTCCATAAAAGAAATGAATAAAAAAAAAACCTAATATATCCCTTCTTCAAAATTGTTTTTCAGGATGAAAAGGGAAATAAGATCTCCGTCACGCTCCGTTAGCTTTTCTCATGCTTCTGAGCAAATTTAATAATCCACAGTTTACTGCACTTTATAGTTTTCCATATTTTAGGATTTCTAGCCTGGAAACTGTTTTCCAAAGCGAATTTTAGAATAGAAGTTATGGAATTTTACGTCTACATGAAAGACAAGGGGAAATAATCAGGTTGGGAAATGAAAATTTTGAAACAAATAGAAATAGAAATGTAGGGAAAAAAATATTTCAGCAGTGGAATAACTCCAGGCAGCACTTGCAAAACGTTTATGAGGTCGTGTGTGTGTCATGTGACATGTCTTTCTAGAACGTTGTGCCCCTCCCTGACTCCCTGTGTGCAGTGCAGTTACCATGTAGACCAACATTTCGTGGTGACATATTCAGATTCTCCACGATGTCCTGAGTCCAGCTGCGGCGAGGTCGTCCCTTCATTTTGGCGGGCACTATCAACCTCTCCAAAGCCTTGCGTGCCTCTCTTGATGTGGCAGAAGTATCTCAACTTTCTAATGTAGATTGTGTTTACCAGCCAGTATTCTACGAATATGCAGGTGACTCTCTACTGTAGAGAGCAGAACAACAATAACACAACTCTTTCAGATCATCAGAGGAAGTACCCCATTCCCCAAACAAGTATTTCGGCCCTTTTAAACTCCTGACACTCTAAGGGGGTTGAACTCCTCTGGGTCATGACTTCCAGAGATCTTGTGAGTTGTTGTTTTTTTTTTCCTTTTTTTTTTTTTTGTTCCGTCCCGTTTCGGAATTGAACCCGCGATCTTCCAACTGACGCTGCACTTCGAAGTGGCTCTTAGCAATTCAGCTGAGGTGTACCGGTATTAGTTGAGGTAAACAAAATTATTGAAGTTCTCAAGCTCATACATCTAATCCTGTCAAAATCTCTGTTTAATTTTCATTCATGAAGAAAGTAAACTGGTAAAGTTTTTTGTGCAATGAGTTTAGTTAGATTGTCTTCATGGTTATACCAACTGAGGCTGTGGTCAATCATGAGACCTAGAGTTTTATGTTCACTAACATTCTCTATCTGTGAAGTTACAGCATGGAGATGTAGTGTTGTTTGTGAATTTGTTAATTTCTGTCTTGTTCTAATAAGCATTGATTTTGTTTTGCTGGTGTTTATTAGCATTCTGTTGTTGTTGCTCCAGTTAATTAGACAGTTTATTTCAAACTGATGAGTTAACTCAAAGTTACTACAATCATTGTCACTAGTGTAAACTGGGCAGTCATCAGCGAAGAGGTCACAAGATGATTTTTTGAGATGAAGTGGAAGATCATTGATGTAGATGGTAAACAGGAGAAGATCAAGAATAGATCCTTGTGGAACGCCAATATCAACCACAGACGAATTTGATTTAATATGAGGCAGACTACCTGTTGTCTGTTGGAAAGAAAAGATGTAAGAAGTCTGGTTAAGTCATGGTGTAATCATAAGTCTCAAGCTTTCTAACTAGGATTTCATGATCTATCATGTCAAATGCTGTTTTAAAGTCAACAGAGACAACATCACATAATTTGTCATCGTTTAAATTAGACAAATCAATATTTTATCATTTTTGTGAGAGCTGTGTGGCAGGAATGTTTCAGCCCAAAACGTGACTGGAGGTGAACAATCAAGTCATTTTCTTGCATGTGTTGTAAGGTTTTTTTTTTTGTATGTTTTTCTAGTGGTTTTGACAAAGTTGATAGAATAGAAATTGGTCTATAGCTTGAGGATTCTTCTCTGAACCAGATTTGAAAAGTGGATACGTTGTTGGAATTTTAAAAACCGGATAAAAATGACAATGTGCAATGCACTGATTGTATATGTATGTTACTTGGGCAGAGTAGCGTAATATCTTGTTGCTAAGAGAGAGAGAAGGGGAGAGAGATAGAGAGAGAGAGAGGGAGAGAGAGAGGGAGAGAGGAAAGAGAGTGAGAGAGAAGGAGAGGGAGAGAGAGAGGAGGGAGAGAGAGGGAGAGAGGGAGAGAGAGAGAGAGGGAGAGAGGGAGAGAGAGGGAGAGAGGGAGAGAGAGAGGAGAGAGAGGGGAGAGGGGGAGAGAGAAGGAGACAGGGGGAGGGAGAGAGGGGGAGAGAGGGAGAGAGAGAAGGAGAGAGGGGAGAGAGAGAGGGAGCGAGGGGGAGAGAGAGGGAGAGAGGGGGAGAGAGAGAGGGAGAGAGAGAGGGAGAGAGGTGGAGAGAGAGAGGGAGAGAGAGAGGGGGAGAGAGAGGGAAAGAGAGAGAGAGAGGGAGAGAGGTGGAGAGAGGGAGGGAGAGAGAAAGGGGAGAGAGAGAGGGAAAGAGAGGGAGAGAGAAAGAGGGAGAGAGAAAGGAAAATACATAACAGATAGAGAAAGGTTGAAGAAGATACACATTTTGGTGCAGTCTAGGGGAAAGCACTCACAAATTCTGGAAAAGGCTCAATTTTATGACTACCTCAAAGCAACATCTGCCAATTTGGGGTACCTGTTTCACATTAACGGTGTTATGCTATGTGGTCTGGTTCTTCTTTCATTCGTTTGTACCAGTGGTATAAAGAGAAACCAGCTACAGCACTGAGAGGTTGGCATTTGGTTCTTGGTAATTAAAAAAATGCAGAAACAGTCATCCGAGAAATTGAGCCATATATTCTTGAGGTCAATTTGGGTGGTCACACATTCGATCGAACATGTCCGACTATCATGATCTTTAGCCCAATCTTTTTTTTTTAATTCTACATCTAAAGTTTATAAAATAATCTACAGGAATGTCCAGAGTAATTTATAGCGTCCGACTTGGTCAAAGAGAGTGGACCCTGAAAGAAGAGATGCTTGACAAGCATGATTAAATCACTGGGGCGTTTCTGTAATCATTCTAGTCTTTGAGTGACCAATCAGATTGTGTCCTTGTCTCCACCAATCATCTTTGGTCTCCGTCTCCACCAATTATATATGGTCCCTGTCTCCACCAGTCATCTTTTGGTCTCTGTCTCCACCAATCATCTTTGGTTCCTGTCTCCACCAATCATCTTTGGTCCCTGTCTCCACCAGTCATCTTTGGTTCCTGTCTCCTCCAGTCATCTTTGGTCCCTGTCTCCATCAATCATCTTTGGTCCCTATGTCTTTTTTTAAAATTTTCTCTAACGTGAATACTAACTGTGCATTTTTTAAAAATAATTCTCTCCTCTTTTAAAGTCCATTTGTTTTACACATTTAACCCGTCTACGCTCGCAGATGAAGGCTCCACGTAAAATTACCCACTAACTTAGGCAGTTACAGAGCACGTATAAGCAGCCTCAGAAAAGAACACGACAAAGCCTTCTTGTCCATGATATGCACTTGGGCTTTAAGAATCCCCACCCTCTTGATATTTTACGCCATTAATCACTTCTTTAATGAAGTGTATCAGATAGCTGTGTCTAATAGGTTTAGAAACGTTGGAAGAGAGTGTTCACACCAGCCTCCCACATGTACAGGAGATGGACGGAACACGAATTAAGGGGCCGACCCAGGCAAAGATGGATAGAGCCCGAAAGCCACTTCTTATTATTCTAAAGCCTTCAGTGTCTATCTATCTATCTATCTATCTATCTATCTATCTATCTATCTATCTATCTATATCTATCTATCTATCTATCTATCTATCTATCTATCTATCTATCTATCTGTCTGTCTGACTGTCTATCTATCTATCTGTCTGTCTGTCTATCTATATATTTATCTGTCTGTCTGCCTGTCTTTCTGTCTAGGCAAGGGGGGGGGTCATGTCTTAGAGGCACATAGGGATATGGTTTTAGTGTCCATATTTCTTTACCTGTCAGCACACTAGAAGGTGACGTGGTTGGCTCCACCCCTTGCTTTCTTTCTTTCCCCAACTTCAGAAAAAATCGGGCACCCATTTCTGTAACTGGGTGATTGGGGTGCCTCCTGCCGGATTCGAACCCCCCCCCCACCTTGGCCATGAGAAACTAGT
Organism: Achatina immaculata; assembly: GCA_009760885.1. Classification (NCBI taxonomy): domain Eukaryota; kingdom Metazoa; phylum Mollusca; class Gastropoda; order Stylommatophora; family Achatinidae; genus Lissachatina; species Lissachatina immaculata. Next base: position 38,690,951 of record CM019698.1, read on the forward strand.
GCACTAACCACTTCGCCACTCAGGCGCCCTGTCTGTCTATCTTTCTGTCTATCTTTCTGTCTATCTATCTCTCTGTCTGTCTATCTCTTTGTCTCCGTCTGTCTATCTCTCTGTTTGGCTAATCAAGATCAATGACGTCAGTAAACAGATAGCGCCACCGTTGCTAAGCAGCAAGCCAATAACAGGGCATATCAAGATGGCACCTGCTTTTGCAGACATACTCTAAGAAAAATGTAAGTTCTGTCATCCGATTCATGTCCGCCAATGTTCCCAACTCTCTCCGACATAAACGTGAAATATCTGCATTACACGGGGCTGAGTGAACGTGCAAGGCTCAAGCCTACAACTGGGTTATGAAGTACAAGACAAGTATAAGCAAGCTTACACGAAGCCGACCGTCATGGGCAAGCAGGCAAGAGGCGCAATCTAACAACGAACCAGATCCAATACACCAACTACAAAGACATCAGCAAACTATCCTCTTTCACCTAAGGACAGGCCACTGCAGATTACTGAGCCACCTACATCTATTCAAAGTTTCCCACACAGAGGCGTGTCCATGAGGCAGTGGAATCCAGACTCCGGAACATATTCTTAAGAGTGCCCGAAACCACGCGGACCTGAGACGAGAGACACATGGCCTATGGACGTGAGCGTGGAGCAAAAGCTTTGGAGCTCCTATCAGGATCTGGAGAGGGGTGCGTGCTTTGCCCTGTCGACAAGGATCAGGATCTGGAGAGTACTGCGGGTTTTACCCTGTCGACAGGGATCAGGATCTGACGTCACTAACAACCTCAAACGCAGAAGAAGATGATGCAGAAAATGAGCATTTTCATAACTGATACTCTTAATACAATTCCCGTGCAGTCATACGTCAGTCATAAATCAGTCATAGAAAATACAGATCAATAAATCTTACATATGAAACCTGCGAAGAGACGAGAAAAATAAATCCCCGCATGGAAGGTTGTCCATTGCTTGCAAACTTCCAAAAAAAAAAAACAACAGCTTTCTGCGTCCACGTGAGATCTACATTCTGAACGAGTAGGCACCGAGTAAACATCCAGCACGTCCCAAGATTCGAGTGCGCCAAAGATGTTTGTCTTCTATTTTCGAAATGCAGTTCGCAGGGAAAGGCAAAATATTTCTGAGAAAAAAACGAAGAAAAAAAAAAAAAAAGCACTTTATTGTCACTGGGAGGGAGAAATGCTGGGATATGAATGATAGAGAAGATAATCAATACTTTCATTATGGTAAGCTTGAAGTGGTTGATTAACAGAAAATATAACCTTAAGCTAGAGAGATATTATCAGCGCTAGAAGAGGAATCAGAAACAAGCGCCATGAGATATGTAAACTGCAGATTGCGGATGATTATGTTCATATGAGGCTCAGGCAACGAGATCTATAGGTGCCATATACTCGGATGATGATATTCATATAAGGTACAGAAAGTCAAGGAATGAGATGACTGAGTGCCATATATTCGGATGATGATATTCATATAAGGTACAGAAAGTCAAGGAATGAGATGAATGAGTGCCATGTATTCGGATGATGATATTCATATAAGGTACAGAAAGTCAAGGAATGAGATGAATGAGTGCCATATATTCGGATGATGATATTCATATAAGGTATAGAAAGTCAAGGAATGAGATGAATGAGTGCCATATATTCGGATGATGATATTCATATAAGGTCCAGAAAGTCAGAAAATGAGATCTATGGGTGGCATATAGTCGGATGATGACGTCCTTTAGCGCCAGATATAATCATCATCACTACGTTCCGTTCTGGTAAGCGTTTATGATCATGCTTCTTCACAGATCTCGGTCTCTGATATTTTCCATGAGCTCCGTTGGCGACTCATCATTGAACCATCATCTTAGACTATTTATGGTTTTTCGTTTCCTCTTGATCTTCCCCTGCTTCTCTTGTCATTTATTTTTCCTGCTGTTATGATGTTTTCGAGCAATCCTCTTCTCATTATATATGTTCTTTTGTCTACATTTTCTGTGTTAGATGTTTGTTATCATAGCTTCCCATAGCTCCCTCTGTGTTGTCTTAGGTTCCAATAGCACCCTGTTTACCATCTTAGCTTATCATAGCAACGTGTTTGTTGTCTTCAGCTTCCCACAGCTCCTTGTTCGTTATCTTAGCTTCTCATAGCACTTTTATCTTAGCTTCCCATAGCACCCTGTTTACCATCTTAGCTTCCCACAGCTCCTTGTTTGTTATCTTAGCTTCCCATAGCACCCTGTTTACCATCTTAGCTTCTCATAGCACCCTGTATGTTATCTTTAGCTTCCCACAGCTCCTTGTTTGTTATCTTAGCTTCAAATAGCACCCTGTTTGTTATCTTAGCTTCCCATAGCACCCTGTTTGTTATCTTTAGCTTCCTACAGCTCCTTGTTTCTTATCTTAGCTTCCCATAGCACCCTGTTTGTTATCTTAGCTTCCCATAGCACCCTGTTTGTTATCTTAGCTTCCCATAGCACCCTGTGTGTTATCTTTAGCTTCCCACAGCTCCTTGTTTGTTATCTTAGCTTCAAATAGCACCCTGTTTGTTATCTTAGCTTCCCATAGCACCCTGTTTGTTATCTTTAGCTTCCTACAGCTCCTTGTTTCTTATCTTAGCTTCCCATAGCACCCTGTTTGTTATCTTAGCTTCCCATAGCACCCTGTTTGTTATCTTAGCTTCCCATAGCACCCTGTTTCTTATCTTAGCTTCCCATAGCACCCTGTTTGTTATCTTAGCTTCCCATAGCACCCTGTTTACCATCTTAGCTTCTCATAGCACCCTGTGTGTTATCTTAGCTTCCCACAGCTCCTTGTTTGTTATCTTAGCTTCAAATAGCACCCTGTTTGTTATCTTAGCTTCCCATAGCACCCTGTTTGTTATCTTTAGCTTCCTACAGCTCCTTGTTTCTTATCTTAGCTTCCCATAGCACCCTGTTTGTTATCTTAGCTTCCCATAGCACCCTGTTTGTTATCTTAGCTTCCCATAGCACCCTGTTTACCATCTTAGCTTCCCATAGCACCCTGTTTGTTATCTTAGCTTCCCATAGCACCCTGTTTGTTATCTTAGCTTCTCATAGCACTCTTAACTTTCTCCTAAGAAACCAGATCTCTGTTGCCTCACATAAATCTATTCAGACACACGAACTACAAACCCATATGCTGCAGGTAACACGAAGGTGAGATCAACAGACGTCAGGTGGACGATGAGAAACTGGCAAAGATTACTTCTCCTAACCGCCTTCTTCTTCTGATTCTTCTTGTGGCGTGTCCTTTCCAGAAAGTTGTCCCTCTCACAGCCTTCCTGAATGCAATACTATCTTGCCCAAAGTTGACCGGCGTCTCGCAGTAACATATTCAGGCTTTCCGTCATGTCCTGAATCCATCTGTGGCGGGGTCGTCCCTTTTCTCTTTTGCCGAGCACTATGCCTTCTATAAGCGCTGTCAACCTCTCCAAGCTTTTGTGTCTCTTTAAGTGGACGAAGTGTCTCAGCTTTCTTATTCTGATACTGTTTACGAGCTCAGCGAGACCTAATCTTAAAGACCACATGAAAATAAACAAAATTTAGTTTATTTTTCCATAATATCACATAAAAATTAAACCCATGAAAAAAAAGGTTATTTTTCCTCAAGATAGTATAATATAAGACGGCCTAACAAGGGTTAATTTTCAGACTATTTTTCTGTCTCAAAGAACGAGAGAAAGGACACAGCCAGATGGAAGCAAAGGCGAAAAGATCCTTAAATGAATTTCTTGCAGGTACATGTAACCTCCAACTCCGGTTCTTTATAGTGTGTGAAGATTTTATAACAACGTTTGAATTCGGATAGGGAGTGGCTGGATAGTTGGACGATGATATCCACAGGTAATAATAATAATAATAGACAGATCTATGTATATTCTTGAAAGCCAACTACGATAATTGTGAAGAATATGACCATGCTGTTATCATAAGCAGAACTTGTCGAAACTGTAGCCCCCCCCCCCCCCCCCATCTGTTAGTAATAGCTGCAGTTGATGACTGTTTGTTGTTTGTATTTGTTTGTTTACGTTTGTCTGCTTGTTTGTTTTTTGGGGAACCAGCGCTTTGCCAGAAGATTCTGTTGTGAGTAATCTTATGGATTTCACGTTATGTAAGCCACTCCCTATCCGAATTTATTCAGTGTTTGAGGATCTTTCTAGAGTAGAGCACGGGAAGCATACATTTTGAATATGAAAAGGAAGGAAGGACGGAAGGAAAAAAGGAAGAAAGAAGGAGAAGGAGAAGAAGAACAAGAAGAAGAAGAAGAAGAAGCACAGATCATTAAAAATCAATCCTCCTAACGCCGGCAAGATGTCAGATGATAGATGTCAGATGACAGAATGATTTATCACATAATCAGAGTCTGACGGGCTTGTCTGTGTATTATTGATATCAGGCGTTTTCAAAATCTCATTTGTCCGTAGTAAATCACGTCTTATTTTATCATAGAGTCATAAATCTTATAATACATCACAGTAACGATGGAGGAATCTATCTATCTATCTATCTATCTATCTATCTATCTATCTATCTATCTATCTATCTATCTGTCTGTCTGTTAATCTATCTGTCTGTCTGTCTATATATCTGTCTGTCTGTCTGTCTGTTAATCTATCTGTCTGTCTATATATCTGTCTGTCTGTCTATCTGTCTGTCTGTCTGTCTGTCTGTCTGTCTGTCTGTCTGTCTGTCTGTCTGGAAGAGAGTAGGGAAGGGTGGGACTTATGAGAGTGCTAATTAAATAGTTAAATTCTCCCAATGGTACATACGTACTGTTATCCCTAACCCTAATTTTGAAGAGAATCTGACCCCAACCATCCCGGTTCCCTGATCCTTGTTAGCCAACAGTTCAACCTACAGATATTATGTCTACTCTTCTTTCTCATCATCTCTCATACCAAACTACAGATATATCTACTCTGCTTTCTCATTTATCTCTCATACCAACCTACAGATATTATGTCTACTCTACTTTCTCATTTATCTCTCATACCAACCTACAGATATTATGTCTACTCTGCTTTCTCATTTATCATACCAACCTACAAATATTATGTCTTCTCTGCTTTCTCATTTATCTCTCATACCAACCAACAGATATTATGTCTACTCTACTTTCTCATCATCTCTCATACCAACCTACAGATATTATGTCTACTCTGCTTTCTCATTTATCTCTCATACCAACCTACAGATATTATGTCTACTCTGCTTTCTCATTTATCTCTCATACCAACCTACAGATATTATGTCTACTCTGCTTTCTCATTTATCTCTCATACCAACCTACAAATATTATGTCTTCTCTGCTTTCTCATTTATCTCTCATACCAACCTACAGATATTATGTCTACTCTACTTTCTCATCATCTCTCATACCAACCTACAGATATTATGTCTACTCTGCTTTCTCATTTATCTCTCATACCAACCTACAAATATTATGTCTTCTCTGCTTTCTCATTTATCTCTCATACCAACCTACAGATATTATGTCTACTCTGCTTTCTCATTTATCTCTCATACCAACCTACAGATATTATGTCTACTCTGCTTTCTCATTTATCTCTCATACCAAATACAAAACAAATATTTCAGTTTACACACACATGTATACATTGCATACATACATGCATACATACATACCTACATACATACATACATACATACATACATACATACATACATGCATACATACATACATACATACATACATACATACATGCATGCATGCATGCATACATACATACATACATACATACATGCATGCATGCATACATACATACATACATACATACATACATACATGCATGCATGCATACATACATACATACATGCATGCATACATACATACATACATACATACATACATACATACATACATGCATGCATGCATACATACATACATACATACATACATACAAACATACATACATACATGCATGCATACATACATGCATAAATACATACATACATACATTCAGCAGTGCACTGAATATTAGGATCCCACACAAGTAAAGCCATATCAACAGATTGAGCGCCGTCATAACCCCTTTATGATAAACACTAGAACATAGCAAGCCGTTTCTCCTTAGCATGAACAGCTGTTAGCGAGCTTCATCTTCTTAAGCATACTGGCGTTGATGCGTGCTATCCTGATTTTTGCGATGCGCCTTTTGGCTGGGTACCTCCGACTTCAGCACCTTTCCTTGCTAGGGCAGACTGTGGTCTTGCTCGGACTGCCATGAAGACAGTGTGGCTGGCCTGGCCAAAACTTTGTTTTCCAGCCTCTGGTGGCTGCACTTAAGCCCTTTCTCCATGTCAGATTCGTCATGCAACGCTGGCTAGTCAGGAGTCTTTGAGACAGTTCCACAGAGACACTCTGACTTTGGGATGAGGAATCTGATGAGTGCCTCAACGATATCCATTCCCCGCCACCTATAGTCTTCTGGCTCTGTTTTATTTACATCAGTCTGATAGCCGTTGTTGTAAAGGCCCATAGACTTGTCATGTCCTGGATTCATTGGTTTCACACCAGACTTCCCTCATCCCTGCCGGTGATCTCCATGTCCCCATCCGTCCACCAACCTGACATTACATTTTACAGAAATAACAATTAGTGTTGATTGCTACAAGTTTCTGGGCTACAGAATTAGGCCAAAGTTTTTCAGCAAACAGATCTATGTTCCCTGTCTCACAAAGACTATGTTAAGATAAGTGTGTTCTTAAGAGAGTTCTTCCCAGGAGAAAGCATCATATTAAAACTCATCGTTACATATATACTATATGTGCATGGCAACGATATCAAACTCAGTGCAAAAGAATATGCTTAAGTGAACTATCGTTAAAGGTCTCATGCATAATAAATCACACCATGTTATCAGCATAGTCCAAAAAGCATTATCGTATGTCAACCCATATCAGCTGTATATAAATGTATATTAACACCATCCCAACTCATATTACAGTATTGCCATATATACCTATGGGTGCACCCAGCATATACACTATCATCTTTACGAAATTATCTCTAATAACCAAACCCATACATAACCAACCGAATTGAGTCCTGGTGTTGGATGGGGTCATAGCCACCAACCACAGATCACATATACTTACAACATGATCCATGGAAGACACAATAACACTGTATGTTTATGTTTATGAGATCAATATTTTGGCAAATGCCTTTTTAAACGGAGAAATACAAGAAAATTTGCTACTTCAACATCAACAACCAACAGCATCCACAAAACCAACACGATGGCTCACCCACCGAGACATATCCCGAACTAACTGCAATATATCTTTGAAACAACTTGTATACTAAATAGTGTTCACAACCGAATGTCCTGGCTGCTGACAACAGCCTGTTTACACTCTCCCCGTCCCTCCAAATTTTTTTTAAAAATCTACTTTACATAATTTTAGAAAACAACAAGTTTATAAATATCATAACTAACCTGACTTAAGATGAAACTACAGCATTCCAGGCACAACAGAATCAACAAATTTTAAGTCATGTATTTTGTTTCCTCACTGAAGTTCTCTGTCTCAGGAAACTGACCTGTTGGTTTAATGTCAGTAAACGTTTTAGCTGCCTGGGGTCACCCGAGTTGATCTGACCTCACGTGGCAGGTCACGTTGTTGTTTGTCCGCCGACGTTAAAGGTGTGTGGTCGTTACGTCTTGGTCTCTACTAGGGTGATGTCTGTGAACATTTATGTCACGTCTTTGTTACTAGGGTGATATCTGTGAACAGTTATGTTACGTCTTGTTCACTAGGGTGATATCTGTGAACAATTATGTTACGCCATGTTCACTAGGGTGATATCCGTGAACATTTATGTTACGTCTTTGTTACTAGTGTGATATCTGTGAACATTTCTGTTAGGCGTTATTTCAATTTGTTCACCTAAAGTTGGTTGAGGTCGGCTGAGCGCCGGCCCGTCGTGACTTAATGAATCAGTTGTTCTGTTTATGTTGACTCAAGGTGTGTGTAGCTCTGTTATATTATACAGTTTCTTCATTTCTCTTTCACTGCCCACTCTTTGACTGCTTTGGGCCTATGGCTCAGGTAAACTGCCCACTCTTCGACTGCTTTGGGCCTATGGCTCAGGTAAACTGCCCACTCTTTGACTGCTTTGGGCCTGTGGCTCAGGTAAACTGCCCACTCTTCGACTGCTTTGGGCCTATGGCTCAGGTAAACTGCCCACTCTTTGACTGCTTTGGGCCTGTGGCTCAGGTAAACTGCCCACTCTTCGACTGCTTTGGGCCTATGGCTCAGGTAAACTGCCCACTCTTTGACTGCTTTGGGCCTGTGGCTCAGGTAAACTGCCCACTCTTTGACTGCTTTGGGCCTATGGCTCAGGTAAACTGCCCACTCTTTGACTGCTTTAGGCCTGTGGCTCAGGTAAGTTTATAACTTCCTGGTCAGTTTTCGCCTCTACATCATCTTCCTCGTCGCCTGATGAGTAATACAACAACGTTTCTGTCTCTGATCTTTCATGATCTCAAGTGACTGACAAACTGTCGCTAAATTCTGCTAGCGTTGGTCTTCTTGTCATATAATCGTTTGGTGTTGGTGGTATGCTCCAGTCTATGGGAGCTTTCCCGATGTTGTTTGCATGGGTACGGTAAACCTTTTCCCGTTAACTGGTTTTTAATATAATAAGTTACTGTCGAAAGTTTCTTTAATATGTAATATCATTCCTTCTATCTTCTATCATGTTTTGACAATATTTGATGATTCCAGAAAAATACTGGATCTCTCATTTTCAAATCTTCACCGTTCAATTTTTATCCGTTTCTGCTTTAGCGTTTTTCTTGTTTTCTTTATTCATCTGTTGCACTACCCAGGCGAATGCCTTGTGCTGATGAAGGAGTTCGTGCTTGATAGTATCTGCTTCGGTGTAACTCACTCTTTGGGGGTGTTAATAAGGCATCGATAAGAAGTACCGGATGCCTTCAGTAAAACAGAAAGAAAGGTGAATATCCAGTTCTTCTGGTGATACTTATTGCTGCCACAGCAGTTGAAAGGTGTGTGATACTTATTGCTGCCACAGCAGTTGAAAGGTGTGTGATACTTATTGCTGCCACAGCAGTTGAAAGGTGTTTTATCACACGCTGTTAGATCTTTGATCACTAATTTTGAAATAATGTCGTCAAGTGTCCTGTGCTGTGTCTCGCTGGATCTGTTTCCCCGGGGGACGCTGAGGTGAGGTTGGGGATATGCTTTATATTATACTTCTTAATAACAGTCTGGAACTGTTGGCCATAGAATTTCGGTCCATTATCAGCTACAGCAGCTGATGGCACACGATGAAGAGTAAAGAACTCTTCAATTAATATATTGGCCAAAGTTTGGCTGCGATTATCTGACGTGACATAGCATTCTGTCCACCCAGAGTATTCGTCCATCGTGTGTTATCCATCATATACTTCATACCTTGTGCAGTAGTAGGATATGGGCCAGAACAGTAAATGGGCATCATGACCTGGTGAATGCCTGGAACAGACAGAAAGTTTTGTGATGAAGGTAAGAATGTCAGACGGGCCTGCGTGCCTAATATTTTACAATTTGGAAATTAAAGATCAGTCAAACAGTCAGTTAGTCTGTCTTTCTGTCTACCTATCTATCTATGTCTGTCTCTATGTGTGTATGTATGTATGTATTATGTATGTATGTATGTATGTATGTATGAATGTATGTATGTATGTATATATGTATGTATGTATGTATATATGCCTGTATGAATGAATGTATGTATGTATTATGTATGCCTGTATGAATGTATGTATGTATGTACGTTTCTCTGTGTTTGTGCGTCTTTCTTCTTGCTTGTACATTTATGTATATAGGGGGGAGAGAGAGACAAGCAGAAAATGGGACAGAGAAAGAGAGAGACAGAGGGAGGAGAGAGACAGAGGGAGGAGAGAGGAAGAGGGAAGAGAGAGGCAGAGAGTGGGGAAGACAGAGAGAGAGACGGAATGTGACAGACAGAGAAAGGGAGAGAGAGAGAGAAGAAGAGAAATAGCGATAGAGAGAGAGACTAAAGAGAAAAACTAAAAACCCCACTAACTGACTCTGTTGTAGAAAGGATAGTTATTATAGACTCTACAAATTCCCCAACCCGAATCAAACCCACCTGTGGCCAACAAGACCAGAGAACGACAAAATAAAAAGAAAAAAACATGCACGAATTAATTTACGCCTCCAGGTATGCTACAGACATAAAGCTTCCAAGTAAGCTAGAGACATAAACGTCCAAGTAAGCTAGAGACATAAACGTCCAAGTAAGCTAGAGACATAAAACGTCCAAGTAAGCTAGAGACATAAAGCTTCCAAGTAAGCTAGAGACATAAAGCTTCCAAGTAAGCTAGAGACATAAAGCTTCCAAGTAAGCTAGAGACATAAAGCTTCCAAGTAAGCTAGAGACATAAAGCTTCCAAGTAAGCTAGAGACATAAAGCTTCCAAGTAAGCTAGAGACATAAAGCTTCCAGGTAAGCTAGAGACATAAAGCTTCCAGGTAAGCTAGAGACATAACGCTTCCAAGTAAGCTAGAGACATACAGTTTCCAAGTAAGCTAGAGACATAAAGTCTCCAGGTAAGCTAGAGATATAATACTGGCAACAAGTTCACGTAGAAAGATGATTCTAAACTGAGAGTTCTCATTAAAAAAAAAAAAAACGTTCATGCCCTAGTGTTTAATGGCGGGAAAGAACAAAGCGGCGCTACTGTAAGGTAAGGGAGGTAACCGAATAAAATACAAGTACTGATTTCATATGTCAGAAGGCAATCAAAGGTATTAATTACTCATTGAAAGCTGGATGTTACAGTAAACCGCTTTCTTACTTTTTAAAAGAATATATAATTGTAAAATGCTACAGAAGAGTTCTTTAAATATGGACATACACACAAAAAAAGAACAAATATATCCACAGTACAAGAACTTAATATTGAAGAAGGCTGGCTAGTAAAGAAGATTAAACAGAGAAAACTTAAATATTCTGGACACATTAAACGTCGTGATAATTCGGAGAAGTCCATCTTAGAATTGTAAATAATGGGAAAAAGAAAGAGAGGAAGACCAAGGCGAAGATGGCTGCAAGACATCGTTGATAATCTGCGAATGGAAGCATCAGAAGAATTTTGCCTCCTTAAGAGGTGTCCTGTAGTCTTATCGGTTGTAAGCAAGATGCCCTGCTGCTGATGCATCCATTTGCAGATTATCAACGATGTCTTGCAGCCATCTTCGCCTTGGTCGTCCTCTCTGTCTTTTTTCCATTATGTACCATTCCAAGACGGTCTTCTCTAAATTCTTATGACGTTTAGTATGTTCAAAATATTTAAGTTTTCTCTCTTTAATCTTCTTTACTAGCCAGCTTTCTTCAATGTTAAGTCCTTGTAGTATGGATATATTTTGTGTCCATGATATTTGAAAGACTCTTCTGTAGCATTTACATTCAAACTCATTTATGTGATTCTCAGCTGTTTTGTTAAGTGTCTAAGGCATACATCTCGATGGGAAGATCATCATCATCATCATTAGGTGCCGTGCCGACTGGCGTTGGCTATTATGCTTCTTCAGAGTACCCGATCCTTCATGCAGGCCATCAGTTCAGTTGGTGATCTCCTTTCACACCATCCCATCAGACTGTCCAGTATCATTTCTCTTGGTCTTCCTCTTGATCTTCTTCCTTCTATTTTTCCTGTTGTTATAATATTTTCAATGCCCCCTCTTCTCATTGGATGTCCTATGAAAGTACATTGTCTCTCTCTTATCTTTTTGACAAGGTTTTTTTATCTCTCCAGCTCTTCTCATACATTCTTCATTAGTTATTTTTGCTGTCCAGGGGATTCGCAACATTCTTCTAATAAACTACATTTCTGCTGCTCCCAATGATTTTTGTGCAGACTTGCCTATTGTCCATGATTCACTTCCATATAACAAGATAGGTTCAATATAGCATTTTAGGACTCGTTTTCTAACATTCATTGATAAGGATGTGTTGCACAATATGTTTCTCATTCTCTGAAATGCAGTCTTTGCTAGGCCTATTCTGTTCCTAATTTCTGTTCTGCATTTCCCATCTGAAGTTATTACTGCTCCAAGGTATTTGAACTTCTGCACCTGCTTTAGAATAGTTCCGTTTAATTTTATACTGCATGTTGGTGGATTCTGTTTCTTAGATATAACCATAGTCTCTGTCTTGTTGATGTTCAAAGTAAGGCCTTTGGGAAGAACTGTGTGTAAATTATGATCAAGCTAACGAACGAAGCACATAAAGTGGCACTCAACCGTGTCCTATCTCGCCAGGTAGGAGCAACTCTGAGAGGTTCTGAAGCCATGTAAAACCAGACACCAGTCGTACCTGTACGGTCAATCAATTTGCCCGCGATGAAAATCCTTTGAATTATGAACAGAGACAGATATGCTGTTTAACATATTATCATATTTAATATATTATCATATTTACTATATTATTATATTTAACACATTATATATTGTGTATAAATCATATATCCTTCATCTCCTATTGTATATTTATACGTTTCTCTTTCCCCCTCTATCTCTTTCTTTCAAGCTTTCAAACTGATTACATAAGACAGTACCACAGCCAAGCTACTTGTAACAAAATATGGATCTGTTGAGTTTGTTACCCGGCGTTTTTAGTTAAGGGTAAGACCCGTGGGTTTTGTTTTATTTTTACTATTTGAAATTTTGGGGTAATATCCCTTGAGTTATCCAGGTAGATCTTTGACTTACAAAAACACCGCGTACTGTGAGCGCTTGCCACAGCACGAGAATTACGGAGAAACCTTACGGGATGAGTTCTGGTGGGAGAGGAAGGCAAGGGCAACGGCCATGTAGAGCGTCTCCTGTTCGTTATGAAAATGTTGGTGTATAAGGTTCCCCTGTTGTGCTTTTCTTGACTTGTTTCAGTTCGAATCCCTTCTCTCCAAGCCAAAGTAATAAACAGCCAAACAGCAATCTGGTCTTGCGTGGTGCAAGAGTAATACAGAATTTAAGCTTTGACTGCCGTTTCACATGCCCCTTAAAGTAATATAGTAGGCACACAATAAATCTGATCTCACATGCGGCCTAAAGTAATATAGTAAGCATACAATAAATCTAATCTCACATGCGACCTAAAGTAATATAGTAAGCACACAATAAATCTAATCTCACATGCGACCTAAAGTAATACAGTAAGCATACAATAAATCTAATCTCACAAGCGACCTAAAGTAATACAGTAAGCATACAATAAATCTAATCTCACAAGCGACCTAAAGTAATACAGTAAGCATACAATAAATCTAATCTCACGTGCGACCTAAAGTAATACAGTAAGCATACAATAAATCTAATCTCACAAGCGACCTAAAGTAATACAGTAAGCATACAATAAATCTAATCTCACATGTTGCCAAAGGTACACAACAACTAAACAATGGCGCTAATCACAGATGGCACTGAAAGTAATTAAAAACAAATAGGTCTGGTCTCACATACGAGGGGTAATTGATAAGGTCTCGACTTAAGGTACAACGGATTATTTATGGACAACATTTTGGGATTATTTCTCAACACAGTCCCCATGCAAGTTTATGCACTTAGTCCAGCGATCCTGGAGCATACGGATCCCTTCTTTGTAAAAGTCAGCATCTTGTGACAGTAGAAAGTGGTCTACAGCATGAATGACGTCATTATCTGAAGCAAATTTGCGAACACTGAGCTCCTTTTTGAGTTTAGTAAACTGGTAATAGTCCGAAGGGGCCACATCTGGGGAATAAGGAGGATGTTCAAGAAGCTGGAAGCCGCATTCATGGACGGCAGCCATTGCCACCGCCGACTTGTGAACTGGAGCATTGTCTTGATGAAAGATGACTCCTCTCATCAATTTCCCTCGACGCTTTTCCTTCAGTTTGACCCGCAGTTGCTTCACAAGATTAGCGTAATAGGCCCTCGTGACCGTTCTGCCCTTTTGAAGAAAATCTACCAACAACACACCTTCTGAATCCCAAAAAGATGGAAGCGATCACTTTGCCTGCAGACAGAATCACCTTTGCTTTCTTTGGAGGTGGGGATCCATGATGTTTCAACTGCTTTGACTGTTCTTTGCTTTCTGGTTGAAAATGATGAACCCAAGTCTCATCCATAGTCACAAATTGCTGAAGAAACTTTTCAGGATCTGCAGAAAAATGGCCAAGATTGTCTCTTGACATGTCGAGACCCTGTCGTGTGTGATCAGCTCCAAGAAGTTTCGGGACCCAGTGAGCAGAGACCTTTGTTATTTGAAGATCATTGTGAATAATGGCATGAACACGTTCCTGGGAGATGTTCAACTCAGTAGCAGTGTACCGCTCATTTAATCGTCGATCCTCCATTATCATATCATAGATTCTGTCGGTGGTTTCATCGGTGGTTATCTTTCTTGTTCTTCCTGGAAGGGGACCATCTTCCAGACTCTCCCCTCTATGTTTGATCTGAGCTGCCAATTTCTTCACTGTGCTGTAAGAAGGGATACTCTCCCCTAGAGTCTCTACCATATACTCATGGATCTTCTTCGATGATAATCCCTTGATGAAGAGGTAGCGAATGACTGCTGGATAAGAAATTTTATCCATTTTCTCCATTTCTGCCACCTCTTACACTTGAGTAGTCTGTAAAAAAAATGGTTGCAGTTAATTTCTTGAAACTTGGTGTTTAATCTTACATTAACCTGATCTACAAATGCACCTAATATCAACTGTGTGTTTCAAGTATTTGTACCTTATGCCGAGAATTTATCAATTAACCTACCTACTGCTTAGAGCAATAAAGGACCTGAACATGAGTAGAAGTACCCTGAACCTAGATCTACCACAGATACTGAAATTAGCAAAAACAGATACTAAAGTCAGCAAACAGCAGATACAAAAGTTGGTAAATAACAGATATTGAAGTTAACAAACAACAGATATTGAAGTTAGCAAATCAACAGATACTAAAGTTAGTAAACACGAGAAACTTCAGTTAGAAAACAAAAGATATTTAAGTTTGTGAACAACAGATACTAAAATTAGTAAACAACCGATACTTAAGTCAGTAAACAACAGATACTAAATTCACCACACAACAGATACTAAAGTCAGACAACAACAGGTACTAAAGTCAGTAAATAACAGATACTTAAGTCAGTAAACAACAGATACTAAATTCACCACACAACAGATACTAAAGTCAGACAACAACAGGTACTAAAGTCAGTAAATAACAGATATTTAAGTTAGTAAACAACAGATACTTAAGTTAGTAAATAATAAACATTAAAGTTAACAAATACCAGATCATTAAGTTAGTAAACAACAGATATTTCAGTTTTTAAAGAACAGATACTAAAGTTAGTAAACAACAGATATTTAAGTCAGCACAGACAAGATAGTAACGTCAGCAAACAACAGATACTAAAGTCAGTCAACAACAGATACTTAAGTTAGTAAATGACAGATACTTAAGTTATTAAACAACAGATAATAAATTCAGCACACAACAGGTGCTTAAGATAGTAAATAACAGATAAATAAGTTATTAAACAACAGATACAAGTTAGTAAACAACAGGTACTAAAGTTACTAAACAACAGATAAATAAGTTCATAAACAGCAGATACTTAATTTAGTAAACAACAGATGCATAAGTTAATAATCAACAGATAATTAAATATATAAAAAACAGATACTAAAGTTACTAAACAACAGATACTTAATGTAGTAAAGAACAGATACTTACGTTATTAAACACTAGATACTTACGTTCGTAAACAACATATACTAACGTTAGTAAACAACAGATACTTAAGTTAGAAAACAACAGATATTAAAGTTAGTAAACAACAGATACTAAAGTTAGAAAACAACAGATACTAAAGTTAGTAAACAATAGATACTTAAGTTAGAAAACAACAGATACTAAAGTTAGAAAACAACAGATACTAAAGTTAGTAAACAATAGATACTTAAGTTAGAAAACAACAGATAATTCAATATGAAAACAACAAATTTTACAGTTAGTAAACAACAGAGACTTAAGTTAGTAAACAAGAGATATCTAAGTTAGTAAATAACAGATACTTAAGTTTGTAAATAACAGATACACAATTTAGTAAACAACAGATACTTAAGTTTGTAAATAACAGATACAAAATTTTGTAAACAACAGATAATTAAGTTAGTAAACAACAGATACTAAAGTTATTACACAAAAGATACTAAAGTTAACCAACAACAGATACTAAAGTTAGCACTCAAAAGATCTAAAGTTAACAAACAACTGCTAACATTTTTTTGCAGCTGTGAACACAACTTAATAGTTTTAATTCATCTTTTGTTACTGCCAGTTCCGCGTCTCCTCTTTCTTCTCAGACTCAACACACCTCTCTCCTTGAAGATAAAACCTTTTAGCTTAAATCGCAGAGTCTCTTTTAACATAATCGTAAATGGTTCCTGCCTGTATTACGCTGGAATGTAAAGAACAAAGTAACGTATAATAAAATATAAATCGTTGATAAAGCATTGTAGCGGAGCTGATCGAAAGATAATCCTCTCAGTGTCCTGTTATATTGATGGCTTGTGTTGCGGATTATTTTGTACTCAATAATACGTTTAGTATTTGGTTTTAAAACTATTACTATTACCTGGTCCAACTACCCAAAGACCGGGTCCCACTATTTGAAGATCAGGTCCCACTACCTATAGACCAGGTCCCACTACCCAGAGACCGGGTCTCACTATTTGAAGATCAGGTCCCACTACCTAGAGACCAGCTCCCACTACCCAGAGATAAAGACCCACTACCTAGAGATCAGGTTCCACTACCTAGAGACTAGGTTCCACTAACTAGAGACCAAGATCCACTACCTAGAGACCAAGTTCCACTAACTAGAGACCAAGACCCACTACCTAGAGACCAGGTTCCACTAGCTAGATACCAAGACCCACTACCTAGAGACCAGGTTCCACTAACTAGAGACCAAGACCCACTACCTAGAGACCAGGTTCCACTAACTAGAGACCAAGACCCACTACCTAGAGACCAGGTTCCACTAACTAGAGACCAAGACCCACTACCTAGAGACCAAGTTCCACTAACTAGAGACCAAGACCCACTACCTAGAGACCAGGTTCCACTAGCTAGATACCAAGATCCACTACCTAGAGACCAGGTTCCACTAACTAGAGACCAAGACCCACTACCTAGAGACCAGGTTCCACTAGCTAGATACCAAGACCCACTACCTAGAGACCAGGTTCCACTATAGTCGCACAAAATTGTTTACAATAATCGTAAAAAATTGTTTACAGTAGTCGTAAAAATTGCTTGCACTAGTCGTAAAAAATTGTTTATAATAGTCGTAACTGCTAGAATTACACTCGCACATTATTCAACGATAAATTGACAGTCTCAACACACACACATGAGAATCACAATCCTAGGATGTATAATCCCGACAACAAAATCCCATGAACGATTTATGTCTAAAACAAAAATGTAAAGGAAGACATAAACTGCATAATCAAAAGCTATGGCGAGAACCGAATACATGTACAAGGCAATTTGTGAGCACAAATTATGTTCCATACTCAAAGTCGCCCACATCAATCGTTAAATAAATTGTTTACCAAGTTTCCCTCCGTTAAATCACTGACGAAATAACTCGACTCTTGCATTTCGATTACGTCAAAATCAAATATCACTCAAGACTTGTCAAAAATCCAATCTATCTTCACATACATCGATATAATTTATCACATTTTAACACTTGTCGGTGCATGCTGCAGCTAAATATTTTTTTCGATTATCTCTCTTAGAGTTGATATTTCATGAGTTAATTCCCTTAGCCCATGTGTTGTGACGCAGGTTATTTACTGAAATCCACGCGGACACTTGCCTGTAAAGGACAAAATATGAATTTTCGTCTGAATGAGATTGAATTAAATGACAATTTTGACTGAAGGTTGTCAGAATGGGACAAGCAATCTTAAATTCTTGCCAGGATTGATGTAAATCTTCTTACGTGCATACTTGTTGTTGTGAAAGCCACTTGGAGCTGACGGTAACATTTTTCAGTATAGTCACACCCCGATTTACGCTGGATCGAGTTACGGTCGTTCATATTTACGGCCGTAGTTCGACAGGTACATTTTTGTATATAATTGAAAAGTTATTTCTGTACATAATTCTTTATTTAGTGTTTCATAATGTATGTTCTATGATTTAATATTAAACGTCATGATAATCTACAAAAGACCGTCTTGGAAGGGTACATAATGAGAAAAAGAAAGAGAGGAAGACCAAGGCGAAGATGGCTGCAAGACATCGCTGATGATCTGCAGATGGATGCATCAGCACCAGGGCATTTTGCTCACAACCGAGAGGCCTACAGGAGAGTCTGTTAGGGAGGCAAAGTTACGCAAGGGACATGCAAATGAATGAATGAATGATTTAACTTCCACCCATTTGCTCTGATAACTTGTGTTCTGTTAGTAATTTAAAGCAAAACTAAAGTGTCTGGTTATCTTCTTCTTTCATTTCTTGCTCCGAAGATGGCTTCATCGCAGTCGGGACGGCCCCATATTTGCCCGACTCCTAGTTCTGATTCCTCACCAGCTACCGACAGACCAGGTTCTAGTAATCAGAGACCAGGTCCCACAACTAAATATCAGGTCCCACTACCTAGAGGACAGGCTCCACTACTAAAGATCAGGTCCCACTACTAAAGATCAGGCACCACTACTAAAGATCAGGTCCCACTACTAAAGATCAGGTCCCACTACTAAAGATCAGGTCCCACTACTAAAGATCAGGCTCCACTACTAAAGATCAGGTCCCACTACTAAAGATCAGGTCCCACTACTACAGATCAGGTCCCACTACTACAGATCAGGTCCCACTATCTAGGCCATGCCACACCACCTAGAGATCAGGGCCCCACTACCTAGAAACTGGGCCCCCACTACCCGGAGACAAGGCCCCACTGCCTGTAGACAAGGCCCCGTTACCTCGAGACTAGACCCCACTGCCTAGAGGTCAAGGTAATTTTATTGCTGGAGATTTCACGAGGAAAAGTAAAATTCCTCTCGTTCCTTGTGGGATTCGAACCCGCAACCCTTCAACACTCGAGCTGAACGACACCTGATGCCACATAGCTCTATTACTCATCCTTCAATATGTTATAGTGGACAAATAAACTTATTATTTGAGTTTCCTCTATAACGGCTGACATATCGACTTTTGGTCTAAAGGATTTTCCCAAATGTGGCCGTAATTTGACATATAATTCTATTTCCTATTGCAATAGGTTTCTCTTCTTTAGTTTTTCAAAATCTCAGTACTCGAAATAATTTCTTCACTAGTTCTCGAAAATTCAATATTGGTCGAAAAACCGGCGTTGTCCGGGTATGCAGAGTGTATGTTACAACATTAATAATAACAAATTCATTCTCTGAGCCAAAAATTCACATGTTTGCAAGTTTTATGAACCATTTACGAAGTCTTCTTTTCAAATAACATTCCATTATACCTTATATTGTTGTATGAATATAATACAAGCTACGATATATAAAATGATTTAACACTTTCATTCTTGAATTAATTTCGTTGCTTTGTCAGATTAGGTTTTTTATGAAAATTTTTGGACGAAAAAAACAACGGAAGTTCACATCACATAAGGACAGTGTCATGTCGATAAGATTAGGGGTTAATCTCTCTCCATCTCGCTAAATCTTCCGTGTCTCGAATCAGTTCGATCAGGAGATCTTGGTCTGTCTGTCTTCTTCTTCTCGCACCAAATCATACAGTCAGGCCATCTAGGAATGTCTGTTTTCTTCTTCTCACATAAAACCATGCAGTCAGACCATCTAGTTATGTCTGTTTTCTTTTTCCCGCACCAAACCATACAGTCAGGCCATCTAGGTATGTCTGTCTTCTTCTTCTCGCACCAAACCATACAATCAGGCCATCTAGGTATGTCTGTCTTCTTCTTCTCACACTAAACCATGCAGTCAGACCATCTAGGTATGTCTTCTTCTTCTTCTTATCACATCAAACCATACAGTCAGGCCATCTAGGTACGTCTGTCTTCTTCTTCTTCTCCCACCAAATAATGCAGTCAGGCCATCTAGGTATGTCTGTCTTCTTCTTCTCACATCAAACCATGCAGTCAGGCCATCCAGGTATGTCTGTATTTTTCTTCTCACACCAAACCATGAAGTCAGACAATCTAGGTATGTCTGTCTTCTTCTTCTTCTCACACAAAACCATGCACACAGACCATCTAGGTATGTCTGTCTACGTCTTCTCACACCAAACCATGCAGTCACACGATCTAGGTATGTCTTCTTCTTCTTCTTCTCACACCAAACCATATAGTCAGACCATCTAGGTATGTCTGTCTTCTTCTTCTTCTCACAACAAAACCATACAGTCAGGCCATCTAAGTATGTCTGTCTTCTTCTCACAATTAACCATGCTATCAGGCTATCTAGGTGTGTCTATCCTCTGCTTCTCACACCAAACCATGTCAGACCATCTAGGTACGTCTGTCTTCTTCTTCTTCTTCTTCTCACACCAAACCATGCAGTCAGAACACCTAGATATGTCTTCTTCTTCTTCTTCTCACACCAAACCATACAGTCAAGCCATCTAGGTATGTCTGTCTTCTTCTTCTCACACCAAACCATGCAGTCAGACCATCTAGGTATGTCTTCTTCTTCTTCTATTTCTCACACCAAACCATACAGTCAGACCATCTAGGTATGTCTTCTTCTTCTTCTATTTCTCACACCAAACCATACAGTCAGACCATCTAGGTATGTCTGTCTTCTTCATCTTCTCACACCAAACCATGCAGTCAGAGCATCTAGGTATGTCTTATTCTTCTTCTTCTCACACCAAACGATACAGTCAGACCATCTAGGTATGTCTGTCTACTTCTTCTTCTCACAACAATCCATACAGTCACACAATCTAAGTATGTCTGTTTCTTCTTCTCACAACAAACCATACAGTCAGACCATCTAAGTATGTCTGCCTTCTTCTTCTTCTCCCACCAAACCATGCAGTCAGACCATCAAAGTATGTCTGTCTTCTTCTTCTCACACCAAACCATGCAGCCAGACCATCTAGGTATGTCTTCCTCTTCTTCTTCTCACACCAAACCATACAGTCAGACCATCTAGGTATGTCTGTCTTCATCTTCTTCTCACAACAAACCATGTATTCAGACCATCTAGGTATGTCTGTCTTCTTCTCACATCAAACCATACTGTCAGATCATCTATGTATGTCTGTATTCTTCTCACACCAAACCATACACTCAGACCATCTAGGTATGTCTGTCTTCTTCTTCTCACACGAAACCATGCTGTCAGGCCATCTAAGTATGTCTGTCTTCTTCTCAAAATTAACCATGCAGTCAGGCTATCTAGGTATGTCTGTCCTCTGCTTCTCACACCAAATCATGTCAGGTAATCTAGGTACGTCTGTCTTCTTCTTCTCACACCAAACCATGTCAGGCTGTCTAGGTATGTCTGCCTTCTTCTTCTCACAACAAACCATGTCAGGACATCTAGGTATGTCTGTCTTCTTGTCACAACAAACCATGTCAGGACATCTAAGTAAGTCTGTCTTGTTCTTCTCACAACAAACCATACAGTCAGGCCATAAAGTTATGTCTCTCTTCTTCTTTTCACAAACCATGCAGTCAGACTATCTAGTTATATCTGTCTTCTTCTTCTCACAACAAACTATAAAGTCAAGCCATCTAGGTATATCTGTCTGTCTTCTTCTTCTCACACCAAACCATGCAGTTATACAATCTAGGTATGTCTGTCTTCTTCTTCTCACACCAAACCATGCAGTCACGCCATCTTGGTTTGTCTGTCTTCTTCTTCTTACACCAAACCATGCAGTCAGACCATCTAGGTATGTCTGTCTTCTTATTCTCACACCAAACAATGCAGTAAGGCCATCCAGGTTTGTTTGTCTTCTTCTTCTTACATAAAACCATGCAGCCAGACCATCTAGGTATGTCTGTCTTCTTCGTCTTTTCACACCAAACCATACAGTCAGACCATGTAAGTTTGTCTGTCTTCTTCTTCTTCTTACACCAAACCATACAAGTCAGACCATCTAGGTATGTCTGTCTTCTTCTTCTTCTCACACCAAACCATGACGTCAGACCATCGAAGTATGTCTGTCTTCTCCTTCTCACACCAAACCATGCAGTCAGAACATCTAGATATGTCTTCTTCTTCTTCCTCTTCTCACACCAAGCCATACAGTCAGAAAATCTAGGTATATCTGTCTTCTTCTTCTCACACCAATCCATGCAGTCAGGCCATTTAAGTATGTCTATCTTCTTCTTCTCACAACAAACCATGCAGTCAGACCATCTAGGTATGTCTTCTTCTTCTTCTTCTACTTCTCACACCAAACCATACAGTCAGACCATCTAGGTATGTCTGTCTTCTTCTTCTTAACACCAAACCATGCAGTCAGACCATCTAGGTATGTCTGTCTTCTTCTTCTTCTTCTCACACCAAACCATGCAGTCAAGCCATCTATGTATGTCTGTCTTCTTCTCACACCAAAGCATGCAGTCAAGCCATCTATGTATGTCTGTCTTCTTCTCACACCAAAGCATGCAGTCAAGCCATCTATGTATGTCTGTCTTCTTCTCACACCAAACCATGCAGTCAGACCATCTATGTACGTCTGTCTTCTTCTCACACCAAACCATGCAGTCAAGCCATCTAGGTATGTCTGTCTTCTTCTCACACCAAACCATGCAGTCAAGCCATCTAGGTATGTCTGTCTTCTTCTTCTCACATCAAAGCATGCAGTCAAGCCATCTAGGTATGTCTTTCTGCTTCTCACATCAAACCATGCAGTCAAGCCATCTAGGTATGTCTGTCTTCTTCTCACACTAAACCATGCAGTCAAGCCATCTAGGTATGTCTGTCTTCTTCTTCTTCTCACATCAAAGCATGCAGTCAAGCCATCTAGGTATGTCTGTCTTCTTCATCTCACACCAAACCATACACTCAGACCATCTAGGTATGTCTGTCTTCTTCTTCTTCTTCTCACATCAAAGCATGCAGTCAAGCCATCTAGGTTTGTCTGTCTTCTTCTTCTTCTCACATCAAAGCATGCAGTCAAGCCATCTAGGTTTGTCTGTCTTCTTCTTCTTCTCACATCAAAGCATGCAGTCAAGCCATCTAGGTTTGTCTGTCTTCTTCTTCTCACATCAAAGCATGCAGTCAAGCCATCTAGGTATGTCTGTCTTCTTCTTCTCACACCAAACCATACACTCAGGCCATCTAGGTATGTCTGTCTTATTCTTCTCACATCAAAGCATGCAGTCAAGCCATCTAGGTATGTCTGTCTTCTTCTTCTTCTCACACCAAACCATACACTCAGGCCATCTAGGTATGTCTGTCTTCTTCTTCTTCTCACACCAAACCATACACTCAGGCTATCTATGTTTGTCTGTCTGTCTTCTCTGCCCTCTCTTGTCTTTTTATCATTACCTTTCCAGTCATGACCATCTATTCTAGACTTTCATATCTGGTGATGTGCCGGAGAAACTTTATTTTCTTTTTTTATGTATGACACAAGTTTGGGGTATTCTTTAGCTGCCTGTGATACTTCTTCTTTTGTCTTTCTGACTGTCCATGGCATGCAAAGTTCTTAGGAGCCACATTTCTGTAGCCTTTATTCTCTGTTTTAATTGTTTATACATGGTCCTTGTTTCACTTGCATAAATTGGAATAGGTTGATTGAATAATTCGCGGCCTAGGATACAAATACTTCAAACACACTGTTGATATTACGTGCATCTGTAGATCATGTTAATGTAAGGTTAAGCGCCAAATTTCAGGAAATTAACTGCAACCAGTTTTGTTTTAAGGGTTACTAAATTGGTAAGTGGTGGCAGAAATTGAGAAAATGGATAAAATTTATCATTGCTACCTCTGCATGTAGAGCTTATCATCGAAGGAGATTCATGAGGTTATGGTGGAGACTCTATGGGAGAGTGCCCCTTCTTACACAGCGAAGAAATGGGCAGCTCAATTCAAACATGGAAAGGAGAGTCTGGAAGATGATCCCCGTCCAGGAAGACCAAGAACGGTAACCACCGATGAAACCACCGGCAGAATCCATGATATGATAATGGAGGATCGACGACTAACTGAGCGGTACATTGCTACTGAGTTGAGCATCTCCCAGGAACGTGTTCATGCCATTATTCACAATGATCTTCAAATGATCTTCAAATGATCTTCAAATGATAAAGGTGTCTGCTCGATGGGTCCCGAAACTTCTTGGAGCTGATCACAAACGACAGCGTCTCAACATGTCAAGAGACAATCTTGGCCATTTTTCTGCAGATCCTGAAAAGTTTCTTCAGCAATTTGTGTCTATGAATGAGACTTGGGTTTATCATTTTCAAGCAGAAACCAAAGAACAGTCGAACCAGTGGAAACATCATGGATCCCCGCCTCCAAAGAAAGCAAGGGTGGTTCTGTCTGCAGGCAAAGTGATGGCTTCCATCTTTTGGGATTCAGAAGGTGTGCTATTGGTAGACTATCTTCAATAGGGCAGAACAGTCACCAGGGCCTATTACTCTAATCTTGTGAAGCAACTGCGGGTCAAATCGAAGGAAAAGCGTCGAGGGAAATTGATGAGAGGAGTCATCTTTCAGCAAGACAATGCTCCAGCTCATAAGCCAGCAGTGGCAATGGCTGTCATTCATGAATGTGGGTTCCAGCTTCTTGAACATCCTTCTTATTCCCCAGATGTGACCCCTTCGGACTATTACCTGTTTACCAAACTCAAAAAGGAGCTCAGTGGTCGCAAATTTGCTTCAGATGATGACGTCATTCATGCTGTAGACCATTTTCTACTGGCACAAGATGCTGACTTTTACAAAGAAATGATCCGTATGCTCCAGGATCGCTGGACTTAATGCATAAACTTGCAAGGGGGCTATGTTGAGAAATAACCCAAAAATGTTGTCCGTAAATAATCCGTTGTACCTTATGCCGAGAACTTATCATTCACCCATCGTAGCATCTTAGAATTCTCGTTCTTATTTTCAAAGACAGTTTGCGATTTTCTAATATGTTTTTCATTTTTTTCTAAATCTGTCTTTGAAAGGAAGTTACTCCATAATTAACCCTTTGTATTCTAACTGTACTCACAGGTACCTCTTTGTTTAAATTGTAATATTTCATGAATTAAAACATTATTCTTGATGATACTCAAAGAATTATGTAGAACAGCCTTCTGTCAAACGACCAGTAAAGGGCCATCACTCTGAAACTTTGCTCTTCATTGTGAGGAGTTTATTTTTTTCTGTGAAACAAAACTGGCCAATTTTTCAGAAAACTTGAGTTTGTTTTTTTTTCTCCTCTTTATACTTGTAAATTCCATCCTTTAAAAAAAAACATGAAAACGTTTAAGAAAATTAATTTCCTTCTTTCTATGTTCATAGCTCACCAAAAACTGCCTTATGACATAAAAAAATAATGAAAAAGTTACAGGGAAATTAATTCAGGATACAAAGGATACAAAGGATACAAAAAACATGGGTTGGATTAGAAATGTGCAATTTTTTCATTTTATTTAGACTTTGCCTAGCCATCGCTCTAAGCTTTGGTTCATATAAGGTACGCAAGATCTGCCAGCAGTACCAGTGTTGTTTGGAAGTGAAAGAGTTAAAAGTAACGGAAACACAATATGTTATATATTTTGTTATCTGTATTTAACATTAGTAGTGTCCCTTCGAACTGTGATCTTTAATAAATTGCCTCCCCTGAAACATGAAGATTTTTTAATTTGCTACATTTCTACTTTTTTTTTTTCTCGCAGATTTTGTCCTCGTATTTTGCCTGTTTTCAGTACCTCAGCCAAAGTCTGCGATTATTTTTGTAATTAGATTATTTACTAACAGGAACAGTCTCTGCTGTTGGGAGAATCTGTATTTCTTCAAGCTTTCCTGTAGTTCCGTTCTCCCCTTTCAGATTCTCTCCCTTGCATTGAAGTATTTCCTCACTAGGTGTCGCTTCTTTGCTTGGGGGAGCAGCCAATTATTTTTGTGGAAGGGTTTCGGGTGCAGCTGAACGAGGTAGTGTCTGGGAGGTACAGAATAAGGTTACGGGTGGGAAGGGGTGAAGATGGAGGGATGGGTGGGGAGGGAAGGAGGAAGTTAGAGGCCATGAGATGTTCAGTGGCAGAAGATTTGAATCAAGTCCAAGGAAACGAGGACTCACTCAAGCATGAAAAGAGCGTAATATATATGAGGAGAAAAAAGAAAGAAAATGGACAAATTCATTGGGGGCTCGGGAAGAAAAAGAGAAGGTAGAAATAGAGATAGAAATAAAAAGAGAAAGCAGAAATAGAAAAGAAAATAAAAAAAGAGAAAGTAGAAATACTGACAAAAAGAAACAAAGAGATAAAAAATAGAACAGAAACAGAAGAAGAACACAGATTTTGAGAGAGAGAGAGAGAGAGAGAGAGAGAGAAAGAGAGAGAGAGAAAGTAAAAGGAAGAACAAAAATAGAGAAAGAAATAAAAAAATAGGGGGCAGGAATCATCATCATCATCATCAGGTGCCGTGCCGACTTGCGTTTGCTATTATGTTTCTCCAAGGTGCACGATCCTTCATGCAGGACATCATCATTGGGGGCAGGAATATCACAGAAATGAAAAGAGAAGGCAAAAAGTAGACAAAAAAGAGGAAGAGAGAGAGAGAGAGAGAGCAGAAACAGAAACAAAAAAAAAATAAAGTAAAAAAACAACAACAGAAAAGTAGACATAAAAAAGAGGAGCGATCCGAAATAGAGATAGATAGAAAATTAGATAGTAAAAATAGAGAAAGAAAGAAAGGAAAGAAAGAGAAGAAAAATGGAGAGAGAAATTAAAAGAGATGACGGAAATATGGACAGAACAAAAAGGAGAGAGTCGACATAGAGACAGAAAGAAAACCACGTGGTAGAAAACGAGACAGAAAGAGGACCATGTGGTAGAAACAGACAGAAAGAAAACCATGTGGTAGAAACAGACAGAAAGAAAACCATGTGGTAGAAACAGACAGAAAGAAAACCATGTGGTAGAAACAGAAAGAAAGAAAACCATGTGGTAGAAACAGACAGAGAGAAAACCATGTGGTAGAAACAGACAGAAAGAAAACCATGTGGTAGAAACAGACAGAAAGAAACCCATGTGGTAGAAACAGACAGAAAGAAAACCATGTTTTAGAAACAGAGACAGACAGAAAACCATGTGGAAGGAACAGAGACAGAAAGAAAATTATGTGATAGAAACAGAGACAGATAGGAAAAGAGAGAGAAAGAGAGGGAGAGAACGAACGAACGAACGAACATACTTTATTTTAAAAGGGTTAAGAATTGGGCACGCAGGCCTGTCTGACATTCTGCCCTTCATAATACAGCTTTCACTCTGTCACAGTCATTCAGCATTTGTTAATGAGCATAATAATCATGAAGACACATTAAATGATTACATAAATAAATAATAAACTTATCTCATGTCCATACACTCTACACTCTGATTTATGCAACATCATGAAATAAACTTGCATTCTTACATTCATTCAAAACTAACACATTTATAGAAAAGCAGTATTTAGAAAAAATTACAATACTCAA
The DNA here is from genome assembly GCA_009760885.1 of Achatina immaculata. Classification (NCBI taxonomy): domain Eukaryota; kingdom Metazoa; phylum Mollusca; class Gastropoda; order Stylommatophora; family Achatinidae; genus Lissachatina; species Lissachatina immaculata. The sequence goes on from CM019698.1 coordinate 38,718,715, forward strand.
GCATTTTAAACTACTTTAAACTATATTTGGAGAGGCATATAGTCCATATCAAACAATTGTTGACAAAGTTTAAAGTTATAAGAGAGAGAGAGAGAGAGAGAGAGAGAGAGAGAGAGAGATGAAATTTAAAAAAATACAATGAAGCATATAATGAAGACGAAAAACAAGATGAGTAATCAGTCAAAAAAAATTCTTATCAGGAAATTAAAAAAAAAATATTAATAGAATTAAGAGATTATTTTTTTTTTTTGGTAAAATGACAAGGACTTCATTTAATATAAGTTTCTAAATCAGTGGCTTTCAGCCTGGAGTCAGGTGGCTACCAGGGAAGGAATTTCAAGTTTAGAGGCAGAATATTACCGCCGTGAAAAGACTGTATAATTGCGGAAATCCTTTCTGTCAGTCATTCATTTGCATGCCCCTTGTGGAACTTTGCCTCCCTAACAGCTCTCCTGTAGGCCTCTTCGTTGTAAGCATGATGCCCTGCTGCTGATGCATCCACATCATCAACGATGTCTTGCAGCCATCATCACCTTGGTCGTCCTCTCTTTCTTTTTCCCATTATGTACCCGTCCAAGATGGTCTTCTCTAAATTCTCATGACGTTTAATATGTCCTTTCTGTGTGATGATTATATAGGGAAGGATTTTCTGCAATCTATGACTCAATCTTATTATATAGGGAAGGATTTTGTGCAGTCTAGGACTCAATCTTATTATATAGGGTAGGATTTTGTGTAGTCTATGACTCAATCTTATTATATAGGGAAGGATTTTGTGCAGTCTAGGACTCAATCTTATTATATAGGGAAGGATTTTGTGCAGTCTAGGACTCAATCTTATTATATAGGGAAGGATTTTGTGCAGTCTAGGACTCAATCTTATTATATAGGGAAGGATTTTGTGCAGTCTAGGACTCAATCTATTATATAGGGAAGGATTTTGTGCAGTCTAGGACTCAATCTTATTATATAGGGAAGGATTTTGTGCAGTCTAGGACTCAATCTTATTATATAGGGAAGGATTTTGTGCAGTCTAGGACTCAATCTTATTATATAGGGAAGGATTTTGTGCAGTCTAGGACTCAATCTTATTATATAGGGAAGGATTTTGTGCAGTCTAGGACTCAATCTTATCACAAATAAAACAGTTTTGATGGTCCTGTTGTTGCTCTTCTTCTTCGTCTGAGAATTGCCAGCAGTCGATGCAGCGAGGGTGCTGAATCACACCATCGTATCGGATTGGGAGCGGGTTAAGACGGACATTTTTATAAACCCAGAGTACAGCCAAAAAGAAAAAAAATCAGGGGGTTTGCAATACTTCTTTAGCAGACTCCACCGCCATGAGGACAATAGAAATCCCTGCCAGGTTACCCAGATTATGCTTGTTACTAAGGATATCAATGGAGAGTTCAGATAGGGTCTTGGTCAGTTATGGTTCGCCAGCCTTGGCACAGGCAGTTAGAGATACACAAGGCAATACATACATACATAAATACATACACACATACATACATACATACATAAATACATAAAAACATACATACATACATACATACATAAATACATAAAAACATACATACATACATACATACATAAATACATAAAAACATACATACATACATACATACATAAATACATATATACATACATAAAAACATACATACATACATACATACATAATACATAAATACATACGTACATACATACATATATTAGTACATAAATACATACATAAATACATACATACATACATAAATACATACATACACATACATACAAACACATAATACATACATGCACACATACATACATACACACATACATACATACATACACACATACATACATGCATGCATACATACATACATACAGACATACATACGTACATACATACATACATACATACACACATACATACATACATACATACATACATACATAGGCAAGCAGACAGACATTAAAAAAAGTAGAGAAAGAAAAAAAAATGCATTTTAACTTCAGAAAACACGTCGGGGCGGTTTGTCATTCTGGCAAATGTTTTAACAAAAAAGGTCAAGGACAAACAGAATCTCCCTGGAAACGCTTTTCAAAACCAGTTTCTTAAATCTCCTGCACCAAAGCTTAACACTGGCCACCAGAGAACCAATGTGGACGTGAAATGAAAATCGTTTTGCCTGGAGTGAAATGGATGGGGAAGGTTCGAGCCGGGGGGGGGGGGGATATAAGAAAGAGGTGGGCAGTGCATAATGTGGAAAGACTGTCTGAGATAGCGGGGAAAGTGGAGTCTGTCTAAGAAAGTGGAAAACGTGGAGACTGTCTAAGAATGTGGAAAAAGTGGAGACTGAGAGAGTGGGAAAAGTAGAAAGTCTATCTGAGAAAGCGGAGAAAGTGGAGTCTGTCTAAGAAAGTGGAAAAAGGTAGAGACTGTCTGAGATAGTGGAAAAAGTGGAGACTATCTAAGAAAGTGGAAAAAGTATAGACTGTCTGAGATAGTGGAAAAAGTGGAGACTATCTGAGAGAGTGGAAAAAGTAGAGACTGTCTGAGAACGTGGAAAAAGTGGAGACTATCTGAGAGAGTGGAAAAAGTAGAGACTGTCTGAGAACGTGGAAAAAGTGGAGACTGTCTAAGAAAGTGGAACAAGTAAAGACTGTCTGAGATAGTGGAAAAAGTGGAGACTAAGAGAATGGAAAAAGTGGAGACTGTCTAAGAAGGTGGAAAAAGTGGAGACTGTCTGAGAAAGTGGGAAAAGTGGAGACTAAGAAAGTGGAAGAATTGGAGACTGTCTAAGAAAGTAGAAAATATGGAGACTGTCTGAGAAAGTGGAAAAAATGGAGACTGTTTGAGAAAATGGAAAAAATGGGGACTGTCTCAGAAAGTGAAAAAAGTGAAGGATGTTTGCGAAAGTGGAAAAAATGGAGAAATTGTCTAAGAAGGTTGAAAAGAAGAGGAGAGAAAATGAAAGAAAATGGCATTGTTTGAGAACACAATAATTAGTGTATAAGTATATAACTATACACGAAGCACTGCAGTAAAGCTGTGATAATAGAATGTATAAAACAGGAAAAAGTAGGAGCAGGTTTATTACTTAACGATTACAAAGTTGTGACGTTTCGGCGTGAGCCTTAATCATACAAAAACATACAGGACGAAGAAGTAGAGAGAGGAGATAAAGTATGGATTCACATGAATGCTATTTAAAATATTTTTTTTAAAAATCATAATAATAATAATAAGTAATAAATAAACAAATAAATAAATAAATAAAAATAATAAAAAAAATAATATAAAAAAAAATTTTTTTTCTAAAGAGTACTTAGCTGTAAATTGTAAGGTGTGGCTTCCTGACACACACCGCCGGACAGGCCACACCTTACAATTTACAGCTAAGTACTCTTTAGAAAAAAAAAATTTTTTTATATTATTTTTTTTATTATTTTTATTTATTTATTTATTTGTTTATTTATTATTTATTATTATTATTTTTTTAAAAATTATTTTAAATAGCATTCATGTGAATCCATACTTTATCTCCTCTCTCTATTTCTTCGTCCTGTATGTTTTTGTATGATTAAGGCTCACGCCGAAACGTCACAACTTTGTAATCGTTAAGTAATAAACCTGCTCCTACTTTTTCCTGTTTTATACATTCCTGTTTGAGAACAGATCTTTTGTGATTGCACACACCATCTGTGACAACTTAGAAGGTGACATTATACAAAGGAAAATGACTTTAAAAGAGTGACCGAAGCGAATGAATGTCACGAAAAAGGCTGTCATTAATTTTCTTGTCTTGTCTTGTCATATCTTGTCTTGTCGTGTCTTGTCCTGTCTTGTCTTATCCTGTCTTGTCATGTCTTGTATTATCTTGGCCCTTTGCTCGTATACCTTTCAGTGTTGATGAAGGGAAAAGACTTCATGATAGAGTTATGCGATTTGCTTCATATAATGGCATAACGTTTACGTTATCCCTCCATCCATCTCCTGCGTAGGTGGTCTCTCCCTCTCTTTCCTATAATTCTTAGCATGAATGTTTACTCTGGTATACTGCTTAATGGTAGTCGCGTAACGTGGCCAAACTACTTGGTTTGTTCCTGGGATAGTGTAATACTGTTGTTACTCTAAACCTTTGCCCTGATCGTGTTATTCTTATAAGTGTCTTGTTACACTTTCTGTAAATAAGTGTCGTGTTACACTTTCTGTAAAAAAAAGTCTTGTTAAATTTTATGTAAAAATATGTCTTGATACACTTTCTGTAAATAAAGTGTCTTGTTACACGTTCTGTAAATACGTGTCTTGTTACACTTTCTGTAAATAAGTGTCTTGTTACACTTTCTATAGCGACATCTTTTACAACATAGTTGGGAACATCTCTGTGCAAGACCAGGTTCTTTGTGGTCACGTGGGGCTCTCCTCTCGTAGCTGGATGGTTGCTCGTCCTACAAGACGTTGTGGTTGTCTCCCCGGTTATCAGAGTGAGAACAAGAATCTTTGGCTGGTCTTAAGTCTTCTTTCTTCTTCAGCGTTCCAGCAAGGTTGCTCACGCTAAACCTGCAGCCCTGTTGCCCTGACAAGGCCCGCCATCTTCTCCAGGCTCAAGTGTGAGTCCGATAACTTTTCTTCCAGCTCCTCTCCCCTTGGGACCAGATCTGTGCTCGGAGGTTTGAGTGGTTTGGACAGGTTTGCAGGTTGTGTTCTGGTGTATGGGTCTCAAAGCCACAGGGACACTCATTTGCGTGTGTGTGATATTATGAGGTCACGGAGGTGGCTTGGAGGTCTGTGGTGTCCCCGTTTTTAGTAGAAAGATTGTAGTCTGCTGGTATCTCCGTAGTTGATGAATGGAGTCTTGTGTTGATTTTATTTTCACTTTTGTTTTCCAGTTGGTGCTTAGTTTGTTGTGGATGATGATTTTGTTACCTTTTTAGATATATATATATATTATGTAAAAACTATATTAGGTACAGACTTATGGGGGGTTTTTTGGGGGGATAATTTTATCTTAAATCAAAAATGTTTTGGCTTCTCACTTTATTTGTGCACTTTAAGACGTGCTCTGTTTATTGCCAAGAGAACGTTTAAGTTGGATTTCGAAGACTGCGTTGATATAAGCATAACGTACAGCATCAACAGTCTCTTTATCCACATTAGACCCACCAGTTTAAGGTCGCTCTGCCTACCAACCTCTGTTGTTTTTAACATCTGGATGATCTCGTCCATACTCATTTCTGAATTTTCGCTAGTGTCCCTGTGGCAGTGGAGTCCAGACTCCAGAACATATCCTCAGTGCCCAAACCATGCGGACCTGAGACGTGAGACTTGGCCAGAGGACACAGGCTTGGGACAAAAGCTTTGGGGCTTCTGTTAGGATCTTGAGAGGACTGCAGGCTTTGCCATGTCGACAGGGATCAGGATTTGATGTGACCAACAACCTCGAACGCAGAAGAAGAAGAAGAGGAAGAAGAAAAAGAAGAAGAAGAATGAACCTTCGTTGAAATGTAACTGGCGAATTTGTTTCATGTTGCCACAAAACGCGCAGGGCTTTCTCCTTCATAGACGCCATTTTGATTCTGGTGTTTCCGGTGCTGTCTGTAGAGGAAAAAAGAATGCTCTGACTGAGTATTCTATTTTAGGTTCTCGGTATGATCGCGAACGAGATACCCCCATAATAGGCTCCGCCGCCTGTGCCAGTGAATATGGCACAGAATGTTCATCGATAGTTCTTCGTATCAGTCCTTGATAATGAACCAATCAGTTAGGACGCCATTTTGGAACTACAAAAGTCCAGATGCGAAACTAGTCAGCGTCGCACTAGGCACAAACTCCATAGCTAAGACGCCAAGTCTAACTAGAACACACAAAGACCATCATAGTTCACCACTGGCCAATTTGACACAACGAAAATTCGTCAGTGCTGTCTGTGCGAAGTTAACGCCTCAGAGTGGTGCCATAGCACTATCTCAGTAGCTTCGGCACACAGAACCGATCTCCATTTTGAAAGCAAATAGCGGCACTATTGCTCATTTGATATGTTCGTGCGTTCCTGTTCGCACCAGCTTCGAAGAGCCATCACATAACACAAACATTTTCAACCAGCATCGCAGAAATCCAGTTCCCCATCCAACTTCATAATAATCTTGTGAGCGCGTGAAACGGTCAAATTCGACCTGCAGCCATTGCTCTGAAATGATCGAAGAACTGGCCTACGTACTGCCACAGAGTTCATGTTCCTGCCCTGTGAAATGTTTAAGATTTTTTCTTAACCAGGGAAGGTCTTTATGACCGCCCTGTATTTTCATTCTCTCTCTCTCTCTCTTCGGACATGCCTGCTACATCAGAGTTTTAGAGACCAGATCTATCTAATGTGTTCTATTTTTCTCTATTGTGTAACTGGAAATGTGGTGACGTGGTGGTCTAATGTAGAAAGGTGATACAGCGGTGGATGTGACGAAAGAGAGCTGAAAAGCTAACAGTACGGAGCTGTCTTGCGTCAGTTTTCATTTTATCACACACAAAAAACGCACACCACCCACGTTCATGCTTTTTCTTCAAAATATTTCTCTGACTTCTTCTTCTTCTTCTTCTCTTCTTCGCTCTGGAGCAGGAAATGGAGATGGGCATCCCCCACCCCAATTCCCCCTCCTCCAATCTAATGAGAGCATAAGATTGCTTTCAGCGGAGGACGAAAATCAGCCTGGGTGAGGTAGAGAGATGGAGGCGCATCGTGCGAGAAGGGACTTGTCAAAGCCGGTTCAGAAGATAAGATAATCGATAGATAATAGATGATGGTAAGATGATAAGAAAATATTCATGTTTTTCTTTCACAGCCGGTTTCGACAGACAAACATACACACACACATACACAAACGCACAGTCAGGCAATGTGCTATAACACACACACACACACAGCCATAAAGCTTTAAGGGACTTAAAAAGCAGATACCCACTGCGTGAGAATTGTATAGAAACAACAACAAAATGCACACAAAGAAACAAGAAATAAAGGCAATAACAAAATAGAAACAGCCAAGAAATATAAACAGATAGGAAATATAGAAACAAGCAGTCAAGAAAAAGAAACAGTCAATTAATAGAAACAAACAAATTTTTCAAAAAAAACAGAAACAAACAGAGAAGAAACACCAACAAGCAAACAAACAAGAAAATAGAAACTAACAAAGAAACAGAAACAAAACAGCTATGAAAAAGAAACAAATAAACAAGAAAAAGAAACAAACAAGAAACAAAAAAACCCATTAAAAACAAGAAACAGAAACAGACAACCATGAAATAGAAACAAACAAATAAGAAATAGAGAAACAAACAAGTAAGAATAAAAATAAGCAATAAAGAAACGCAAACAAACAAGAAACAGAAATATACAGCCATAAAATTGAAGCAACTAAAGAATGGAAACAGCCATGAAATAGAAACAAACAAAGAAAAAAAAACAAAAACAAGAAATTAAAAACAAACAACCAAGAAATGCAAACAATAAAGACATTGATGCACAGGAAACTCCTTCGATGAACATGATTTGGTCAGCACAAATTTATGAAATGACACACAAACGCTCTACATGCAGATACGCCCTGCTCACACAGCGGCCATGTTTCACCGAAAGAACTCGCTGCTACAGTGGCTAACTATTCAAATCCAACATCTGCAACATTAGCCATCGTTCATCGGCTAATCCACACCTTGTATCTATGTTCCGCAGCAACTTCCTTGCACTAGGGGTATGAAGTGTTACTGCCTTCACATGCCTAGGCCACTACAGCACTTGAGACATAAAAGAAATGACGACTGCTGTTAAAAACTGGTTCTAGTAAAAAAAAAAACAATTAGTGGTTCCGTTTTATAAAACAATAGAAAGAGAGAGAAAAGTTAGCAGAAACAAGAATAGCAGAAAGCAATATGAGTACATACAAATTAAGAACACGCAACAATCCAATATTTTGGCAAAAGCCTTTATTCAGGGATCACAAACAAAAACTACACGACGGATAAAAACAAAACAAAAATGGCTGAAAAAACATACAGACTTAGATTTTTGGCCTCCTCCTAGTAAAAAAAAAATCTCGCACAATATTCCCTATTTGTATTTGAGCTACGGAGTCCAGCACCTGTCCTTGCTGCTTCTGCTTTCATAGGTACCCAAGTACCCATTTCTTTTTTTCTAGGCTGGGTTGAGCCCCGATGTCAGTGGGCCAGAAAAAAAAAATTCCGCCGGTGACCGAAATCGAACCAGAGATCTTCTGATTGGCAGGCACGAGCACTAACCACATACCACCTCGGAACTTACATGTTTATCCTATTAAGGGCTTAGCAGAACTAGGCGGGGAAAAAAGATTCTAAAACAAAACGAATATAAAATATACGCATGTGTTTTGTTCCATTGTCTTTAATAGTTTATGCTGAGTAATGGACTTACAGTTTTTATTTCTTCAAGTCACGTGTCCTGTCCAGAACGTTGTGCTTCTCATAGCCTCCCTGGATGTGATACGGTCTTGCCCAAAGTTGACCGGCATCTCGCAGTGACACATTCAGACGTTCCGTGATGTCCCGAGTCCACCTGTGGCGAGGTCGTCCCTTTTCTCTTTTGCCTGCCACTATGTCTTCTACTACCAACCTCTCCAAGCTTTTGTGTGCTTTTGTGTCTCTTGACGTGGCTGAAGTATCTCAGCTTTCTAGTTTTGATGGTGTTAACGAGCCAGTTTTCTGCGACACCTAATCCCATCAATATCTCTTTATTTGATTTTCTTTCTAATTAATATCACTTTATTTGATTTTCGTTCTATCCACGATATTATAAGTGTCCTTCTGTAACGCTACATTTAAACTCTGCTATTCTCTTTTCTAGAATTCAGTATTGTTGTAGTAAAAGCGATTATTGTAGTAAACACGATTCATTCATTCATTCACTTGCATGTCCCTTGCGGAACTTTGCCTTCCTAACAGCACTCCTGTAGGCCTCTCGGTTGTGAGCAAGATGGCCTGCTGCTGCTGCATCCATTTGCAGATCGTCAACGATTTCTTGCAGCCATCTTCGTTTTGGTCTTCCTCTTTTTCTTTTTCCCATTATGTATCCTTCCAATACGGTCTTCTCTAAATTGTCATGATGTTTAATGTGTCCAAAATATTTAAGTTTTCTCTCTTTAATCCTCTTTACTAGCCAGCCTTCTTAAATATTAAGCTCTTGTAGTATAGATATATTTGTTCTCTTTTGTGTCCACGATATTTTGAGAACTCTTCTGTAGCATTTACATTCAAAGGCATTTATGTGTTTCTCAGCTGTTTTGTTAAATACGACTATTGTAGTAAATACGACTATTGTAGTAAATACGTCTTCGTATCATTTCACTCCTGACGAATCCTCATCATGTAACACAGTGCCGTGTAAGTTGGGATAGTATTATTGTTATTAATGTTATTATTACTACGACGTATTTTTACTGTTAGCATTTTATTAAAGTTACGATTATTATTAATAAGTAGAAAGTAGGTAAGAAGTGATAGGCATTTTGAGAACCGTTGGGAGAAGAACACTTCCACGGTATTAACAGTATTACGATGGAATTAAGTAGAAATGCTAGACATAATGATGCTGAGGGAAAGACAGACTAAACAAACACATCCAGAATACGAACTAAGAGGTTCTGCTCAGGTAACAGTACATATGGAGACAGACAGACATGCAGTTTTTGGGAGATAGAGCAACGACAGATAGATAGGAGAGTAACTACAGATAGGAAGCAACGACAGATAGATAGGAGATAACTACAGATAGAAAGCAACGGCAGATAGATAGGAGAGTAACTACAGATAGGAAGCAACGACAGATAGATAGGAGATAACTACAGATAGAAAGCAACGGCAGATAGATAGGAGATAACTACAGATAGGAAGCAACGACAGATAGATAGGAGATAACTACAGATAGAAAGCAACGGCAGATAGATAGGAGAGTAACTACAGATAGAAAGCAACGACAGATAGATAGGAGAGTAACTACAGATAGAAAGCAACGGCAGATAGATAGGAGAGTAACTACAGATAGAAAGCAACGGCAGATAGATAGGAGAGTAACTACAGATAGAAAGCAACGACAGATAGATAGGAGAGTAACTACAGATAGAAAGCAACGACAGATAGATAGGAGAGTAACTACAGATAGGAAGCAACGACAGATAGATATGAGATAACTACAGATAGAACAGATGAACCGATAGAGCAATAGATATTCACGGGATAGAGTTGTTCACCAGTTGGTGATCTAGTGCAATGTAGAGTTAATCGTCTTCGATCATGGTGTGAATAGATTATGGCAAGACTTTGAGTTTGTAAGCAACGATTATGTGTTTCAACGGCGAATTTTTTGTCCTATCAGATCTTATTCTAAGTGATGCTGTCATCAATACACCTGTGAACTTATTTGTCAGAATTAAATAAATTCTGTGAACTTATTTGTCAGAATTAAATAAATTCTGTGAACTTATTTGTCAGATTTAAATAAATTCTGTGAACTTATTTGTCAGAATTAAATAAATTCTGTGAACTTATTTGTCAGAATTAAATAAATTCTGTGAACTTATTTGTCAGAATTAAATAAATTCTGTGAACTTATTTGTCAGAATTAATAAATTCTGTGAACTTATTTGTCAGAATTAAATAAATTCTGTGAACTTATTTGTCAGAATTAAATAAATTCTGTGAACTTATTTGTCAGAATTAAATAAATTCTGTGAACTTATTTGTCAGAATTAAATAAATTCTGTGAACTTATTTGTCAGAATTAAATAAATTCTGTGAACTTATTTGTCAGAATTAAATAAATTCTGTGAACTTATTTGTCAGAATTAAATAAATTCTGTGAACTTATTTGTCAGAATTAAATAAATTCTGTGAACTTATTTGTCAGAATTAAATAAATTCTGTGAACTTATTTGTCAGAATTAAATAAATTCTGTGAACTTATTTGTCAGAATTAAATAAATTCTGTGAACTTATTTGTCAGAATTAAATAAATTCTGTGAACTTATTTGTCAGAATTAAATAAATTCTGTGAACTTATTTGTCAGAATTAAATAAATTCTGTGAACTTATTTGTCAGAATTAAATAAATTCTGTGAACTTATTTGTCAGAATTAAATAAATTATGTGAACTTATTTGTCAGAATTAAATAAATTATGTGAACTTATTTGTCAGAATTAAATAAATTCTGTGAACTTATTTGTCAGAATTAAATAAATTATGTGAACTTATTTGTCAGAATTAAATAAATTCTGTGAACTTATTTGTCAGAATTAAATAAATTCTGTGAACTTATTTGTCAGAATTAAATAAATTCTGTGAACTTATTTGTCAGAATTAAATAAATTCTGTGAACTTATTCAGAGGGCTTGGTCAAGTGAATCTTTTAATATTTGTGAAACCTGTTCAAGACCAGATAAATCTGGATTGTGTGTGAAGATAATGTCCCATAAAGTCTAACTAACCATGAATAATTATAAGGCGTTAATTGCTAGTAAGAAGTCAAATGTTGTCGCGGTCACAACGTTGTGAAAATCATTGCGCTCCTGGCAAATCCTATTCATTAACAAATCCTCATCGTTGTTCTTCTGACGAATGGTCGTCATTGCACTAATAACAAATATTTAAGATTGCGCTCCTAACAAACCCTCATCATCGCACTGCTAGCAAATATTTATCATTGCACTCCTAACAAATCCTCAACATTGCACTCCTAACAAATCCTCATCTTTGCACTCCTAAAAAGTCCTCATCATTGCAATCATAACAATTCCTGATCATTGCACTCCTAACACATCTTCATAATTGCACTCATAACAATATTCCTGATCATTGCACTCATAACAATATTCCTGATCATTGCACACCTAACACTTCCTCATATTTGCGCTCCTAACAATTCCTCATCATTGCAATCCTAACAAATCCTCATCTTTGCACTCCACACAATTCCTCATCATTGTGCTTCTAGTAAATCCTCATCATTGCAATCCTGATAAATCTTCATCATTGCGCTCCTAATAAATCTTCACCACTGCGCTCCTAACAGATCCTCATCCTTGCGCTCCTAGTAAATCCTCATCATTGTACTCTTGACACATTTTTATCGTTTTATATGGCACGTTTTCATCCTGGGAGGCTACGGCTACTCCTGATCGTTTTGTATGTGAAGTTTTGGATGAAGGTCTTGCTGGAGCTGCTTTTGCTTGTGCTGAAGGTTGTTGGAAGAAAAGCTGTGGGGTCTCACTCAAGTACGGGGGTCTCACTCAGGTATGGGGGTCCAACTCAAGTATGGGGATCCCCGTCAAGTATGGGGGCGCCAGTCAGTTCCGGAGAAAACGGAAGACTTCGTCAGAGCAAATATAGCATAACCAACTAATTCTCAAACGCAGAAGAAAGAAAGAAAGAAAGAAAGAAAGAAAGAAAGAAAAAAAAGAAAGAAAGAAAGACAGAAAGAAAGAAAGAAGCTATTTTTGAAACCTGTTCAAGGCAACTGCTCTGCTGCTGTTGAAGATTGCGCAGGTACTTTTCAAAAGTAACGAAACTTTCTCCATTCTTTGTATCACAGAATATTTTTCCTAACACAAAGTGTCAGGGTAATCAATGTTTTGAAAGCCACACACCATCCGAGGCTGAGGAGCGGATTGGTTACTGCGTTAGTCTCTCATCGTGAAGGTCATTGGTATGAATCCTGTTGGAGTCGGCCTCATTCACGCAGCTATAGAAATGGGTACCTGATTCTTCAGGAGCTGGGGAAGGAAAGGCGGCCAGGCATAATTGGCCTCTATTGACAGGTCAATGGAAACATGGGCACTAACACCACACTGAAATGATTAAATCATTGGAGGCCTCAGAGATGTAGTTACTGAGAGAAATGATGAGGATCCCACCGACAAAAGAAAATAAGTAATGCTAATGAGGAGATAAGCTAACGAAAGACGTAGTATAATAACAAAGATAAGGAACAAGGCAGACATCATTCCTGGGGCGTGTGATGAGAAGAGAGAAACCGGCGAACATCTTAACAATGGGCAAAGCTGAAGGAAGGAGAGGCAGAGAAAGACCAAGGGAAAGGATGCTAGAAGACCTGACTTTGTGGCATGGAAAGAAACCACCAACAGAGTTACTCAAGGACCGAGATTTGTGGAGGAGTATGACCGCCTACGCCGTCCGGCATGGCACGTGATGATGATGATGATGATGATGATGATGATGAACACCATACTCCCTAGCTGCCTCCATGGCATAGCAGGGCCTCATTTATCTTTATCACTTGGTTGAGTGCACGCCCCTACACTACTGAGCTACACCCTCGCTTACACGTATTAGTTAAAGGTCACCATCTCTTGCCCAGGAGTAACTTGGCAACGAAAAGTGAACTCGAAAGTGCTCAGAAATGGAGGAAAAAAAATTGAAACTTAAAAAAAAAAATCGAATTCAGTCTAGAAATAGTGACCTTTCTTCAGACCAGAGTATGAAAGTGAAGGTCAAAGGTCATAGTCGCCTTCCGGGTTGTGATGTAGAAAATGTAAGGGCCCTGCAGGTAAGGTCACGCTGGTCTCTGTTAGAGAGAAGGATAAGGGAAAACAAAATAAGAAGAAAGGGGAGAGGGTTACAATGACGGGGTGGGGAATATACGTTATAGCTGATAACGGAGATAAATGGTAAGAGGTGATAGATGAGTGAGATAAATGATAAGAGGTGATAGATGAGTGATATAAATGAAAGAGGTGATAGATGAGTGAGGTGGTGAATGGTAAGAGTTATAGATAAATGAGATTAATGATAAGATGTGGTATATGAAAGAGATAAATGGTAGAGGTGACAGATAACTGAGATAAATGACGGACGTCAAAGATGACTGAGATAAATGGTAGAGTAGATAGATGACTGAGATAAATGGCAGAGGAGACAGATGACTGAGATAAACGGCGGAGGTGATAAATGACTGATATAAACGGTAAAGATGATAGATGAATGTGACTAACCACACAATAATGTGTTCTTTTACTTAACTGTGGGAAAGCCTTGTTTTCTATTTGTCAGAATGTATATCACATCCATATCTAACAGCCTCATCATGCAAACTCATGAACACCTGCTATCTATCATCCTCTGACGTTTCTGCTTTAAGGACCAAAGAGGACTGTCCTAATACATTTGTCAGGTCGAGGGAACTGGACCAGTGTAGGACCATGTTTACTTTTTCTCCAGAGCCCGCGTGCCGTGATAGAGATGACTTCCGGGAAGCTTGCTGATGTGGGTCCACTCCAGGACTTCAAGGGAGCCATTTTTTTTAATAAATAGGAAACAACGAGTCTTTCGTATGGTAAAGTAAGAGAACACACTTTTGTAGGATTAGACCTCGAAAAAATCATAGACAAAGCACTTTAGTGAGAAGTGAGAGAAAAAAAAATCACAAGAGAGTTACCTGGGATTCGAACCACGGACTCCGGTAGGACGAGCAGCCGTCTATGCAACCAACGCCCACTTTAATGCAAGACTTGGGCTTCAGGTGAGTCGGCTCCTAACAACAGACTGGCCCTAGCCTGCACACGGCTGGAGTAACAGCAACATCTTGACGCATGTTTATTCTGAAATTCAAGAACACGTGAGTGCAGGGAGAGGCGCAGTGAAGTGCAACATACCCATTGATGTCTGTACAGTATGGTAAAACGGTCATTCACGTCAAAACATGCGCCCTTTGGTACTACGTGGAGCGGGATTTCACGGCAAGAGAATATGCAATGATACATTTTTTGTAGCATGGCCTTGTAGGTAATGATTATTGTTGCTGTTATTATTATTATTATTATTAATGAATATGATTATGAACATTTACTGTAAAGAAAACAGTAACATCGAATAGCGACTGAGAAAAGGAAGAGAAAGGTATAAAACTTCCATGACACGGGAACAAGACGCGGACAAAAGGAAACAGTGGAAACAGTGAATAGAAAAGGACGAAACTCAGTGACGTTGACATATAGTTAATACAAAGAAAGGACGCCAGAAAGTAGGATGATCTAATGATAACAAAGCCTTGACTGGACGCTGACACGTATAAACAATAGATAAGACAAATAGAAAAAGCAAACACAGTGAAAAGCGAGGACACAATAAAACCTCCGACATGAAAGAGCAAGATAAGGACTTAGGTAAATGACAATTGTATAGACGGAGTGGACACTTTGACACCTATTAGCGTTATGACGCTATTGCACACGGTTTTTAAATAAAGGAATGACCAACTCGGCCAGCTGACCAATTAAACATTTAGAGGCGTGGCCTGTTGGACAATTGACTTACGAGAGATACGTCGCGGGGCAGTTTGAATGACAGACAATCAGAACGCTCATGGGAATCAGTGGACATCTGAAGGGTGGAGCCAAAATACTTATTGGTTAATCCATCAAGCTGGGCTTGAAGATAAAAAGGTGAGCAGAAGGAGAACCAAGAAGAAAGAAGAAGTAGAGGAGAGGAGACAGAGGACGGAGCCCCGAAGATAGAGGAACAAGGACGGTCAATGAACTGAGACCGGTCCAGACAAGAGAAGAAGAGAAAGACAGACAATCAGAGAAGAACAGCAGAAAGAGAACACACTCCAGAGAAGACGCGATAGAGAAATAAGACGTATGTAACGACAGAAGGACACTTAGAGCAATAGATACTCAGGAAAGGCAGTCTTGAAGACCTAGTTTTAGGACAGATTGAAGCTGTGTTTCAAGTCATTCAAGTGATTATGAATATTTGTTACTTTGAAACTTCCAGTACTGTGATTTAGTCGTGTGAAACCACGTGTTGCAGATGTGATATATAATACTGAGTTAGGAAATGTTCTCGTATCAAGTGTAGAATACCGTGAATTTGCGAAATGCTGCAAGTAGAATATGATAAGAGTTTGATATTGTGAACAAATGATTAAGTGATTCAATCCAGGTGATGTTATCAACAATACATCCTGAATTTATTTGTTAAAACAAATGAATTCTGTAGAGAACATTTCATCGGACTTTCTCTCCTCTGATTAGCGAACTGGTAAAACGTTTGTGAAGCCTCTTTGTGTTCTATCAAGAACAAAGAACTTCGACTTCATCAATGATATGATAGTGCACACCTGAACATTGTTATACTTTCACATTGTGAACAGAGAAGAAAGTCCGCGATATGGGACATGTCTTATCGTTTTCTATTGTCTTCTATCTCCTCGGAACTGCAAGCTGGTCTTCCTTGCAGCCTATGCCGTGAGATGTTCAGGCTTACCATCGTATCGGACTGGGGAGCTGGTTATGGCGGCTATTTTTAAGCCCCTGACTGCAGCTAAACAGCAAGGGGGGGGGGGTGCAATACTTCTTTATAAGACTCCACCACGATGGACAATCCCTGCTCCGTTAGCCTGACTTGGTCTGCTTACTGGGAGTCCCAATGAAGATGTGGCGGGATAGGGTCTTGGTCAGCTGTGGATCGGCAACTCTGAGGCCAGTATGTGAGCCTGGGGATGTGGATGTGGATTGGGATCATTAAGAGTACGTTTTACCAGTAATGATGAGTTGTTTTGGAAACTGTGTGGTTAGCAGGGAGGAGGGAGGAGGCTAGCAAACTACTTCTGGTCAAGACCCTATCCTTTTCTCTTTATTTGATTCGTATGAACAGCCTGTAGCATTACTACATCATTCTTGGCGTGTACTGGTTGTTTCACGATGTCAGGGTTTTCCGAGTTTGAAATATTTAGTTCTGGTTAAAGAGGCTTGTCATGTTCTTCTCATATAATACTGTAGGATTGTCAATTATATATTTCTGAATAGTTCTATAGTATTGAAGCTTACAGATGCTCTTTGATTAACACATCACATCATCATCAGGTGTCGTGCCGACTGGCGGTGGCTATTATGCTTCTCCAGAGTACACGATCCTTTATGCAGGCCATCAGTTCAGTTGGTGATCTCCTCTCACACCATCCCGTCAGACTGTCCAGTATCATTTCTCTTGTTCTTCTTCTTGATCTTCTTCCTTCTATTTTTCCTGTTGTTATAATATTTTCAATGCCCCCTCTTCTCATTGCATGTCCTGCAAAAGTACATTGTCTCTCTCTTATTTTTTTACAAGATTTTTTTGTCTCTCCAGCTCTTCTCATACATTCTTCATTAGTTATTTTTGCTGTCCAGGGGATTCGCAACATTCTTCTAATAAACTACATTTCTGCTGCTTCCAATGATTTTTGTGCAGACCTGCTTATTGTCCATGATTCACTTCCATACAACAAGATAGGTTCAATATAGCATTTTAGGACTCGTTTTCTAACATTCATTGACAATGATATGTTGGATAATATGTTTCTCATTCTCTGAAATGCATCACAGGTTTCACAAAACTTTACCTCATTCACTAGACCAGAGCAAGTCCGATGAAATGTTCACTGAATTCATCTATTTTGACAAATAAGTTCAAGATGTATTGTCGACAACATTAACTGGATTTGAATCACTTAATCATTTGTTCACAATATCAAACTCTATCATATTCTACATACAGCATTTCGGTAATGTTCTCAGCTTCACAATATTCTAAACTTGATACGAGAACATTTCCTAACTCAGTTTTATATCAGATCTGCAACAGGTGGTCAACTAGTTTCTCGTCTAAAATTACTTTATCGAAGTTCCAAAAGTATCAAATCTTCTTAATCACTTGGATCTCTTGAACCTCATCTTCAGTTTAAGACTACTTCTTCAAAACTGCTTTTCCTGAGTATCTATTGCTCTAATTGTCCATCTGTTCCATCTGTCGTTACCTACGTCATGTCTTTGTTATCACTGGACCATCCTACTTTCTAGCTTCCTTCTTTTGTATTACCTGAATCTCAGCGTCATTGAGTCTCGTCTTTTTCTATTCACTGTTTCCACTGTTTACTTTTGTCCGCGTCTTGTTCCCGTGTCATGGAGGTTCTATACCTTTCTTTTCCTACCTACTTTTCTCTGTCCCTATTCGATGTTACTATTTTGTTTACAGTATTTTTTCATAATCATATTCATTCATAATAATAATAACTATAATCATTACTTACAAGGCCATGCTACAGTCAGAGTAGTGGAGCCTGTGAAGAAGTTGTTTTCTGAATCTACTATGTATGTTACGTGCGCTCATCGGAGGAAAACAAAGAATATAAATGGAAGACGGTACAACAGATTGTGGCCCGCGCTAGATACAGAAAAAGAGAGACAAATATTCCTGATATAACAAGAAAGAAAGAAAGACAGAAAGAAAAGAAGAAAGAATCAGAAGCGAATACGTACTCCAAAGTTAACATAAAGGAATAGGGAGTTGTTTTTTTTTCCAAATGAAAGAATAAAAATCGTTGAAAAAGAAAGAAAAGACGACACAGAGAAGGGAGAAAACCCCGCCATTAACGCAAAACAACACAGACGGGAAGAATTTTTTTTTCTTCCTTTAATCTTCCAGGATCGAAATTCGATAAGGGCCCCTGTGTTCAAGCCCCTGGTACAAGCTTTTCTTAAAACAACTTCATTCACCCACACCTTCCACCCCCCCCCCCGGGCTGAGTCTCTCAACCAGGTTTCTCCCCTCAGTTCTTGTCCTCCGCTAGCCTCGTTTGAGATTTGCCGGAAAACAGAAGTTTTTTTTTTTTTGTTGTTTACTTCATTAATTACCCCAAGATTTAGGGAAGCAAATTAAAACACAAAAGTTTTCTTTTTTTGGTTTTCTTCTTGCGTAACTCGGTACATTTCCATGACAGTTCCTCCAACCCCGCTCCCACCCCCCCCCACCCCCAACCCCGTTGTAAAAAAAGGTTACCCTTTTGAGTAGTGGATGCCAAGTTTTTTAAATCCAGGGGCTAGTTGTACGGCTACATAAACATCGCGCGCCACTAGATTATGTGCAGTAACTCAACGCCATTAAATCCTTAATCAATTATTGTATTTAACAGATGGCAATTAATTTATCTATGCAGTCCCATGCCGACAGTTTTCGGGGGTAATGCTTTTTCACAAATCTCTATCTTCTTCTTCTTCTTCTACTGCTTCTTCTTCTTCTTCTAGTCACGTGTCTTTTCCAGAACACTGTCCCTCTCACAGCCTTCCTGAATGCAATACGGTCTTGTGCAACTTGACCAGCGTCTCCCAATGACATATTCAGACTTTCCGTGATGTCTTGAGTCCATCTGTGGCGAGATCGTCCTTTTTCTCTTTTGCCTGGCACTATGCCTTCTGATATCAACCTCTCCAAGCTGTTCTGTCTCTTAATGCGGCCGAAGTATCTCATCTTTCTAATTTTGTTTGTGTTAACGAGCCAGTTTTCTGCGACACCTAATCCCATCAATATCTCCTTATTTGATTTTCTTTCTATCCTTCTGTAGAATTTCATTTAAAATGCTGCTAGTCACTTTTCTGGTGATCTGTTAAGTGTCTGAGTTTCGGTCCCACACGTTGCCACTGGAAATATGTAAGCTTCTAGTAAACAAAGTTTCGTTTTCTTGTTGGTGCCTTGTAACAATGCTCTATTCCGGGTGTTAATTAAGAGCTGGACCTGTGTTCTTTCTCCATGTCGCTTCCTCAGTCCATCTATCATCCTCTCTCATTGTCTGCCTCACTCTCTTTCGCCCTCTATCATCTCTGTTGTTATCAAGTATCCCAATCCGCCTGGTCTCATGACGTGTCCTATAAGTTTGGATTGTCTCTTCCCGAATTTAGTTATTGCTTGACTCTCTTCTTCTGTCTCTTTCGGATCCTCTTCGTTTGACCTCTTCGCTGTCCATGGCATCTTTAGCATTCATCTGATGAAGAATACCAAATTGATAACGCCTTCGCGGACCAACTGATATATAGCAAGACAGGTACTGACATGGAATCTTCGGTGAAATAGAAAACGAGGAAGACCTAGACTTACTTTGAGAAGAGAAATTATGACAGTGCTCAGAGACAAGGGATACACATGGAAGGAAGCAGATAATAATTCTAAGAACAGGGGATGACTGGAGAGCCTTTATCAGTGGCCTATGATCTCAAGGGAGTGAAAGGCGATGATGATGATGATGATGATGATGATGGACCAAGCAATAATAAATAACGGATACCTTGAGGTCAGCGGACAACAGTTTGGAAACCACTGACAGGAAAAAATACGACTGGCTTAGAGAAAGCCGTGGATGCTGGACTAAAATGTTTGGATCTTAATGAGAACCCCCCAGGCTGTGATCAAGCAGAACTTCAAGTACGAAGTGACAGAAAAGGGGATTTGGACTGGCTTTTTCTTAGTCCTTCTTTTCTGCTGGTTTTCCTTAAATAAAGTCTTGTTTTATTTTGTTGAACTGTCTGTCTGTCTGTGTGTGTGTTTGCGCTTTGTGTGTGTGGCTGTATTATCGCCGTCACATTCACTGTTTTCGTCCTTTTCTTTCTGATTCTTCTTGCTATAATCTTCTTATCCTTTTTTCCCTTCTATTTTCTTTTTCCTCTTCTTCCTCTTCGTTTACCTCTTTCTTCTCCTCTATCAAAGTACACCATGAGACTATTTTCTACTTTCGATCGGTCCTTCACTAGTCTTTCTGGCTTTTCCCATGTCACCTTTGGAATGCCTTACCAACTTATGTAAAACTTACAAGTAATATTATTTCTTATAACTTTAAACTTTGTCATCATCTGTTTGATATGGACTAAATGGCTCCCTAGACATAGTCTTGGATGCAGCAGCGGCAGGCCATCTTGCTCACAACCGAGGGGCCTACATGAGTGCTGTTTGGGAGGCAAAGTTCCGCAAGGGACATGGAAATGAATGAATGAATGAATGAGCATAGTCTAAAGTAGTTTAAAGTATGGCTTGATTGTTGTAATTTTTAACAGCTTTTCTATAAATTTTAGTTTTGAATGATTGTAAGAAAGCAAGTTTATTTCATGCTGTTGCATAAATCAGAGTGTGGAGTGTATGGACAGGATATAAGTTTATTATTTATTTATGTAATCATTTCATTGTATCTTCATAATTATTAATACTCATTAATAAATGCTGAATGATTGTGACTGTGTGAAAGCTGTATGATGAAGGGTAGAATGTTAGACGGGCCTGCGTGCCCAATTCTTAACCCTTTGAAAATAAAGTTTGTTCAATCTTTTCTTTACCAGCATTCTCATATGCTGTGGGTCTCTGTGTCTCTTTGTGTCGTCCCATGCTTCTTTTACCCTGTGAAGCCCATATCAGATCTGTTTGTGGTTAAGGATTTGTCTGTCCTTTCATAATGTTCATAGCACCTGTTCTGAGACATTCCTAAAAAAAGAGTAGTTCGTGGCACCTGTTCTGAGACATTCCTAAAAAAAGGAGTAGTTCATAGCACCTGTTCTGAGACATTCCTAAAAAAAAGGAGTAGTTCATAGCACCTGTTCTGAGACATTCCTAAAAAAAGAGTAATTCATAGCACCTGTTCTGAGACATTCCTAAAAAAAGGAGTAGTTCATAGCACCTGTTCTGAGACATTCCTAAAAAAGGAGTAGTTCATAGCACCTGTTCTGAGACATTCCTAAAAAAAGGAGTAGTTCATAGCACCTGTTCTGGGACATTCCTAAAAAAAAGAGTAGTTCATAGCACCTGTTCTGAGATATTCCTAAAAGAAGAGTAGTTCGTAGCACCTGTTCTGAGATATTCCTAAAAGAAGAGTAGTTCATAGCACCTGTTCTGAGATATTCCTAAAAGAAGAGTAGTTCGTAGCACCTGTTCTGAGATATTCCTAAAAGAAGAATAGTTCGTAGCACCTGTTCTGAGATATTCCTAAAAGAAGAGTAGTTCGTAGCACCTGTTCTGAGATATTCCTAAAAGAAGAGTAGTTCGTAGCACCTGTTCTGAGATATTCCTAAAAGAAGAGTAGTTCGTAGCACCTGTTCTGAGATATTCCTAAAAGAAGAGAAGCTCGTAGCACCTGTTCTGAGATATTCCTAAAAGAAGAGTAGCTCGTAGCACCTTTTCTGAGATATTCCTAAAAGAAGATTAGTTCGTAGCACCTGTTCTAATATTTATATGAAATGTAAGAGACGATTAATGTATATTCACGTCGGACTGAAAATTTGTTGTTTTTTTTTACATTAATTTAAAATAACCGATTTACTCACGTTTTCCGAAGTTTGTTTATTGTGTTTGTGATATTATGTTCGTCCTATCATATTTATTTACCATCTCTCTTTCCCTTTATTGTTTTCGCAATGTCCTTTCGTTTCTTTCTCCTTCGTTTATTTTCTGCCTTGGATTTTTTTTTAAAATAAATTCTGTCTGCGTTGAAAGTCTGATTAGTTTTCTGATAGTTTAACTGTGTGCCGTTTAACTGCAGTTTTTCTTTTGCTATATGTCACTGGAGGTCATTTACTCTTTCTAAGTCCAAAAAAAAGTTCTAGATGGACAGAGAATTTCGCCTGCAGCATCCTCGTGGCTTTTTCTGGGTTAATATTTAAGTTCTTTATTTCTTGATAAGAGAGAGAAAGAGAGAGAGAGAAAGAGGGAACATAAACCAACTCATATATTCTTTTCTAAATTAGAGAGTAACTTTCTTCTAGCTTTCTTGTGCCAAAATTTCTCATCAAAACTTATCCTCAAAAGCATGGAAAGTAATTCCGGAGTGAATGGGTTAAACTGTTTACTAGAATTTATTCCATGGCTTAGAAACTCAGACCCTCAAAATAAAACACGATCATTCTCGATGTCCGACAAGGTTCTGTTGCGGAAAGCGAAATCGTCGTAAGGCGAATTTCATACGAATACACAGTACTTTACTATCAATAGACAGCCATGTTTATCTTATATCTTATCTTATATCCTTCCCGTGCCGTTAAACGTCACACAGGGCTCGCAAAGTAGTTCGCGAATTGAGCCATGTTTGAATACATAAAAAAAACTAGAGTGACCTTATAATTCGTAGACAAACGTTAAAAGAAGTACGGTGTAAAAGAAATATTTCCATACATACGATAAGAAATCCAGCTATTTCAGTGGGCCGGTGTTCGGGGGAAAAAATATGAATAGTCGTAAAGCGGGTCGTCGGACACTGAGGGAACTATGAGTAATTTATTCTAAGAGAAAAACATGTCCGTAGGTGTGAAATTTTTAGCAGAAAATAATCAAGGACTTATTTGCTACCACATATAAAGATATTATAAAAATAAACCATTTATTTTAAAGACAAACAAAAGAAGAAAAAAAAATCATGTGCCTAGAGTGCAACTTGCAAACTTTAAGCTTGTTGTCTCGAAAATTTACAAACACACCATGTTTTAAAACTTGTTTTGTTGCAAGTTTACTTTTATAATTATTTGGGGGGGGGGGACACATTTTCTCAGGATGGTTACAGACCAACAATCCCTTGGCAATGTACTCCCTTACTCGAGGTCAGTCTAACTCCCCATCATGACCACCAACCCAGGTTCTCCCCTCCTTGGTATATTGTATGCTAATTATGCATAAATCCTGAACATTTAATCAATACATAATACACACTGACATGCAGTACAAATCACCAAGTCTGAAAATAAGAACACAGCAATTTTAATCTCACCATACGCAACAATAACGCATAAAACTGACACTGACATCAACATGACATCAAGACAGGTGTCATTTTAATGGTAATCAAGCATGGTATCATATGATAATGACTTCTCATGTTGCATTATTGAAAGACTGATGGACCTGGGATCCCTGGCTCTTGCACCTACACGTAGACTACACTACGAATCGAATGTGCAATGCCACCTAATCCACTCAGCCACCGCTACCATGACACATGTCTAAATAACCGCGTTGCTGCAGCACAAGATCAATCTACATGAAAGCTTAATGACGAATCACACATGTTGCCCATCGAGTATACCTATAAATCACACTGAAAATCGTGTCCATATTGATACGTAAATACAGAAACCTGCATCGCAGCTTAATGCACAACTACATACTTTACCCACATGAGGTGGGCACGGGCAGAATACAGTCAACGATCACCATAATACACAGTAATTTACAGCACATCCATAGGCACAACTAAACAAAACACCGCCCGGCCATTGCCTCTATCTACATTGATCTAATCCACTGTTTATATATATATATATATATATATATATATATATATATACATACATACACACACACACACACACAAGATCAGTTTGATTAACAAGGTAGAGATCCCTACAGTCTCCTTGGCTGTGAAGTCTGCTAAAGAAGTATTGCACCTTTCCTTGCCTTTGGGCTCTACTTAGTGTCTGAAAACCCCACTCCCATGCTTGTCCCCCAACACTGGCCACTGAAGTGACCTAAAAAAAAGAACATCGTCCTCGCAGTTCCAGGGAGACAGAGTAAGAACTTATAAATCTCTAGCTCTCTGGGAACCGCTTTGAACAGCTTGCTGTGAGACTGAACTAAGATGGACGAGGCACGCTTAGATAGAGGTGTGTAGCCAGAGCGTCATCGTCCACGTGACTAGCAGTCGGTTTCGGGGATATATATATATATATATATATATATATATACACAAGCATGGTGTCGAATGGCGAGTGGGGTTTTTAGACACCAAGTAGAGCTAAAAGGCAAGGAAAGGTGCAATACTTCTTTAGCAGACTCCACAGCCAAGGAGACTGTAGGGATCTCTACCTTGTTAGTCAAACTGATCTTGTTATTATGGACACCAACGGAGAGGTGAGACATGGTCAGCTAAAAAGCTGGCACTTAGCACATAGAATATCAACAAAAGAAAGAAAATCAAATAAAAGGATATTGATGGGATTGGGTATCGTAGAAAACTGGCTTGTAGACATCATCGAAGTTAGAAAACTGAGACACTTCGGCCACATCAAGAAACGCAATAGCTTGGAGAGGTTGATAGTAGAGGACATAGTGTCAGGCAAAAGGGGAAAAGGGATGACCTCACCGCAGGTGGACCCAGGACATCACGGAAAGTCTGAATATGTCATTGGGAAACGCTGGTCAAGTTGCGCAAGACCGTATTGCATTCAGGGAGGCTGTGAGAGGGACAACCTTCTGGAAAGGACATGTCATATGTCAACAACAGATGGTCAACCTTGACGCAAGAAGTCAACCCACGGGTCACTGACCACAGGTTGCGGATCGTTACCTGGGACTGCTTCCTCAGATCTGTATTGCTAAACGTCTCATACTAATTTAAATCTACAATGCCTGGATAGTGTCCGCTGTTCAGCTAAGACTTTCAACAAATTGTACAAAAGCCTGTTCAAGTATGCGCTTGTCAAGAGAGGCAATAAAATATGTAGTGACACAGAAAGCACATCGCATCACCATCATTACCCACTCTCAAAAATCTATTAAGGAAAGTGCAACAAAACAAGCCGTTAGGAGCGAATGGCAATAAATAATAAATAAATCCCACATCAAAAACATCACGTGGATGTCCAGGCCATGGCGGGGTCACGGAAACAACAAATCCGACCAGGTAACAGCAAGGGCCAGGTCAGAGGGCCTCATCTAAATGGACAAACTGGACCTGTACAAATCCATCAAGCAAACATTTCAGTGAACAAATGCAAGGCAACTTCTTCCAAAGTACCTGTCACATACGACTCAATGCATTACAATGCAGCCAATGGCGGCGGTTGCAAATCCCAGCTAAATGCTAGATCATGAGCAACACACAGTCAACACAACATTGGAGTTATCTCCATGAAAACACTAAGGAGAGCCTGATGTCAAGGCCGAACATGTGGGCGGGCCCCGAGTGTAATGAGGCCGCTCCCCATGACCAGCAAAATAGCTAGGGCTCTTTTTTGACAGTTACAGTTTCAATAACCTGTGAGGTAAAAAGGCGGGGGGGGGGGGGGAGTTCCATTAAAAAAAACTTTGGAAGTTACTGTGACCTGATGTAGTGATCTGGAATGGCGTCTCGCAGTTTTCAAGTTATTCGCTAGAGAGCTGTGTTCACGCGGTTTCATTTATAAACAACAGTGAAATAGTGAGCTTCTCATATCAGTCGCTGAATATTTAAACAAGATGTAAGACATATTATTTTTTGCTTAATTTCATAAAAGCACAAGATCCTGAAATATTACACACTTCTCTGGCAATCCAGCTAGTAGCACTTATCAGCGACGAAATATTTAATCTTGAAGACTGGTTCTCAGCGCGAGCAAGTGTTCAAATACGCGCAACCAGATGATGATAGAAGAGTGTGACGATGAAAGGTACATATCGAGTAACCTGTCAAATTAAGCACAGTGACTTGGTGAACGCAGTTCCAGGCGACTCCTGACAAGAACTTCACTCGCTGTCGAGAAAACACTACTAATAAGTATTACATATCCAACTTACAAAACTAACGCAACTTACAAGTGAGACAGACACTACATCTTAAAGGACAACGATAGCAGCGACGGCACGACTTAGACTACATCTACCAACCCTGACTTAGACTACATCTACCAACCCTGACTTAGACTACATCTACCAACCCTGACTTAGACTACATCTACCAACCCTGACTTAGACTACATCTACCAACCCTGACTTAGACTACATCTACCAACCCTGACTTAGACTACATCTACCAACCCTGACTTAGACTACATCTACCAACCCAAGGTTTCTTGCTTAAGAATCACATAGATTTTCGCTCAAATCACATGCAAAACCTGCTGCACTGTCACCTGAGCACGATATCTCAAGGGGAAGCTATCAATAAAAACCCAACAGTTGAAAACAACAATTCAAGGGTGTTAACTTCCAAAATTTAAGTAGAATTGTTCACCGTATCCAGGAGATACTCTGCTACAGAAAATCCTGCAAAGAAAGAAAAGAAAAGAGAAAAAAAGCATCGAAAGAACAACCAATATTTCCACAACACACTGTCATCTAACGCAGCAGAAATATAACAAAGCAGTAAATAAACAGAAAAGAGAAAAAAAAATCTCCTCTTAAGACTCACAATACAATACCCTACACAAACTGTTATTACCAGTGATTGTTCAAACTCTGTCCCCACCCCTTCTCCTCAGGCGTCCATATTTAAACAATTCTTTACTTAAACTAGACTTCAGTATTATGTCTGCAAAGCAAGCAGTGTTATCTATCACCATTAAATGAGTGAGTTTCTAGCTTCGAGTGAGCCAATTACTGTGAGAGAAAGTCAATACTGGATTATCGGCCTTGTAAAGTCTTCTGATACATTGAAAAAGAAACGACGTGGTACATACATCTAGAAACGGTCAAGAAACTGCAAGGAATGACATACGACTGGGAAGACAATAAACGCTACTGCCAGCAACCAACGGATGCTTCTTTCAGGTTATCTCCCCCCCCCCCCCACCTCGCCTTAGTTCATTAGCAGCCTGGTTGGCTGAGTGGTTAGGCGCTCGGTTTACTAATCTGGTGGTACCAGTTTCAAATCCCAGCAGTGGGACTTTTTTTCTGGTACACAGTTAAAATGGCATCTTGCTTACAAATGAGAGGCATACAGGAGAGAGCTGTTAGGGAGGTAAAGTTATCCAAGGGACATGCAAATGACTGACTGACTGACACGGCTAAAAAGCCACCGCGATCCAGACAGCCTCTAAAACTGGGTACCAGAGGAATCTGAGAAGATAAATTGCTACCAGGCGTAATACTGACCATATCATACCTTCATATGCTGAAAGCCTTGAAAATACGGACCCAACACGCCATCCCCAATATCTCTTAATGACACGGAAACTGGGATTTTGCCTTTATTTTTAGTCTACTCCTTTAGCCTTTCCCCTCAATCACGCGCTGGGTAGTATTTTGAACTGTTAGCTTACACATGTAAGCAGTTACATTCCTACACTTTGGTGTATAATTATGTGCTTTCTTCTGAAGATATCGCCATGTATAACTGACTGGAAAAATATATGCTCGCGTATAATAACAACACACGCGGAAGTTAACCCGGGCTGCCTGTATCACAGGACTGGGTCACGAACGTTTTAGTCATGCGCAGTCTGTCCCCCCACGTTCGATGAAAACTGTTTTAATATCTTTCAACACAGACTGTTGCCGCCTGCCTGGCAAAATTTACAACTATTTTGTAATTAAGTATTCTCTCCCTCCCTCTCTCTTCCTCCCTTCTTCCCTCCCTTCTCTCCCCTCCTCTCCCTCCATCCTCTCCCCTTCTCTCCCCTCCTCTCTCTCCCTTTTCTTCCTCTCCCTCCCTCCTCTCTCTCTCCCTCTCCCTCCTGCTCCCTCCCTGCCTTCTCTCCCCCTACTACCTCTCTTCTCTCCATCCTCCACTTCTCGTTCTCTCCCTCCCTCCTCTCTCTCTCCCTCTCACTCCTGCTCCCTCCCTGCCTTCTCTCCCCCTAGTACCTATCTTCTCTCCACCCTCCTCTCCTCGTTCTCTCCCTCCTTCCCTCCTCTCTCTCTCCCTTTCCCTATTGCTCCTTCCCTGCCTTCTCTCCCTCTCCTACCTCTCCTCTCCACACTCCTCTCCCCGTTTTCTCCCTCCCTCCTTCCTCTCTCTCTCCCTCCCTCCTGCTCCCTCCCTGCCTTCTCTCCCCTCCTATCCCTCTTCTCTTCACCCTCCACTCCCCGTTCTCTCCCTCCCTCCCTCCTCTCTCTCTTTCCCTCTCACTCCTGCTCTCTCCCTGCCTTCTCTTCCCCTCCTACTTCTCTTCTCTCCACCCTCCTCTCCACGTTCTCTCCCTCCCTCCCTCCTCTCTCTCCCTCTTACTTTTGCTTTCTCCCTGCCTTCTCTCCCCCTCCTACCTCTCTTCTCTCCACCCTCCTTTCCCCGTTCTCTCCCTCCCTCCTCTCTCTCCCTCTCCCTCCTGCTCCCTCCCTGCCTTCTCTCCCCTCCTATCCCTCTTCTCTTCACCCTCCACTCCCCGTTCTCTCCCTCCCTCCCTCCTCTCTCTCCCTCTCCCTCCTGCTCCCTCCCTGCCTTCTCTCCCCCTCCTACCTCGCTTCTCTCCACCTTCCTTTCCCCGTTCTCTCCCTCCCTCCCTCCTCTCTCACCCCCACCCCATTCTTTGTTATTTAACTTCTTCCTTGCTTCTGTCGCCCCTCCACGACTCTGCGATCAATATGGCGTCGCCTTAAAGTTGATTTATCATTAATTTTGCTCGTCGTCTCAGTGTTGATTATTACTCTCTGTCTTATTAGTTTTATTTCTCTTTTATTTGTTTTATTTTTCTTATTTGTTTTATTTCTCTTTTAATTAGTTATGTTTCTCTTTTTGTTTGCTTTCTTTTTCTTCTTATTTGTTTTCTTTCTTTACTTATTTGTTTTATTTCTCTTCTTGTTTGTTTTATTTCTCCTCTTATTTCTTTTCTGATTTTTTTTTTATTTCCCTTCTTATTTGTTTTATTTCTCTTCTTATGTGTTTACTTTATCTTTTCTTATTTGTTTACTTTCCCTTCTTATTTGTTTTATTTCTCTTCTTATTTGTTTACTTTCCCTTCTGATTTCTTTTATTTCTCTTCCTATTTGTTTTATTTCTCTTTTTATTTGTTTTATTTTTCTTCTTATTTATTTTATTTCTCTTCTTGTTTGTTTTATTTCTCTTCTAATTATTTCTCTTGCTATTATTTCTCTTTTTATAAGTTTTATTCCTGTATTTAATAGTTTTATTTCTGTTCTTGTTAATTTTATTTCTCTTATTATTATGTATCTTCTAATTACTTTTATTTCTCTTCTTGTTAGTTTTATGTCTCTTCTTATTGGTATATATCTATGCTACAAGAGCTTGATATTGAAGAAGGCTGGCTAGTAAAGAGGATTAAAGAGAGAAAACTTAAATATTTTGGACACATTAAACGTCATGATAATTTAGAGAAAACCGTCTTGGAAGGGTACATAATGGGAAAAAGAAAGAGAGGAAGACCAAAACGAAGATGGCTGCAAGACATCGTTGACGATCTGCAAATGGATGCAGCAGCGGCAGGCCATCTTGCTCACAACCGAGAGTCCTACAGGAGTGCTGTTAGGGAGGCAAAGTTCCGCAAGGGACATGCAAATGAATGAATGAATGAATTCGTTTATTTCTTTCATTAGTGTTTCTATTATTATTATTTTTCTTAATGTTCGTCTTATTTTTCTTATTATAAGATTTATTTCTATTCTTATTAGTTTTGTTTCTCTTCTTCTTATTTCTCTTGTCATTTCTTCATTTCTCTGTGGATTTGTGTTTTGTTTTTTTTTCTTGTTCATTACTTGTACTGCTTTTTTTTTTGTGGCGTTTTTCTTATTTTTTTCTTTTTTCCTATTGTTTTGACTGTTGCTTGTGTACAAGATTCCTCCCCCCCCCCCCCCAACCGCAACTTCAATATACACATATACTTCTTTGATATGAGATGTACGTGTGGTTATGTAAGATTTACGTCAATGTTCTACGTAAGGGATTGTATAGCAGAGAAGAAGATTTAAGTAACGGCTTTCCTTAAAATGTAGGTGGTAATTTTACACTCTAAGGAAACTAGACACCAGCATAGCAAGACAGGCACTGACATGGAATCCTCAAGGAAATAGAAAACGCGGAAGACATAGACTTACTTGGAGAAGAGAAATTATGACAGTACTCAGAGACAAGGGATACGTGGAGAAATTTGAGAATAATTTCAAGAACAGGGAACTTTCTTCTTCTTCCTCTTCTTCTTCTTCTTCTTTCTTCTTCGTTCACTTCTACCACCAAGATCGCCTAGTTATCCTACCGAATTTACTCCTGTGGTCCTTGATTGGTCCTGTGGTCCTCCTGTGGTCCTCGAGAGGGCCACAAGGGATTCCCTAGAGGACCACATGAGGATCAGAGTATCACGGGACTCGAGTTTGTATTCTCGGTGGGTCAGAGAAGCAGGATTGCGTGACACCGTGGTTTTCGTTGCACCAGTTTAGTCTAGAGTTGGACTTTCTCACCGGAAAACCTCGACGTGTTTTGGATATCAGTATATCCCTGCCGGGTGAGAGGTGGTTGCCCATCCAGTCCAGTGTTGGACTTTCTCACCGGAAAACCTCAGCGTGATTAGGATATGCATACATTCCGCCGGGTGAGAGGTGGTTGCCTATCTAGACTGCACTGGTCCAGTGTCTCCGACTTCAGCATTTTGTGGTCGTGGCCGATACCCTTCCTAGTTGTGACCAGGATGGAGCTTTTGTCCAGGAGGAGGAATTCTCACCGCTAGTAGGTTTCACCCCTTGATTAACCCGATTTAGGCGTATTATCCCAGTATGGGCGCATTTAGGACATGTTAGACCTCTAGAGTGGAGATACCATGACATGAGTTATCATCAAGTGTCACCCCTGGTTTAAGCCGGTTTAGGCATATTTCACCAGTATGGGTGTATATCGGACGTGGCCGGCCTCTAGAGCAGAGGTGCTGTGGTATGAGTAGCTCTCGTCGCGAGACTACTGGACATACTGATTAAACTTCACGTTATCCTTTCCATCACCTTTTCATAGCGACGCCGCTCGGCAACCCTAATCGCATTTTCTTCACAAAAACAGGGATGACTGGAGAGCTTTTATCCGTGGACTATGCTCTCAAGGGAGTGAAAGGCGATGATGATGATGATGATGATGATGATGATGACGACGACGACGACGACGATGATGATGATGATGATGATGATGATGATGATGATGGGCTTTCTTTGGTTGTGGACATGATGGAGGTATCACTACTGATTGATTTTAAGAGTTCGCTGCTTGAAAACACTTGAGAAACACTGGTGCCCAGTACACAGTGGATTGTCTCCTCTTGATCTCTCCGACGTTTTACAAACGTTACTGCGTGACGAAGACGAGAATCGAAAAGTTACAAAGTGTATTTTGTTACGAAATAAAAACCTGCTAGTACATTTCATGCTCCCCTCGATTTACAAAACTGTTAAACCCGTAATGTAGTCTGTGTTCTAACTGATACGTGCATTACATTACAAGATTGATGTACTTTACGACATTGCCACGACTCTATTATTGATCAAATATTCATGAACCACATTAAAGGTACAACGACATTTGGGGGTGTTCTACATTTCAAGAGGATTCAAGGCTGGGTGTTACGGTGTTAGGGGTCCCGTTGTTTGCTGCCTGTTGTCCTTTGAGCCAAGACCAACAGATGTGTCCCACATGTTGTATGTTGTATGTAGAGTGTTATGTCTGTTAAGATATTTTACGATACGGTGGAGGACCTACAGTTTAAACCATGCTTTATTGGTGTCATAGCTGTATTCACGCAAGGGACAAAAGGGGAAATGATATGACCATAAAACAGGGCATAATGAGTTTAGTGTGGTTATATGCCAAGGTATACATGGAGGCGTAAAGCAGAGAAAATGCTCCTAAACAAGGGACTGGCACGGGAGGTAACCAAGAAAATGGCGAACTATCGAAAGAAGTGGAAACCTCTTGCTAACAGAAGCCTCGAGTGTTTTGCCCACTGTCGGGACAAAAGAGAGACCAAGATATACTGTTGATTGGTATGGTCATGCTTTAGGCCGTAATGTTGAATCCGTGGTCACATTCACAGGTATAATGTTATAGCCATGATATTTCGACATAATACTGAATGATATGGCCGCATACTGGGACATAATGTTGAATGATGTAGTCAACTTGTAGGACATAATGTCCAATCACATGATCACAACTAATCTTCACTCACATGATCACAACTAGAACATAATGTTGAATGATGTAGTCAACTTCTAAAACATTATGTTAATCACATAATCACAACTAGGACATAATCTTGAATGATGTAGTCAACCTCTAGGGCATAATGCTCAATTACATGACACAATTAGGACATAAATTTGAATGATGTAGTCAATTTCTAGGACATAATGTTGAATCATATGGTCAACTATAACGACATAATGTTGAATGATGTAGTCAACTAAAGGTAAAGGTAAAGGTAATCCTGTCGTGCCTTAGAGGGACATAGGGATATGGTGTTAGTGCCCATATTTTCCTTGACCTGTCAGCACACTAGAGGGTGATATGGTCAGTATCACGCCTGGCCGCCTTTCCTTCCCCAACTCCAGAAGAAGTCGGGTACCCATTTCTACAGCAGGGTGACTGGGGTGCCTCCGGCCGGATTCGAACCCCCGACCTTCGCCATGAGAGACCAGTGCGCTAACCACTTCGCCACTCAGACACCCGATGTAGTCATCTACTATGACATAATGTTGAATCACATGATCACACACTAGGAGATAATACTTAATAAACTGGCCATATATTACGGCACAGTTTTTCAAACCTAATGTGCAACGGCGCGAAAGCTAGACCTGTGCCGGCAAAATTTTAGAGTAAAAAATATTTTATGATCAACTTACAGTGCGTCTTTGCTTATTTATATGATAACTGCATGCCAAGTAGAGAACCATTCATTCATTTGCATGTCCCTTATGGCAGCTATTTTTGCTTCCCCTGAGGGCAACTAAAAACCAAGGAGTGACTCCACCACCCATGGACAATGTTCCCTCTAAGAGTTTGCGGTCTGTGTGCAAAATGTCCAGCTCATGTGCAAAAAATATTGTGTGTGCAAATGTGTGTAGTAACGTACATACATATATACACACACGTGCGCGCACACGCTGTAACTACCTGTACATTTAATAACAGGATGGTTCTAAGGACTGTTATAGCCGGAGGTGGGGTCGGGGATACGCTCTCCACTCCAATAAAATGTCTCCAAGGCGTGCGTCTCAAATAGCCTCTGACAGTCAAGTCCAGCTCCTGGCCTTCTCGTGATAGAACTGTTCAAACTGACAGGAGAAGGGGCGAAGGCGAATATCTGGCACCTGAAAACCAGACGTTTCGCGTAGATGAGAGTCATTTTGGTAGCTCATCTATCGCTGCTGGCGAGATTCTTCAGCTGTCGTGCGTGGAGTGGGGCTCCTCCGGCCAGTGAAGAAAGGTGCGAATGGGGTTGCCGCACGGCGCCACTGTGGAAAAGGTGAAAGAAAGGATTGAATGAAATAATCAGCAGTGTCAAGGTCAGGACTCCTCAAATCACGGTATCTCCGCTCTGGAGGTCGGCCACGTTATATGTACACTCATACCTGGCGAATTGCCTGAACTGGCTTAACCCAGGGGTTAAGACACTGCTGGCAAGATTCTTCATATGCCGCGCGTGGAGTGAAACTCCTCCTGGCCAATGAAGAAAATGCGAAAAAGCAATTAGGATTACCGTGCGGCGCCGATGTGAAAAGGTCATGGAAAGGATAAAGTGAAGCTTAATCGGTATGTCCAGAAGTCTCGCCGCGAGAGCTACTCATACAACGGCACCTCTGCTCTAGAAGCCGGCCATGTCCTATATACACCCATACTGGTGAAATATGCCTAAACCGACGTAAACCATGGGTGACACTTGATGTCTAATCATGTCACGGTACCTCCGCTCTACAGGTCGATCACGTCCTAAACACGCCTATACTGGAATAATATGCCTTAGTTGGCTCAACCCAGAGGTGAAAGTCACTAGTGGCGAGGATTCGTCCTCCTGGACAAAAGCTCCGTCCTGGTCACAACTAGGAAGGGTAGCGCCACGACCACACAATGGTGAACTCGGAGACACTGGACCAGTGCAGTCTAGATAGGCAACCACCTCTCACCCGGCGGGGATATATGCGTATCCTAAACACGGTGAGGTTTTCCAGTGAGAAAGTCCAACTCTGGATTGGATGGGCAACCACCTCTCACCCGGCGAGGATACACGGGTATCCCAAAACACGTCGAGGTTTTCCGGTGAGAAAGTCCAATTCTAGATTAAACTGGTGTAACGAAAACCAGTGTCACGCAATCCCGCTTCTAAGACCCCTCAAGGATTTAGATTTAAGCCCTGCGATACTCTGAACCTCTTGTGGTCCTCTCGAGGATCTCGTGTGGTCTTTTCGGGGATCACATGTGGGAACTACGGAACCTATCAAGAACCACAGGATTAAATTCAGTAGGATCACGGGGCGGTCTTGGTGGTAGAAGCGAATGAAGAAGAAGAAGAAAAAGAAGAAGAAGAAGAAGAAGAAGAAGAACATGATAAACCTGCTGTACTTTTCAGTTACTGGTATTTATTTAATTGCAATGATGATTTCTTTGTTTATTTATTCAGTGTTTCTGCTACAGTACAAGCGAAATTATGAGATAAAGACCAGTTGAAACATCCGATCCGAAAGTAATTTCTCAACAAGAAAGAAACAGTAAAGGATAAAACATGTACCATCATTGTATTTTCTAATAACGGACTAACATCTGGAAACTGGAAAATAAAACTAACTGTTTCTTTTTTCTTTCTGCACGGCTCCAAAGATTTTGTGTGCTGTATGATTTTTTTTCTGTGCGCGGCCGCGCAGGCGCGCAGCTTAAAGGGAACAGTGCCCATTGAGACTATGACGATCCATGCCCCGTTTAGCCAGGCTAGGCTTGTTACCGGAGGGTACCAATGGAGAGGTGAAATAGGGTCTTAATCAGCTGTGAATAGTCAACATAGACGCCGTCTTACCCTCTCCCCATAAAGCAAAACGTTATGTGTACTTATTGATGCAGAATGTCTGGAATAGAGGTTGCGTGATGGAAGGCAGAATGTCTGGAATAAAGGTTGCATGATGAAAGGCAGAATGTCTGGAATAGAGGTTGCATGATGAAAGGCAGAATGTCTGGAATAGAGGTTGCATGATGAAAGGCAGAATGTCTGGAATAGAGGTTGCTTGATGAAAGGCAGAATGTCTGGAATAGAGGTTGCTTGATGAAAGGCAGAATGTCAGACTGGCCTGAATGCTTAGTTTATCACCGTTAGGAAACAGTCTAATCATTACTTATCAATAATTCGTTGCTGTAAAAACGTTTTATTAATATTCCATAATAACCGAAATCAGCGCTTTTTCTGTTTCTTTTCCTGCATAGCTGACACCTAGTCTCGTTTACCACTCAGGTCCCTAGTTCGACTTCACTTTCAGGCACTGGGGCTTCCCATAGCTAACACTGGGGCTTCGCATAACTAACACTGGAGCTTACCATAGCTAACATTGGGGCTTACCATAGCTAACATTGGGGCTTACCATAGCTAACACTGGGACTTACCATAGCTAACACTGGGGCTTACCACAGCTTAAACTGGGGCTTACCATAGCTAACACTGGGGCTTACCACAGCTAACACTGGGGCTTCCCATAGCTAACACTGGGGCTTACCATAGCTAACACAGGGGCTTACCATAGCTAACATTGGGGCTTACCATAGCTAACACTGGGGCTTACCATAGCTGACACCTTGTCTTATTTGCCACTGAGGTCCCTAGTTCGACTTCACTTTCGGGCACCGGGGCTTACCAAGCCTCATAACGTGGGTTATCAGAGTCGCTTCCTTTCCCAGGACAAAGTTTCCTGGTCTTCCTCTCCGTGTTTCTGTAACCCTCCGCGTTTTTTCCCCACAGGAACAGGTCGTTGACCAGTCTCCCACTCTCCTTAGTCGCCTCTTACGACTTGTACGTGGAAGGTGGCAGTGGTTCTATTCTCTTCTCTCCAGATCTGGGCCCCGGTAATCATACGGGCGGTAAATCATGACTAGGAAATGGAGGTGGATTGGCCACACTCTGAGGAAACCCGACACCAACATAGGAAGACAGGCACTGACATGGAATCCTCAGGGAAATAGAAAACGAGGAAGACCTGGACTTACTTGGAGAAGAGAAATTATGACAGTGCTCAGAGACAAGAGATGCACATGGAAGGAAGCAGAGAATAGTTCCAAGAACAGGGATGACTGGAGAGCCTTTATCCGTGGCCGATGCTCTCAAGGGAGCGAAAGCTGACGACGATGATGATGATGATGATGATGATAATAATGATGATGGTACCTACCCTAAGAAAACAAAGGCAGCTAGAACAGGTGCTGGCATCCCTGTCTGAAGCACTGTAGTGGCCTAGAGATGTGAAGGCATTACTACTTCACGCCCCTACTGCACGTAAATGCCACGGGGGGGGGGGGGCATAGAGAGAATTTCTACAGCCAAATCTATTATTTCTTTAAATAAGCTAATGGTTGATGTGTAATAATAGTTACAATAAGACAAAAAATTATTATCTTTCGTGCAGTTATTTTCCTTTTTTGTTTATTACAGGCTGAGTGGCAGAGGTTGATAGAGCAACCAAGGGACTTGTACATGAAAACCAGCAGACAAGGGATTTGTATATGAAAACCAGCAGACAAGGAATTTGTACATGAAAACCAGCAGACAAGGGATTTGTACATGAAAACCAGCAGACAAGGAATTTGTACATGAAAACCAGCAGACAAGGGATTTGTACATGAAAACCAGCAGACAAGGAATTTGTACATGAAAACCAGCAGACAAGGGATTTGTACATGAAAACCAGCAGACAAGGAATTTGTACATGAAAACCAGCAGACAAGGGACTTGTACATGAAAACCAGCAGACAAGGAATTTGTACATGAAAACCAGCAGACAAGGGATTTGTACATGAAAACCAGCAGAGAAGTTGTTTTGCGGTGCAGGAAATAACATCTGCTGATCTGACGTAGTCAGATATTACGGAGTTAACTTTGTTTGGAAGCGTTAAATCTGAGAGAGAGAGAGAGAGAGAGAGTTAAATTCACGGAGACAGCAGTTCCAGGCAAGCGTTTGCTTTTGGTATCATTCGGGAAAACTTTCACCTTGCTTTCTTCGTAAATAGACATTTATGTGTGTGTGTGTGATTGTAATAGTTTCAAAACATTTACCACGTGTTTATGATAGTTTGAAAACACTGACCGCGTGTTTGTGATGGTTTGAAAATATTTACCACGTGTTTACTATAGCTTGAAAACATTTACCACGTATTTACGATAGTTTGAAACATTTACTATGTGTTTATGAGAGTCTGGACACATTTACCACGTGTTTCCTATAGCTGGAAAACATTTAAAATGTACATATGATGGTTAGAAAGCATCAGAACAGCTTAAAAATATTTCTCACGTAGCAAAACAATTTTACACTGAGCGAAATACCAAATTATCATCAGCTTGAAAGATAATTAGGTTCAACAAAAATCTAACAATTTCAACTTCCAGCATCCGAACTTCCAGGAGATTTCGTTCATGTTCCAAGAGATTTAGTTAATGTGGCACTGTTAACTGTTCTCAAGTATCTATCAAGACTGCAGTAAAATGTTAAAGATTACAAAAGAAGTTATAAGTGTCGCCATAGTTACGTTCCCTAGCGCCATCTTGACTTAGGTGGAGGGGAAGTAACCAAGAAATTTGTAATGCTATTCTTAAGTATTCGATTTTGTCGATTAGTTATTTTCTGTCTGACGCGTATATCATTTCTTAAAACTACAGGACGATTAGACAAATATATATCAAAAGGAACAAGATAAATCGTTGACAATCGGTGCTGGAACGTAGCGGAGATCAAATTCAACCAATGGAAAATGTCAGCGGGAGACAAACCGTGGGATATGCGAGGGACTGGTGACACCTGTAACATTGTGATATCGATCCCAGGGCAAGCTCGAACCGACCCGCCAGACAAACGGCGCTCACTCGCTGAAGAGGCAACCGTAGAGGACGGTCAAGTTGGCACTCCGTCAGCGCTGCAGACGGAACACGTTTGTACGCCGGAGTCAAGTTTTGGAGATACACAACAGCAGCAGCAGCACAGGTCTCGAAGGTATCAGCAAAATCAGATTTCTCCAGAAAAACAGCTTTCTCATCATCAAGTCTGGATACCCAATCAGTTCTCGCAGCAGCAAATCAGCGTCGGATCCGTCTTGACGCTAGAAGGGGGCAGCGACTCTACGGATCTGCCCATTGATGTTTTCAGCAGTTGTGAATTTTGTAACGAAAACAGCGAAAGGTTTGACTGGGCCAAGAACAGCGAAACCTGCGAGGAGGATTCGAGTGTACAAAACAGCCTAGATACAAGTGCTGCACACGCTTCTATCACTGCTTCTGTATCGCCTCGGTTATCAAAATACCGGAGGCAAAATCGCGTGCTGTCCAGCGACGAGCCGCCAAACTATGCTGAAAATTCAGAGAATGAAACTGCTGGAAGAAGTAGACGCCAAGAAGAGGATGGATGCACCTTTCCAGTTTTTGTAAAGGATGATTGTCATCAAATTTCTGGTAACAAATCAGAGACACAGCCAAAAACACCAACTGCTTC
Source organism: Achatina immaculata (assembly GCA_009760885.1). Classification (NCBI taxonomy): domain Eukaryota; kingdom Metazoa; phylum Mollusca; class Gastropoda; order Stylommatophora; family Achatinidae; genus Lissachatina; species Lissachatina immaculata. Next base: position 38,757,879 of record CM019698.1, read on the forward strand.
ACAGACTAACGGCAAACAGACATGCTCTAATGCAGATGCGGCCGAAATTTCACACAGCGTCGTTGGTTTCCAAAACCATTCTAGTTCAGAGAAGGGGTCCAGCTTAGCTCCGGTCGCAAATGAAAACACAAGTTTGATAAAATCCTGGAGCAACAGGAGAAGGAAGAAAGAGGAAAAAGAAAATGAAGATAGAAGAAAGAAAGATGATTCTCTGAACCATAAAAGTAAACTTGCAGTTGATGGAAGCCAGACTAACCTTAACGGGATCGACGAGGACAGCTCGAGGTTACGATCCACGACGAGCAGCTCTAAAGGATCTCGTCGCCTCGTCAAGCGGGGGATTGGTATGTTCCCCAGCTCCAACTGGAGGCGACTAAGAAACACCCTGAAAGCTGCTAATGAGATGCAAAGCTCCAGGAAACAGAGGCACGCACTCACTCGCGAGGACTCCTTTCTGAGGAAGTTCTCAACAAGGAATCATCAGAACATTCAGCAGGCGTCCAGTTCTGTCGACGACGATGCCTGGAGGTCATGCTACTCCTCCAGCAAGTTTGGAGGAAGATTTGTGATCCAGCACGACGGAAACTTCATGTTCTATTGGTTAGGAGTCGTAACAGTTTCCGTTTTATACAATCTTTGGACTTGCATTGTCAGGGAGGCCTTCAGAGAAATCCAGCAGGGTTGCCCGTCCTGCTGGTACTCGTTCGACGCGTTGTTTGACCTTATTTACATTTGTGATATTATGGTTCAGTTTCGGACAGGATATTTAGATCAGGGCCTCATGGTCTACGACTCTAAGAAGCTGCGTCAAAAGTATGCTAAATCTAAGGTCATCTACATTGATTTCATTTGTCTTTTGCCTTTGGATTTCGTTCAGCTAGCTATTGGCGTTCACCCAATGTTGCGATTTCCTAGATTTCTGAAAGTGTATCGGCCATTTAGATTCTTGCATATGCTAGAATCTCGCACGGCGTACCCAAATCTCATCAGGGTGGCCAATTTGACCCACATTTTGTTTCTGGGTGCCCACTGGTTCGCTGCTTTCTATTACATGATCAGCGAAGCGGAAGGATTCAAAGGAGAATGGGCATACCCGAAGCCAGTTGGAGAATTCTCCGATGTGAACAGGAAGTACCTGAGATCTCTGTTCTGGTCGACCTTGACATTAACAACGATAGGCGATATTCCTCCTCCTGGAAACTCAAATGAGTAAGTTTTGAAACTTTCTGACACTCCGTTTTTGTCACTTTCTTTGTTTCTGGTGCATCTGATATTCCGTACATTTATTTTCTGTATTTCCTCATAGTTTTTTCTCTATATCTTCTCATAATCTTTTTTTTTTCAATTTTCCCACATTTCTTTATCAATATATTCCCATTACCTCTTTATTTATATCTTTCCATTGTCTCTGTATGTCTTCCCATAGTCTCGTTCTCTATCTCATTTGGTTTCTATTTAACTTTTTATATAAATAATCTATCTATCTATCTATCTATCTATCTATCTATCTATCTATCTATCTATCTATCTATCTATCTATCTATCTATCTATCTATCTATCTATCTATCTATCTATCTATCTATCTGTCTGTCTGTCTGTCTGTCTGTCTGTCTGTCTGTCTGTCTGTCTGTCTGTTTCAATGGTATTTAAAGTGTTAAATTTGCAGCCGCCAAAAAAAATCATATTAAATTCATTAGCAATCTCATTTTCATATGCATAAATAACCGCGGTTGTCAGTGTTATCATCATAACCAAAGAACTAATATTTCATTTCATGATATAGTATTAACAAACTTAGTAATACATGAAACTCGGTCATCATTGAATATCTATAGAATGAAAATGTAACTTGAAACATAATCTATGGAATCCCTTTCTTGTTCTTTCTGGTAATTTATTTTTTTTAATGCATTCTTGATTTTTGACAAATATAATATCACGGTCTGCCATACATAATAACTTCATAGTGAAATATTCTTGCAGAAATGCTTCATATTTGTTTATTATCCCATCCGAAATGGCTCTAGGGTTTAATTACTGTCTATGGAAGGTTTCACTGAACATTACATTCATTCAGATAACAGCATAAAATATCGAGAAATAAATCTCAATCATTGATTCGTGGATTGCAGAGATTTCGGTGGAAATTTATACTTTTCATGTATTAATAATACATGAAAAGTATAAATAATAATACGTTGATACGTCCATATGTAGTTAGCAATTAACTTCAGTTCAATGACCAGCTGTCCTCGTTCCAGTTATAATCTGTGCTATATCTAACAGTGGTAAAGAGATAGAACACAATATTGTGTGGTTAGACCTTGAAAAAAAATCACACACAAAGCACGTTTGGGCATGAGAAAAAAGCTGGAAGTTGAACCACGGACTCCAGTAGGGCGAGCAACCGTCCAGCCACGGGAGAACTTAGCTGTCTTGACTATCTTCTGGCACTAGATGTGGGGGTGCGAGATAGCTCAGGTGGTTAATGCGCTGTTCTCTCGTGGCTAGGTGGTTGTTCGTCTTACCGAGGCCCGTGGTTCAAGTTCCATGTAACTGTCTTGTCATTTAACATTCTCTCACGTCTAAAAGTGCTTTGTCTTTGATTGATTTTGTCAGGGTCTAACCACACAGTACTGTGTTCTGTTACTTTACTGTAGGAAAATCTCGTTGCTTCTTATTTGTAGAAATGTATATCTACAAACCAGCTTCCCCTTTGTTTGGAACTTGACCCTATCCTCTGTTGAATAGCTAGATGTGAACGATCCAGCAAACTAAAGAGCCTCCTTCCAACAACCGACTGCCCTCTGTTCTATAGCTAGATGTGATCGATTCACCAACTAAATACCTTCCTTCCAACAACCGACTGCCCTCTGTTCTATAACTAGATGTGATCGATTCAGCAACTAAATACCTTCCTTCCAACAACCGACTGCTCTCTGTTCTATAGCTAGATGTGATCGATTCAGCAGCTAAATACCTTCCTTCCAACAACCGACTGCCCTCTGTCTAGCAACCAGTTGATCTCTATCCAACATTCAACTTACTTCCCTCAAAAAAATCACTGCCTCTGTCGATATTCAACATCCTTCTCTCAAACGACTGACTCTCCTGTGTCCAACATTCAACTTTCTTCTCTCAAACAAATGACTAACCTCTGTCCAACATTCATCTTTCTTCTCGCAAACAAATGAGTGGTCTCTGTCCAAAATTCAATTTCCATCTCTGAAACAAATGACTATTCTCTGTCCATCATTTATCTTTCTTCTCTCAAACAAATGACTACCCTCTGTCCAATATTGAACTTTCTTCTCTCAAACGAATGACCATCCTCTGTCCAATATTGAACTTTCTTCTCTCAAACAACTGACTACCCTCTGTCCAATATTGAACTTTCTTCTCTCAAACAACTGACTACCCTCTGTCCAATATTGAACTTTCTTCTCTCAAACAACTGACTACCCTCTGTCCAACATTGAACTTTCTTCTCTCAAACAACTGACTACCCTCTGTCCAAACATTGAACTTTCTTCTCTCAAACAACTGATTACCCTCTGTCCAACAACAGACAGTCATGGAACTTAAACCCAGCAGTGATATCGGCAATGGTACCCCTTGACCCTAAGAACACAACCTCAGTTTACCCACGACCCATGACAAAAGTGTTTTCAAATATTTGAAAATAGTTCAACACAGAACAATTAACAAACGCTACGTTAGAGCCTTTAACACGATGCAATTTTGTTATTAATCACCGAAATTATGTTCAAAAGTCATTTTGTAGCAATCCAACATCCATCATACCATCTTCTGGCTACACTACTTCAGTTTTTCCATGATCCTAATTAGAGATCGTGGCTCGAGATCGAATACCCCCTTCTCTGAGAAATCATTTTCTCATTAACATGTTACGTATAATTGGAATATAATTATACTTTCTGTATTTAGATGTTTCTCTGTGCAAATCAGCATAAACGTCAAAATTCATCACTTGACATTTACTTAAAATTTACGTAAGTTTTGTACAGTCCAATACTTTTGTCATCTATACACACCAATTTAATCTATTTTCCCTCTAGATATTATGTAGAATGTATGTATGTTAAAATTAAAAATGTCTGTTTATTGCGAAACAGCATTCAGAATTTGTCAATACATGCTTTTTTTTTTTTTTGCAAATCTGCTGTTTTTTTTAGATCGTTTATTTTTTTCCGAAAAGAATCTTTCTAATCGATACAAATTGTTTTTTTGTTTAGTCGTCATTCCTTGGTCGTGTGTTATTTGATTCGTTTCCTCGTGGTCGAAATTTGAATTGCTATGTGGAACTGGATTTTACCACGATCGGCAGAACCAGCGGTTCTCATAACAATATCAGTCGGCCTTGCATCTTGTCCTCAAACTCTGTTTCCAATTTGGGGTTACTGTCCGTATATCTCTTGAGATGCCAGGGCACTGGATGGCCATGTGGCCGATATCAAGCCCAGATGTCTTTCTTTTCCCTGCTCCAAGCGGAATTGGATACATTTGTTTCACAGCTATTTTGGAAGGGGTCCCTTATCTGATTACAAAAATGGAATTAAGACGGGGCATGTTTTCCAAACTGCTCGCACACTTGACGTTTTCCCCGCTCGTACACTTGACGTTTTCCAGACTGCTCGTACACTTGATGTTTTCCAAACTGCTCGTACACTTGACGTTTTCCCCGCTCGTACACTTGACGTTTTCCAGACTGCTCGTACATTTGACGTTTTCCCCGCTCGTACACTTGACGTTTTCCAGACTGCTCGTACACTTGACGTTTTCCAGACTGCTCGTACACTTGGCGTTTTCCAAACTGCTCGCACACTTGACATTTTTCAAACTGCTCGAACACTTGAGGATTTTTTTTCACAGCACGCGTCTGATTAAGACCAAAGTAGTGTTCTGGTCAAATACCACCAATAATGACCTCTTGTTAAGAGAAACAGATATGACACCGATGTCACCAGCGATTAAAAAGAGAAGGTCGCAATGGATTGGTAACTTTATGACAATTACATAGGCATACTTACCACAGACAGCTTCTATTTGGACTCCACAAGGTAAAAGAAGCATAAGAGATGCTCCAAAGAGATGTGAAGGCATACGGCAGGGATAATGGTGATAAACAAGGTCTGATATGGAAGACAGGAAAGAAGATAAGGGAGGGACTGACACATGTGGAAATATCTTGCTATCAGCAGCCTCATGTATCTTGGGCACTGAAGAAATGAGGCAGGAAGATAGGCAGGCAGACAGGCAGATAGATAGATAGATAGATAGATAGATAGATAGATAGATAGATAGATAGATAGATAGATAGATAGATAGATAGATAGATAGATAGATAGATAGATAGATAAGCGCCTATTGCTCCGGTGAAACAAAGGGGAAAGTTCTACCAAAGACAATCAACTAATAAAGACAATTTAAAAAATTAGCATAATCACAAAGGATAGAAGCTGACGCAGTATAAAAAGTTCCTAATGAATGATGGGTAGCTCGAACACCTACAGCGTAGCGCCTTTCTTTAGTCTAGTAGAAGCCAGTGTTAAATAAACATGGACGCTTCGCTGCAGGATTGCGCCACTGTTGAACAGCGCATCGTAGTGTAAATTCTTTAGGCAGAAGGAGTGAAACCTACCGAAACTGTCTCAGCGCGGACGTTAAAACAGCAATGACTCAACGAAGACGTTTTTTTTTTTTTTTAGATATATAGAAAGGTTTAAACCAGGCAGAACGAGTGCAACGGACGAAGCTTGATCTGGTCTACCATCAACATCGAGCATACACAAGCCAGCATCGCCAGGGGCACTGGTCTTGATCAGAGACGATCGGTGGATTATGCTGTCAGCTGTTGCTGCACATTTGCATATCAGCCCTTGAATCCGTGCATGACAAGAGCGCGTGTTGGTTTTGAGGTACCGTAACATTTGTTCAAGATAGGTTCTCCGACATCTAACTGACCTGCACAAGCAACAGTTCGCGGAGGCTGCGACCCAGTTCCTGAGACGTTGCGAAGATGATCCACGTGTTGTGGATCGAACATGAACGAGACATGGATCCATGATGTGAACTAAAAGGCAAGAGACGGAACATGGTGTGGAAGCACCCGTCTTCTCAAGTAAAGAGGACGTTCACACAACAACCCACCGCCAAGAAATCATGCTGATCCTGGACGGAAGGAAGGAAGGAAGGAAGGAAGGAAGGAAGGAAGGAAATACTTTGCATGAGTCTGCTGTGTCACGACACACCCATCCGTTCAGAGAAAGAAAGAATTCGTGTCTGTCTGTCTAACAACCTGTGGCCTACTTTCATACCTGGATATTGATTCTATATTTTGACTTTACTCTAACACGTTACACATCACCACGATTTTCTTTTATACCTCATTGTTGAACTGTATGATTGATTTTCTGGTGTACCATATTGCTGGAATGTACAAAATCTGTGCTCTCTTTTATGCTGTTCGACTTATTACAACTTTATACTGTACTGTTGGTAACCCTGTCATGCCTTAGTGCCACTATACTGTGAGAAAAAAATGGTACCAGTATCATCAAGGATTCTCCAGCCAAAGCTAAACAGACAAGAAATTAGACTCTTTTGAAAACAAATGACTAAGGAAAATACTCGGTATAAAGTGGAACGAATTCAAGGGCAAAGCAGAGATAAGGCAGATGGGCGAACAACAACCTGTCTCATGGGTGATCAGAAAAAGAAGATGGACATATGGCGTGTCACGTGATGAGAAGAAACAGTCAGAGAATCCCAAAACAAGCTATCAAGTGGAACACAGCAGGCTGAAGAAAAAGAGGTCGTTAGCCGAGTGGTTAGGGCCTCGGTTTGCTAATCTAGTTGTACGGGTTCGGTCCCAGCAGTGGGGTTTTTTCTGGTATACACCTAAAAAAGGCCCCAGGTTTGATCCAGCTTCTAAAAATGAGCACCAGAAAAATCTGGGAAGGCAAAGCGGCCAGGCGTGATACTGACCACATCACACTTTCATGTGCCGAAGGTCATGGAAAATACAGGCCTAACACATTTATTCCCCAATATGCCTTAATGGCAGGGAAACGGGAAATTTACCGTACGTGAAACTCTAAAGAGGATATTGTTAAGAGAGGCCAAATGTGTAATCATAAAATCCCTTGATGAGGTTGAAAAATTTGGCAAACTACCATGTGAGCCCTATGAGACGCTTAACGCCATGGGAAGGATGTAAGATATAAGATGATTCAGGACTTACATTGACACCATGTTAAAACGTACCTGGACGTTTCGTTATTCCAAGCTGTTAGACCTGAGGACGTCTGTTGCTCTGCTTCATCATATTGTGAGACTGTACCAAGATCTGTTATTGTATTATCTTAAACTGTTCCAGAGTTTTCTAATACGTGCACATTTGTCCCTCATACATGCACGGGGTGATCTAATGGTGTATGAATGTATGTTATGATTCAAAATGCAATTAATGGCATCTCAACATACATCAACATCTAGACAAACGAACACCTCACATTGACTTTTTTCCCCTCCCACGAACGATCTCTATATTAAAGTACAGGTCCAAGCAGAAGTCCATTATTGATATCTCACATATATACCCCATGTTCAATCACTTTCTCAGAACTCATGTAGACAAGTATAGACCTCGTATACTTCAATATGCCCATCCTCTAACTTCCACACAGCCGTTTTCTCCAAATGTCCACCCAAAAAAAACTTACTTATGACTCAGTCACGTGGCCAAATGGCCACAGTTCACATCGTCACTTGTTTAAACGCGTCTTGTAGTGAGGCCGGAATCGCCATGACAGACATAGTAACCCGTACAACGCTAACACGGCTGTCTAAAATTCTGCTTCATACTTGCGCCAGGGCACGTGGGAGGAAACGTTAAAGAGAGAGCGGCCAAGCTTGCTGTTACGGCCACTGTGGGAGACCGGCAAGCAACGGACCGGACTGATATTCTGAATGATCTAAGAAGGCTGGTCGCATTCAAGGATTCTGTGGACGACTTTGACTCTGCGTCAGCGAATAGACTGCTTGAGTACAATGTCTAACGGCACGTGGTCAGACGGGAACGCTGTGTATTGGAGGAAAAAGAAGACTGATACACCGGCTGAGAACTAGTGTTGCCAGTCGTTCCTTGCTTGGGGGGGGGGGGGAGATGTCCATGAGAGGATCGGAGGATTTATGTTTTACGTACTTGTCCGGTGTGCAGTGATATTAAACGTCATGAGACAGTCTTGGAAGGTTGCATAATGGGGGAAAATGAAAGAGAGGAAGACCAAGCCGAAGATGGCTGCAAGACACGGTTGATGATCTGCGAGTGGAAGCATCAGCAGCAAGGTATCTCGCTTAGAACCGACAGGCCTACAGGAGAGAGCTGTTAGGGAGCCAAAGTTCCACAAGGGACATGCAAATGACCGGATGCACAGTGAGGATATTCTGTCGACTGACTATTACCGATTTCACATTTAAATCTACCCAGACTTCTTTTGTCCTCTGTGAAACTGGATAAGGAATTCGTATTGTTCTACATTAGCACGTTGTTGAGCTAGCAAAAATCTCCCTAATCTTCAGACATCTGGTTTCTCTCTATTGATTTAGTTTATATTCTCGCCCCATGTAGCTTCATATCTGCACTGATTTATACATGTCTGTGCGCAGGAATATTTTTGGAAGTAATTCCACTCAGCACAAATGTTTACATGGAGGGGTTTAAAATAAACTAAAATGATTTGTCTTCGGTTAGACTAAACAGAAGCCTTTTAGAATGTTGTAGTAGAGCTAAGAGGCTGGCAGTAGCTTTCAATGTGTTGGTAGATCTATCTATCTATCTATCTATCTATCTATCTATCTATCTATCTATCTATCTATCTATCTATCTATCTGTCTGTCTGTCTGTCTGTCTGTCTGTCTGTCTGTCTGTCTGTCTGTCTGTCTGTCTATCTATCTATCTATCTATCTATCTATCTATTTGTTTGTTTGTGTGTCTGTCTGTCTATCTGTCTGTTTGTCTGTCTGTCTGTCTATCTAAAATTCTAAATAGCCTACACATTAACTACATTCTTGTACAATGCACCTTATTTCCTTCCTTATTTGGTGGAATTATCAATTACATCCAGTTCAGTATCATGGTTTTGATATTGATTTTGGTGTGGAAAGACTATGTACCCTGCAATTAATGAAGAGATATGAGAACGTAATTGTACTGTCTATAGGCCAGGGATTCCATATTTTGTTGGAATCTATGCATAAAACCAAAGAATTAAATGGCTGTCATTTTAAAACGTGGTCGTTTTCTTTATGTACGTAATTTTAAAAAATCGAGAACTGTTACATGCCATCAAAATATACAAGAATAGCGGGGGACTGATGTAATGTCCATATTCTGCTTCGCCGGTAAAGACTTTAAGCTTCTTGCGTCATTGTCTGATAAATTCCTTCAATCCAGGCAGAGCTTCTGAACGCACGCGACCTCTACGTTAAAGAATGAGTCCGAGCACAAGTCCAGCTCCAGGATCTCACTTACGTTAGAATTTTGGAAGCCGGGGCAAAACTTATTCCGCCACTTACCGATTAGCCATCCTGTTTTAATCCAATACGAACTCCTTCGGGCTTAAACGAGGAATGCCCCTTCGGCCCCCCCCCCCCCTGAACAGCACACAAACTGAGCCCCTCTCTCAGTGCTCCTACATCCAAACTGGTACTATATTTTTTTTTTTTTTTGCACAGGAGGATTTAAGGACCATTAAAAATGTTGATGATTTGTTAGTTTAGACATAAATAGCGGAGCTTTGGAGGAAACTGTATCGTCGAAATTAGGAGGAAAGGTTTGTGATGCTAGGTGCGTTATGATCTAGTGATACTTGGGGCGTTATGACCTTGTGATGTTCGGTGCGTTATGACCTTGTGATGTTTGGTGCGTTATGGTCTGGTGATGTTTGATGCGTTATGGTCTGGTAATGTTTGGTGCGTTATGATCTGGTGATGTTTGATGCGTTATGGTCTGGTAATGTTTGGTGGGTTATGGTCTGGTGATGTTTGATGCGTTATGATCTGGTAATGTTTGGTGGGTTATGGTCTGGTGATGCTTGATGCGTTATGGTCTGGTGATACTTGGTGCTTTCTGACCTGTGATACTTGATGCGGCATGACTTATCATTCTTGAAGCATAATGAGTGACCTGATGACGCTTAATGCGTCATGACCTAGTGACACTTGATGCGTCATGACCTAGTGACACTTGATGCGTCATGACCTAGTGACACTTAATGCGTCATGACCTAGTGACACTTGATGCGTCATGACCTAGTGACACTTGATGCGTCATGACCTAGTGACACTTGATGCGTCATGACCTAATGACGCTTGATACGGCGTGGAAAAAGCACAAAAAAGAAGCGTAAATCAAAATCTGACTGATTCATCAGCTGAAGTTAAATGAAGGATAAACAGAGAATCAAATCCCGACCCCACGTCCAAAGTGCACGGATAATTATATCCTAAGCGAGATGTACAACATAATTCACGCATTCGTTCAGTCATTCATTCACTCATCACTTCATTACTAGAAATATCTTTCCTCTGCATCTTTCTTTTTTTCCTTGGAGTTTTCTAGTGATTGCTTCTCAGGTTCCCTAACTTCTGTCTTCTTGTGGCTTGTGAGAAGGAACCTGATCCATTCTCTTACGGTCTGAATCAATTTTCTGTTTTTTTTTCTATTTTTATTTGTATTCAGACCATGGAAAAGATGTTATTTTTTCTCTTATTTCGCACAGACAGACAGACAGACGGACAGACAGACAGACAAACGGACGGGCGGACGGACGGACGGACGGATAGATAGATAGATAGATAGATAGATAGATAGATAGATAGATAGATAGATAGATAGATAGATAGATAGATAGATAGATAGATAGATATAGATAGATAGATAGATAGATTACTATAACCGTAAAAACAAACGTCACATTCACTGTTACAAAGTCAAAGCTATCTTTATTACCCTGAGGCGTCAATAGAGACTAGACTTCTCATCCATTCACTGACATAAACCTACGGCATTCTTAAACCTGGCACAGTTCAGAAGCTGCTCACAAAGCGAATGTCTACCCTTGGTGTAAAAAAAAATTTCACACTCACTGTCATGAAGTCGCAGCCATCAATAATACCATGTGCGACCCCCTGTGGCGTTGACGTGGGCTTGGCATCGGCTTCTCTGAGTTGCTGTTTGAAAACGGTTGAGCTGATGTATTAACAGCATTTGGCGATATTGAGCTCGTGGCGTTACACGAGGCTGGGCAGGTCCGGGATGGTTATTCGTGGTACCTTTTGCCTGAAATCGCTGGTTCAGCCTCACTGTAGTCGAAAGAGTATGACAGCTTCTCTGATCGTCATCCAACTGCTAGATATACCCTCAGCTTGCCCTCGCTCTTCTGACAACAGCCGGGGCATGATGAAAGCGTTAACAGACTTCCTTTCGATGGAAACGGATAACGGGTGTTCACTTGCTTCAATCTGACTAATGTTTATGCCAGACTTCAAAGTCACGTGATTTTTTAATAAGGCCATAAATTAAGAAAAAGTTGATGTGCACCTGCCGCAGGCCAAACATAACGTCACGTGGCAGTGAAAATGTCGTTACAGAAACTACCACATATGCCCGCATTGGGTGCTTGAAAATAGCTCATATACATAAACACTTCATGATTCGATAATAGCTCGGTAATGTGGTGGGTTTTTAACGATGGCTAGTATAATGTTTGATGTTTGTCTGTGTGCATGACAGACAGCTTTATGAATTAGTTACGTTTGAACATTTGTGACTCCTTCTAAAGTCTCGGAGTTCCTCAAGCCACAGCCGAAATCATTTTTTTTTAAAATATCAAGTAAAACCGAAAAACATATGTTGGTCACCTGATGAGAAGAAATGATCAGAGAATCCCAAAACAAGCTATCAAGCGGAACACAACAGGCCGAAGAAAAAGAGGCAGACCGCGTGAAACTCTGAAGAGGACATTGTTAAGAGAGGCCAAATTAACAGGCATAAAATCCTTTGATGAGGTTGAAAGACTCGCCGAAGACAGGAAAAATTGGCAAACTACTTTGCGAGCCCTATGTGACGTTTAACAGCACGGGAAGGATATAAGATAAGATATAAGATAAGAAGAACATTTGTGACTCTTTCTAAAGTCTCGGAGTTCCTCACGCCACAGCCGAAATCATTTTTGTTTTTATTAATATCAAGTAAAACCGAAAGATATTGCTGTACAACTCGTCTCATCCCCCTTCCCCGAGACAGAGAAATTAATATAGGAAAATTTGCCCGTAGAGCCCTTATTTTTAGTCCTTGCTTTGACAGGACCTATGGAAAGTCTCTAATCCTGGAGAGCCCGAGCTTGACAGCAAAATGAAAATGGACGATTCTCATATCGGCGAAACGTCACTCTAATTCTGTGAAAGCGTTTCTGTTTAGAAGCACACATGACATGGCAACGACCAATTAAAAATAAGTTGGGGGAAAGTGACTTAGGAGAAAGATATGGATGTTTTAAGAGATCTTTTTTTTTCTTTTTTTATAATTTTTGCTATGTCCTTGACCTGCTGCCGAATTAGGTCACCGTTGTCGTAATCCCAGTGTAGTGATACTAGCGTTTAAATATTTATGGGAAACTAAATATTGGAATCTTGCAGTGCTGGCGTCACTGAGTTTTACGACTGAAATCATCAGGGCCGGCGTGCCGATAGCCAGGAGAAGATAAATCTTTTCAGATTGGTCGGCTATTGGTAGTTACAGTCAGTTTCAGGGTTGTCTTCCTTGGTCAGGTGGTTCAAGGAACATTCTTCCCAAAATGCATCGAGACTTGGTGCATTGGGGATTGCTCTTTGTCTTCTGAACTGAGTGTCAGAGTTTGCATGCTTAAATTGTTCCGTGTATGATACCTACCTTCCTTCCTACTTTCTGTGAGAGGTATAACTCGCTCTGAGGTTCTTGAGGACTGCAAGGCAGAACAGTGTTTCTCCGTCCTTTTTATGTCTTCTTATGGCATTCTCTTATCTATCTATCTATCTATCTATCTATCTATCTATCTATCTATCTATCTATCTATCTATCTATCTATCTATATCTATCTATCTATCTATCTATCTATCTATCTATCTATCTATCTATCTATCTATCTATCTATCTATCTATCTATCTATCTATCTATCTATCTATCCATCTGTCTGTCTGTTTATCTATCTATCTATCTATCTGTCTGTCTTTCTGTCTATTTACAGACAAACAGATGCTACATGGAATGATATTATTTTATCATACAATTTATTCCAAATTATCACTAAACCTACCAGAGTAACTGAAACATCATCCACACTAATAGATCACATATACGCAGCTCATCCAGAAAACATTGTAGAATGTAAAGTCCCTCACACATCACTGAGTAATCACTATCCAGTCTGTTGCACGTGGACACGACATGGCTTGACAATTTCCAAAAATAACATACCAGTATTAAGTTTAGAAGTTTTAGCACATTCAGTTTAGAATCATTTCTGAAAGAGTTACAATGAGCACCTGTAGATCATGTGTACCAACTAAATGACCCTGATAAGGGCCTGGAATACTGAATAAAAACCTTCAGGGATATATTTGACAAGCATGTTCCTATTAAAGAGGTGAGAGTTAAACATCAAGTGAAGTCCCCCTGGATAACACCTGAGATATTGCAAGTCATGAAGGAAAGGGATCAGGCCCACAAAAATAAGGAATTCAATAGCTACCGATTACTTAAAAATAGAGTTAATTAAGCAAGACAAGAGAAATTACTTTAGGAACCTATTTCACAATAAATCAGACAGTAAGTCTGTCTGGAAAGCAGTTAATATTCTAACAAACAAGAGAAAACAGTCTGACTTTCAGAGTTATAATCATGTGCCCGCTTGTGAAGAGTTCATCAATCACTTCAGAAAAGAAGTCAATATCCTAAAATCTTCACTACAAACCCCTACTTTTGACATAAGCCAATTAAATACATTTATAGGTAGCAAATGTGCAAATCTAAAGCGACCCAGTATTCCTTTCATATCAGTTAGTGAAGTTTATAAGTATCTTTCATCTTTAAAAAAGAACAACACAGCACAACTTGATGAAATCAGCAACAAGATAGTACGCTACTCAGCCTCAGTAATTACAGATACACTAACATACATTTACAATCAGTGCATTGCACATTGTCATTTTCCTCAGGCTTTTAAAATTGCAAAAATATCTCCCTTTTAAATCTGGTTCGGAGAAAAATCCCTCAAGCTATAGACCAATTTTCATTGTATCGACTTTGTCAAAACCACTAGAAAAACACATACAAAAAACAACCTTACAACACATGCAAGAAAATGATTTGATTGTTGACTGTCAGTCAGGTTTTAGGCCGAAACATTCCTGCCGCACAGCTCTCACAAAAATGACAGAATGTTGGTTATCTAATATAAACGATGATAAATTATGTCGTG
>CM019698.1:38777423-38953395 GCA_009760885.1 Achatina immaculata
CCTTCACCTGTGGTGCCCATATTTTTCTTGAACTTTAGTGTCAATATTTTCCATATCCCTTAGTGTCCATATTTTCCTATACCAATTCCACATCATTTAGGGGATCAGTCTTAGTGTCTATATTTTCCCTGACCTTTAGTCTCCATATTTTCCTTGAGTGTCCAAATTTTCTATTTTCCTTGATCTTTAGTGTCCATATTTTCCTTGACCTTTATTGTCCATATTTTCATTGATCTTTAGTGTCCATATTTCCTTGATCTTCAGTGTCCATATTTTCCTTGGATTAGACCTCGAAAAAATCCTACAAAATGTGTTCTCTTACTTTACCGTACCAAAGCCTCGTAGTTTCCTATTTATAAAACATTAAAGCAGTAGTTCTCTAACATTTTTCTTGGCTATGTACTCTCTTGTTTCAGTTTGAAAACCGCTGTGAACCCCTTATTAAAGATAAAGCAATAAATAGAATTCAGGTAGTGTTAAGATTTTTGTTCAACCGAGTCACTCCATCTGTGAACCCCTAAAAAGTTCTACCATGAACCCCTTGGGTTAATGAACCCCTGATTAAGAACCCATACCCAATGAAATGCCCAAACTATTCTCACAATAAACATTATTAATGGAACAGCAATCGATAACCTAAGATGTGCGGACTATACCGTGCTGATGGCAGAGAACCAAAAAGACCTACAGAATCTAGTGATGCGAATAAAACATTGGAAAGCACGGATTGGAAATAAATATCATAATGACAAATCTCATGGTAATCAGCAGAGAAGAAAGAAAGCCAACATGTAAATATAGAAATAAAGGGAGACTTAACTTAAACAGGTGAAAAGCTTCAGATATTTGGGGCATGTGATAACAGAGGATGGAAAATGTGAAACAGAAATTAACAAAAAAATAGGTCTTGCAAAAAAAAAGACCCTTCAACAGAGTGAGGAAGATCCTTACATCAAAACAAACATCACGGCAACTGAGACTACATATCCTAAAATGTTACATATACTCAATGTTCCTTTATGGTGTAGAAGCTTGGACCTTGAATAACACAGCAGAATAGAAAATCCAGGCCATTGAAATGTGGATATACAGAAGAATAGGATATATCCTGTTCACAGAAAAAGAAAACAACCAAAGAAGTGCTAAACGAAGTTTAAAGAGATAAGAATAGCGAAACGATTATGAAAAACACTAACAAAAACCCTATAGAGAACTCGTAAATACACGTGTGTGTGTGTGTGTGTTTTGTGTTGTCCTTGATGAAGGCATTCTGCCGAAATACTGGGATTTTGCCTGTATTTTTCATAAACATTTCCAACTCTGTATCTCGTTTTTGCTAGATGTTCCTCCTTTTCTTCGTCTCTCTACCACACACGTCCAAAAGCAGCGCCTTTTCCGCTGTTTTCCAATTAGATTTCCGCGTGTCCGCATTTCCCTTATTAAATCAGTACTCATTGTTGTGAGTCGAAAAGAGTAGAAGGGGCTTTGTTGTCTGTAGGCGAGGCAGACAGTTAGCACAGACAGAAAGGGCCTCTTTTACAACGATGTTGAGCATGGGGATGGAGGTTGGAGCAGTGACCAAGGTTCTGTTCTGGCTAGTCATGCAAGATAGCACACGCGGTGTGGTGGTGACGGACTCCCAAAGCTTGCGTCGCAGGACAGAGAGGAGTTCGCTATGTAATAAATGGGTTCAGTTCTTGGGGGGGGGGGGGGAATCCAGTGTTACCAGGCTGACGTGGATATATCGCCCAAAACATGCGGGAGTGAGAGACAACCAGGTCGCCGATTATGTTGCCCATAAGGTTATTGCTACATTCCTACGGACAGGAAGGATATACTGAAGTCGGTGGCCAGAGGAACTGGGACAGGAAGAGGAAAGGGCATGTGCTTATCATATATATGAAGTGTGAGGGAAGAGGAAGGAAGAGCCGGGTGGTGGCAGGCAGAATTCGAGGATGCCAGAACCAGCAGATGACTGACACAGTTACTCTTCGGTAGTTACTGAAACAGAGGGCAGATTGATTGATTGATCTTTATTTCAAAAGGGTTAAGAATTGGGCACGCAGGCCCGTCTGACATTCTGCCCTTTATGCTCTTTGCATAGCATAAACGAGCGTGCTCCGAGTGCGATGATGCTAATTCTTAGGATCAAGATAGCCTTGAACTGCATGTTCGTTGCAACAAGTGGCTAAAATGTTCATTGCAAACCAAGCGAATAATATTCATTGCACTGTTCATGCTTGTTGGTTGTTTCCCTTTAAAGCATCTCTGTCTAAATAACTGTTTCTCACCCTCACAGAATGTAGGTCAGCCAAGCCCTGTGTATTTCTACCCCTGTTTTCATTCTTAAATCTACTAGGAGCCATTTAAACGGCATTTTTAAATATTAAAATTTAATTCTCTCTCTCTCTCAGTCTCTCTCTCTCGCTCTCTCTCTCTCGCTCTCTCTCTCTCTCTCTCTCTCTCTCTCTCTCTCTCTCGTTACTGTAACTGTTTATTCTAAAAAGTCTCGAAATATTTGTTTAGTAGATAATCATTTATATGTAGTTACTTCTGTACTGCGTGAATGGATAAGAGCGAAATGTAAATGTTATATTTTATTTTATGTCTCTCAGCTTCAATGTTAGTTATGTTTGTTATATGAACAGCATATTTGTAGAATGTCTGGAATAGAGTGAAAGATGTATGATAAAGGGCAGAATGTCAGACGGGCCTGCGTGTCCAGTTCATAACCCTTTGAAATAAAGATCAATCAATCAATCAAAGATCAATCTCTCTCTCTCTCTCTCTCTCTCTCTCTCTCTCTCTCTCCCCTTCTCTGAATCGTAAGTGCCCAAAGCACACAGAGTTCTGCAAGGGTTTTGCACAAATGCCTGTCCTCGGCCTTTTTTTTTGCTCTTGCCCAGGTGAGCCCTCTATTGCTCAACATCCTTTCTGTTATTCTTCTCCATGTCTCTTTTGGTCTACCCTTACTTCTGTTCCCCTGTGGTGTCCATCTTAGTGCTATTTTTGATAGTGAGTTGTCAGTCATTCGGAGCACGTGTCCCAACCATCACCAGCGTCTTTCCACTATAATTGCTGTTAGTGGCTTCATCTGCATTTCTGCCAGCAAGATGTTATTTCTTATGGTGTTTGGCCAAAATATTCTTCTAACTCTTAGTAAACATTTAGTCTGGAAAGAATTCAGCTTGTTTTCTATAGTTTTGATGATTTTCCAGCATTCACTTCCATAGAGTAGTACACTTAGAACATTACTCTTAAATATCCTGATTTTCGTCTTCATGATTAGTTTTTATAGATATGCACATAGTCTGCAGCATTGCAAAAGACTAGTGTGCTCTAGTAAGTCTGCTGTTGATGTCCTCTGTGCTGTCTCCATTTTCTACTACTCTACTGCCAAGATATACAAATTCGTTGACCTCCTCCACTAACTTGTTATCTCCTCTCGGTATATCTCTCTTCACATTTTGCCTCCTTAACTTTGTCTTTTCTACCTTTGATCTTTAATCCTATATTGTTAGAAAAAAAAATTTAACTAGTCACAAGTTTTTGTTCCATTGTTGGGAGTGTGTAATTTTAATCGGCTAAATATAGGCATCGCGTCATTTCCCAGTAAAACGTTATTGTTTAATTACAAAAAATGTTCTTGGGTCATGAATGTTTTTTTTTTTTGGTAGATTAACTCAAACCCTGCGTGTGTAGGCCCAGTTTTCAAAGCGCCCACACTCCACCACCACCAAACAAAAAAAAAAACCCATATTGCTATGAGCCATCTCTTCTGATATCTGCCAGATCAGATTCGACAATGCCAGTAAATTACCCCGGGTATTGTTATTTATTGGTCTATATTCCGTTGGTTCCAAATCTCGGAATCCGCGGCTTGTACAGTCATTAGCTGGTGTTCGGGCTGGCACGTAGAGCAGTTGGCAGCAGTTATAATTGCAAGATGCAATTTGGGGGAAATAGTTGTGAAAAACCAGGATTGCGATGCAGAAAAGTAATAGAACAGAAGAGACAGGATTAACCTTGGAAATTTACAAGAGGTTTAGATATAATAGAAAGACAAGTAGTGAGATATTAATTTTAACTATTTCACTCTCAAGCAACACTGGCAGTGTTGGTCGATCTATGCATATCATTGCTCCGAGCTATAGTTAGGGGAATGTCTAAATAAAATGAAAAGTAGCACATTACCAACTCAACCCATGTTTTTAAATTATACAGTAACTTCTTTCCGTTTTCTTTCTACCAACTTTCTCATCAAAATCTGTTCTGTTAGAGCAATGGCAAAGAAACTGAATATATAATTCATAAAGCAGACAATGTTACGTATCAAATGACAAATGAAACAATTCGGTAAATGCTGGGAACAACACCTGTCAAGGACTAAAGAGAAAATCAGAGAGTTAGGTTGTTCGATTATTTGATACGCATGAATTCAGAGCAACCAGCTGTGCATACAAAGCGAAAACGTCTGGATTTAGGGCTCGACGATGACCAAGGAAAAGGTGGATAGGTGGGGTGAAGGACACACTGAGAAGATATAACATGGCAGCTATCCAGGCCTCTCACTTTACTCTGGGTCAGCGTCTGGAACTCCCTGCGTCGCTAATGGCATTATCAGAAGAAGAAGAACAACAACAACAACAACAACAAGAGAAGAACAAAAAGAACAACACGAAGAAGAACAACAAAAGAAAAACAAGAACAGGTAGCACAGGAAGAAGAACAAGAAGAACAAGAAAAATAAGAACAAGAAGAACAAGAACAGCAAGAATAAGAAGAATAAGAAGAACAAGAAGAACATGATGAACAACGACAACAAGAACAACAAGAAAAACAACAAGAAGAACAACAAGAAGAACAAGAAGAACACGAAGAACAAGAACAAGAAGAACAAGAACACGAAGAACAAGAAGAACAAGAACAAGAAGAACATGAATGACAACAAAACGAAGAACAAGAAAAAAACGACAACAAGAACAAGAAGAACAAGAAAAAGAACAACAACAAAAAGAATATGAAGAACAACAACAGGAAGAACAAAAAAAGAAGAAGAAGAAGAAGTACAAGAAGAAGAAGAAGAGCATGGAAATAATTCTGGCGCCAAAGCGTCAGTTAGAAACAAAACCCTGGACTCCAGTAGATCGAGGAACTACCCAGCTACCAGGACGCCACACAACACTCACTTGATCTATCTACTGTGCTCACTAACAACTAAGTAACATCCAGCGAGGGAAGAAACCCTTGTATTACCTTTCTGCAATAAAAATGACGAGATAAGCAACGTGTAAAGATTTTAACCATACTCTTGTTGTCTGAAGCATATCACGCCACAGGGGCAGATTACTTATTTGTCTGAACGGGCTTAAGCCCAGGGGCCCGGAATATGGGGAGGGGGGCCCTGATTCATGAGAAGAAAACTGTAAATACAGAGTGGGCTTCGTTTACATGAAAATGACATCAGTAGAAAGTTTGCTGAAGAGCTAAAGGACTGACAGTGACGTATCAGTTTTGTGCTCGCCCTACGTAATACAAACTCATATGATAATAGTAGAGGTCACTAATAGAAGGGAATCAAGCCGTGTATTAGGAGGCTGAAGGTATAGATCGAAGAGCGAGCAAGAGCCTTTCCTAGACTTAAACCTAGGAGCCCAAACGCCGGTTAATGCGCCGTAGATTTATACGTGTAATTCCGGCTTTTAATTCCTGTATTTTCTTTTTTTCTTTTTTTTATCCTTTCTTTTCCTTTTCATCATGGACTGTAAAATATGGAAAGACCTATTTTTTACGTGTTATTTTATTTCGATGTGTTATTTTTTCCCGTGCGCACTAACATCCATGCGCGGCGTAATCCAGTGGGTCTCGCCGTGCAGGCAGATATTCTCTATTTTTAAGAGTCAGTTTCCTCCTCACACAGAGTGCCGATTACCCAGTTTCGTCCTACTGGAGGGCGACGAAAGCGGTAGTTGTTTATTCTAAACATTTAAACTGACAAATGTTCATAACATCTACTGCTGGACCAAGGCAATTTTTAAAGGCAGTGTAAGTATAAAGGGGCACATGAGTAGCTTAGCGATCAGGGTGACACCATCTGACAGAAAGATCGCTGGTCCAAGTCCTGCCGACGAACTATTGTAGACGCATCATATTTTGATGCGCGCCACAAAGGTAGCGCCTGTTTAGTGTTACCAACCATTGTACGGAAGTCGAATTTTCAAGATGGCCGATTTCCTGACCATGGAGCAGGCCCGCTATGCGCTTTCTTGTGTCATTTTCACCGACATGTAGTACTTCTCGGAGCGATTCGCTCTGAGGACGTCATGGAAAGCGGAAACTTTTGTAATCTTTCGTGTCGGCGACGCTGTGGTCACATTTTTTTTTCTATGAAGTCCATAAGAGACTTCGACAGGCGCAACGGAGTACATGCTACACGGTCGATGCTGATTCCAACACTAGAAAAAAAACAGTGCTAGGCCAACTATTAAACATAACGAAGTGCATTATCCACAACCGGTGTGTGACTGGCTCCATCAGCAGATGGTGGAACTGAAGGTGGAGCACATATGGGAATGCCCGGAATGTGGGGTTGCCAGTCTCTGATTACAGATTACAGGTTTTATCGGGGGTCGTACGTAACTACGGGTTGTACGGAAGTGGAATGTTCTTAACCCGTTAACTGCCTGTATACAGCATGTTATACAACTTCTGATGGACTCCCACTTGATCCCTCAAATAAGCTCAAGATCCGCGGACCGCATGTTGGAAACTGTGGCCAAAATGCCGGTATCCAGAAGGGGAAGTAATCTTGTTCATGGAAATAATTACTTCCCGTTAGTAATTTCGAGACTTGACAGCAGCAAGATTCAACTGTCCAATAAGATTTCTGGAAACAGGCGGGCCCAACCAATCGTTTTTTGACTATTTTTCTTTAATATCCGCGGCTATTCCATTCAATGTCTGGCATTTGTTTTATAGAGCGGGATCGTATTTCTTGGCTGATATAAAGTCTGGTGGGATTTTTCGTCAGATTTACGACATTTTGTTCCTAGTATTTGTCTAATCTTTTTCGTTTGTGGTTTTTTTTCTTTTATGTGTGTGTCTGTGTTTGTGTGTATGTGTGTTGATGGTAGGTCTGGAGAAGACATCTTTCTTCAAGACATCATCAATATTAGGATCCTAAGTGAGCTCGACACTTCTTCTTCTTGTTCTTCTTGTTCTTCTTCTTCTTCTTCTTCAGAATGTCAGACAGGCCTGCCTGCCCAATTCTTAACCCTTTTGAAGTAAAGATCAATCAATCAATCAATCTTCTTCTTCTTCTACTACTACTTCTTCTTCTTCTTCTTCTTCTTCTACTACTACTACTACTACTTCTTCTTCTTCTTCTTCTTCTCCTTCTTCTTCTTCTTCTTCTTCTACCACTACTACTACTACTTCTTCTTCTTCTTCTACTACTACTACTTCTTTTTCTTCTTCTTCTACTACTTCTTCTTCTTCTTCTTCTTCTACTACTACTTCTTCTTCTTCTTATTCTTCTTCTTCTTCTTCTGCTACTACTACTTCTTCTTCTTCTTCTTCTACTACTTCTTCTTCTTCTTCTTCTTCTTCTACTACTACTTCTTCTTCTTCTTCTTCTACTACTTCTTCTTCTTCTTCTTCTTCTACTACTACTTCTTCTTCTTCTTCTTCTTGTTATTCTTCTTCTTCTACTACTACTTCTTTTTCTTCATCTTCTTCTACTACTACTTCTTCTTCTTCTTCTTGTTCTTCTTCTTCTTCTACTACTACTTCTTCTTCTTCTTCCATCTCCCTGGAACTGCGAGCTGGTGTTCTATGCAGCCGATGCTGTGAAGGTGTTGAGGCACAGCGTCGTGTCGGACTGGGAGCGGGTTATGACGGTTATTTATTCAGTCCGTGAGTGGAGCTATAACGCCGTGGGTGTGCAAAGCTTCTTTAGCAGAGTCCACTACCGTGGGGACTATGACGAAACCTACCCGCCCCCCCCCCCCATTAGCCAAGCTAGGCCTGTTACTGGGGGGTACCAACGGAAAGATAGGATAGTGTCTTGGTCGACTATGGGACACCAACTTTGACGCTAGCATGTCAGCTATGGGGTCCTGATTGCAAAAACGGTCGGTGTCTTAGTCCCTCTCCTCCCCATCCCATCCCCACCACCTCCCCATACCCTCCCCACCACCTCCCCACCACCTCCCCATCCCCTCCCCACATTCTTCCCATCCTCTCCCCACCCTCTCCCCATCGCCAGGGACAACCAAAAGCATAATATTCAGAAGCAATGTTTGAGGTGTCTTATTACTGCATAATGAAGCCAAGGCTTGAAAATGCCACACACAACAACACGTACACTTGACAACTTCCAAGCGAAGTGTCTACGCAAGACTTGTACTTGTACTCCCTGTAACTGCCAGCTGTTGTTCTTTGCGGCCGGTGCTGTGAAGGTGTTGAGGTACAGCATCGTATCGGCGCTGGGAGCGAGTTATGGCAGCTATTTTTTTCAGGCCGGAGTACAGCTAAAAAGTGGGGGGGGGGGTATGCAAAGCTTCTTTAACAGACTCCACCACCCTGAGGACTATGGCGATCCCTGCCCCGTTAGCCAGGCTAGGCCTGTTACTGGGGGTACCACGGAGAGATGGGGGCAGGGTCTTGTTTAACTATATGGGTCACTAACCCTGACGCTAGCATATCAGCTATGGGTCGCTGATTGCTTCATCGGACAGGCGTCTTCAAAAGATGTAAAAATTATTCTAGCCCAGTACCGTAAGTTACGAGCTTTAAATTAGACAGACAAGACAGAACTGTCAGCAGTGAGTGAAAGCAGGAGGTCGTAAATGATGGACACGTAATGAGAATGACAGATCAATCCTTCGCACGAACAGTTTTGGTGTGAACTCCACGTGGTAAATGACCTAAAGAACACGGAAACGTAGGGCAGGGAAAATGCTGCTAAACGAAGGACTGACACTGGGGACAGCCAAGAAGGACTGACACTGGGGACAGCCAAGAAGGACTGACACTGGAGACAGCCAAGAAGGACTGACATTGGGGACAGCCAAGAAGGACTGACACTGGAGACAGCCAAGAAGTACTGACATTGGAGACAGCCAAGAAGGACTGACACTGGAGACAGCCAAGAAGTACTGACACTGGAGACAGCCAAGAATGACTGACATTGGAGACAGCCAAGAAGTACTGACACTGGAGACAGCCAAGAATGACTGACATTGGAGACAGCCAAGAAGTACTGACACTGGAGACAGCCAAGAATGACTGACATTGGAGACAGCCAAGAAGGACTGACACTGGAGACAACCAAGAAGGATTGACACTGGAGACAGCCAAGAATGACTGACACTGGAGACAGCCAAGAATGACTGACACTGGGGACAGCCAAGTATGACTAACACTGGAGACAACGAAGAAGGACTGACACTAAAGACAGCCAAGAAGACAGGGAAGCAATGACGAAAGTGGATATCTTTTGCTACCCAGAGAATCTATGTGTCTTGGGACCTGAAGGAACAACAGAGAGGGGAGGAGGGAGAGAGAGAAATGAGAGGGTATTTTTCCGTAGCATAAACGTATATTAAACACCGCTGTTACGCAGCAAAGCTTACATAGCCCTCAAGCTAATTTGCAGTATCACGGCAATTTACATCGCGTTTCTTGGATGTTTTTACTAGCAAAGTTTCCAGTAAACAAGACGTAGGAACTGTTCCATTATCTTTCGGCTGATGCTCCGTTCTTGGTCTCTAAGTCTTGCTAATGGTACGTAATCAATGTATATTATAAAAGACTGGATTTATGCTACGTTTATATGTTAAGGCTGGGAGGTAAATTGTACTGTACTAAGCTCATTTGACATCGATTATTCCTTGATTTTCTAGACCTTCTTAAGATTCTGAGACATATAGAAGACACGGCGTTAGTGGCCATATTTTCCTTGATCTGTTCTACAGTGCTGAGGCATGTATGGGACGTGCCGTTAGTGCCCATTTTCCCTTGATCTGTTCTACAGTACTGAGGCATGTATGGGACGTGCCATTAGTGCCAATTTTTCCTTGATCTTCTTACGGTATTGAGGCATATGAAGGACGTGACGTTAGTTCCCATTTTCCCTTGACCTTCTTACGATATTAAGGCAATGGAAGGACGTGACGTTAGTTCCCATTTTCCCTTGACCTTCTTACGATATTAAGGCATGTGAAGGACGTGACGTTAGTTCCCATTTTCCCTTGACCTTCTTACGATATTAAGGCATGTGAAGGACGTGACGTTAGTTCCCATTTTCCCTTGACCTTCTTACGATATTAAGGCAATGGAAGGACGTGACGTTAGTTCCCATTTTCCCTTGACCTTTTTACGATATTAAGGCATGTGAAGGACGTCAAGTTAGTTCCCATTTTCCCTTGACCTTCTTACGATATTGAGGCACGTGAATGACTTGACGTCAGTGCTTATATTTTCCATGACCTAACCCTCGCGACTCATTGAAATTTCTTTATAGAATACAATGTTTATGGACGTATTTTCCATTAACCTGTCTAGATCAAAGGATAATGTTGTCTGTGTCGTGTCTGGTAGCCTTCCAGTCTCCAATTCTACGAAAAGCCAGGAACCAAGTTCTGTACCTAAGCTAATAATTCGAGAAGAAAATAGAACTGGAAAATATCAGCCTATAAAACAAGGGGTGGGAAAAAAAGATGTGTACTATCTCCAGACCTTTTTTTCTCTGTCTTACTTACATCCTTCCCGTGCCGTTAAACGTCACATTGGGCCCGCATGATAGTTCGCCAAGATGTCCTGTCTTCGGCGAGTTTTTCAATCTCAGCAAGGGATGTTATGCCCACAGAATTGGCTTCTCGTAACAATGTACTCTTTAGAGTCTCACGTAGTCGACTTTTTTTTTTCTCTGTACAGCGAGAATATTTTTAAAACAATCATTGGACAACCAGGTATAAAAATTGGAGGACATAATATTAACAACCTTCGGTATGCTGACGACACAGTACTGATATATGAGAACCAACAAGACCTGCAAAAATCTCTTGGATAAAATCGCTAAAGGAAGTGAAGAAGAAGGCCTTACTTTGAACATCAAAAAGACAGAGACTATGGTTATATCTAAGAAACAGAATCCACCAACATGCAGTATAAAATTAAACGGAACTATTCTAAAGCAGGTGCAGAAATTCAAATACCTTGGAACAGTAATAACTTCAGATGGGAAATGCAGAACAGAAATTAGGAACAGAATAGGCCAAGCAAAGACTGCATGTCAGAGAATGAGAAACATATTATGCAACACATCTTTATCAACGAATGTTAGAAAACGAGTCCTAAAATGCTATATTGAACCTATCTTGTTACATGGAAGTGAATCATGGACAATATTCAGGTCTGCACAAAAAATCATTGGAAGCAGCAGAAATGTGGTTTATTAGAAGAATGTTGCGAATCCCCTGGACAGCAAAAGTGACTAATGAAGAATGTATGAGAAGAGCTGGAGAGACAAAAAAAAAATCTTGTCAAAAAATAAGAGAGAGACAATGTACTTTCATAGGGCATGCAATGAGAAGAGGGGGGATTTTAAAATATTATTTCAGGACAAACAGAGGGAAGAAGATCAAGAGGAAGACCAAGAGAAATGATACTGGACAGTCTGACGGGATGGTGTGAGAGGAGATCACCAACTGAGCTGATGGCCTGCATGAAGGATCGGGTACTTTGGAGAAGCATAATAGCCAACACCAGTCAGCACGGCACCTGATAATGATGATGATGATGATGATGATGATGATGAATTTAACAGTGGTCTCCCGCCGGAGTCGAACCCCTGACCTTCGCCAAGAAATATGAGCTCAGTAATCATTTCCCTCTCACATGCTAGCTCGCAGGGACAAAGTGTACGTCGTAAGACAACGAAACACATCGGGAAAATGACTCAATATTGAATCTTACGCTTTCGAAGGATGAAAACAGGGAGATAATATATTAAACACTCTGATGTGAACAAAGGGGAGAAATATATAACACTAACACATGGACAAGTGGAGGCAATATATTACACACTAGAACATGAACAGGTGGAGATAATATATTAAACACTAGGACATGAACACAGGGAGATAATATATTAAACACTAGGACATGAACACAGGGAGATAATATATTAAACACTAGGACATGAACAATGGGGAGGCAATGTATTAAACATTCATACATGAACAAGGAGAAACAATTTATTAAACAATAATACATTGACAAAAGGAGACAATATATTAAATATTATGATATGAATAGGGGGAGACAGTATATCAAACGCAAGGACAGAGCAAGGGGAGACAATATATCAGACACTCGGACATGAACAAAGGGAAACTATATATTAAACACTAGGACGTGAAGTACACCTCAGAAAAATGCTTGTGGACCCAAATTGTTCACGCTCTAAATTATTCACCAATCTATTAACAACTGGTGTCCTGCGGCACTCTGGCTTGCCACTAATGGTCTGAATGTGTGCCACGGAAAGTTATACAGAGGCACACGAAGAGATTATTTTAAGCGTTTTTAGCAGTTATAATAATCTCCTTAAAACATACAGTGTGTGGTGACACTGCCTTCCCTTTCGAAGTATGTCCTGACTGGACTTGGTCAAAGTGTCCTCTTGGCAGGTACCCTGATCAACATGCCCTTTGGTTAAGACAAAAGCGTCGTTATTTTTGAACTAAACGAGATGCCCGAGGCCTGCCCTGCACATTGAATGCCGGGGGCATGGTCCACGTCTCGTTACGGGTGGACCAGGTTTGCAGTACCACCGGGTGTTTTCGTCGTCCTAAAAAAAGACGATTTTAAAATCATTTCATCGAAAACTATCATCATCATCATGAATCACATGCGCACATCATCATCATCATCATCATCATCATCAATCCTCTGTACTCCCGATGGAGCATAAGGCATCAGCAAAAGTTCTGGAGCCAATCCTGTCTTGAGCAATTCAGGGAGACCTCAAACCATGTCTTTTCCGTTTCCTTTAGTTCTTCCTGCATTGTGTGTCTCCATGTCCCTTATGTCCTGCTCCTCTTTCGTTTTTTCCCTTGAAGTGTCCAAGTCAAGGCGGTATAGCGGTGTCTTGTTTTTTTCCCATTCGTAGCATGTAGCCCAAACGTTTCCATCTTAGTCTTTTGACCTCTTTAATTATGTTTAATGGACAAACTAATTTTGTCAATCCGCAAGAACAGCGAAGAACAAAACCTCTATCTTAATGCGAAGACTAAATTGATGACAACTGACAAAACAAACAAGGCAGCTGAAATATGTATCAATGAGGAAAAACTAGAAGAAGTGGAGAATTTTGAATATCTTGGATCACTACTAACTAATAATGGAGATACAATGAGGTAAAATAAAAGGAGGACATCTATCGCTCTTCAGAAAGTAAAACAACTAACGAATCTGTGGAGAGGAGCAGACAGAACCACAAAAACAAGATTTTTAAGGGCATGCACCTTTCCCATCGCAACATATGCCTGTGAACCTGGACATTTAATAAAACAGCTGAGAAACGCATGAATGCCTTTGAATGTAAATGCTACAGAAGAGTTCTTCAAATATCGTGGATAAAAAAAAAGAGCAAATATATCTATACTGCAAGAACTTACTATTGAAGAAGGCTGGCTGGTAAAGAGGATTAAAGAGAGAAAACTTAAATATTTTGGACACATTAAACGTCATGATAATCTAGAGAAGACCGTCTTGGAAGGGTACATAATGGGAAAAAGAAAGAGTTGAAGACCAGGGCGAAGATGGCTGCAAGACATCGTTGATGATCTGCAAATGAATGCAGCAGCGGCAGGCCGTCTTGCTCACAACCGAGAGGCCTACAGGAAAGCTGTTAGGGAGGCAAAGTTCTGCAAGGGACATGCAAATGAATGAATGAATGAATGAGTTATACCCTTTCGTTTGGTTATTTCCTCGTTAGTCACAAGATCTTCCAAGAGTATTCGTAACATTTTCCTCAGGCA
The DNA here is from genome assembly GCA_009760885.1 of Achatina immaculata. Lineage (NCBI taxonomy): Eukaryota > Metazoa > Mollusca > Gastropoda > Stylommatophora > Achatinidae > Lissachatina > Lissachatina immaculata. Next base: position 38,791,472 of record CM019698.1, read on the forward strand.
TCTTCCTTCAAATCCTCTCAGTCTGTGTTCCGCTCCATAAAATAGAATGGATCGTACACTGGATTTATAGATTCTGAGCTTGATATTTCTTATGTAAACCCACAATCATATGTTTACGGGGATAGAGCCCGTGTCTATTATCAGTATTAACAGATCTGTATGTTAAGCTAGTTAAACAAACTTCAGTATTTGTATTTCACCTTGCTAATCTATATTTATATAAGACATTACATTCCTGGGTCTGCGAAAGTGTAAATTATAGTTTTTAAAAAGTGGAAAGAGAAAGCGCAGTTGAAAAAAATATAAGCAGTAAACGATAGCAAGAGTTAATGATTACTTAGAGAGAAATAAAACAGTATAATATTTCTGTAAAAATTACTTTATCAATGACAACAGAACAGGCAAGAGAAACGGATAAGGACCAAGTTAAAAGCATTTTTGTTGTTCTTGGTGGTCTTGTTGTTGTTTAAATATTGGGTTGTAATTATTGTTGTATTTCATAATTATTTCACCGTTATTTATTGTCTGTTACTAGTTTTTCTCACTTTCCTCTTTTTTTGTCATAAAACTGAGCTCTACATTTTCTTCTAACTTTACTAGAAACATTTTCAACACTGCCATTTTCAAAAGAGATACAGCAACGTGTGGAAGACACGGAAAATATGGTTTCCTAGGAGAATGTTAAGGGCACCATGGACGGCAAAAAAATCAAATGAGGAAAATTTGAGAGATCCATTCGAGAGGACAAATAAATTACAACAATCAAGAAAAGACAACCTAAATTTACAGGTCATATCATGAGAAGAGGTAAACCAGAACACATCGTGAGAACAGGAAAGTCAGAGAGAAAAAGAGGAGAGGTAGACCAGGACAAGAAATCCTAATTGGAATGGCAAGATAGCATGGAAAGAGGATATCAGAACAAATCACAGAGGGAACACAAAACAGAGAGTTATGATCGTCAGCGGTAGGAGGCTGAGCACCTGACAGATATACAGACAGATAGACAGACAGACAGATAGATAGACAGACGGACAGACAGACGGACGGACGGACGGACTGATGGATGGATGGATAGACAGACAGACAGACAGACAGACAGATAGATAGACAGACAGACAGATAGACAGACAGACAGATAGATAGATAGATAGATAGATAGATAGATAGATAGATAGATAGATAGATAGATAGATAGATAGATAGATAGATAGATAGATAGATAGAGGATGGAGTGCAGACGGGGTACAATTCCAGAATATTTCGGAGGCGCTAAGTTTAATGGCTGTGTCTGAGTTGAAGAAAGGTTTTAGAAAGGCAGTTTGTCGGCTGAAGTGTCCTCTAGTTATAAAAGATTATGGGAAATGGTTCAAAGTAAATAGTTTTTAATTTGTTACAGCATATAGCCATTAAATTATGTTAGGACAAATTGCTTTTTAAGTTAATATGCTACAAAATAAAAAAGCTATGTACTTATAAATTATTCTGTTCATAGAATTAGGCTTTTAGTTTCACATCTTTTGTCATTCTGTACTTCTTTTTTTTTCGTTTTATCTTTATGTGATCAGTCATGTGCCCAAGAAAGGGGGTTGGCCACCCAGATTCCCGTCATCAGCAGCTGTTATTTGTCCGTTTTAACCCTAATTCTTTTCCTTTGGTCCAGGCTGGGGATTATACGTCTGTGTAGCAGGTACGCAGGTTAGCTGGGCTTGTTCTGGGTCTTTTGGGTCTCTGCAAGATTGGATTTGGACAATCTTCAGTTGATGCGGCCGTGTTTGTGGTCTGCAAGGTCTTTGCTTGTTTGCGTGCAAATTGTGGGTTTCTTTGTGGTCTGTTGAGCATTTTAATGGGATCTTTGATGTATCTTTCGTTATTTCTCTCCTCTCTCTCTCTCTCTCTCTCTCTCTCTCTCTAAGAATGTGCCAAATTCTTTAAACTTCATTCATTCGTTCTTAGGCTCTATTCACCCATCCATCCATCCACCCGTCCATCCATCCATCCATACGTCCGTCCACCCATCTATCTATCTATCTATCTATCTATCTATCTATATCTATCTATCTATCTATCTATCTATCTATCTATCTATCTATCTATCTATCTGTCTGTCTGTCTGTCTATCTGTCTGTCTGTCTAACTATCTATATGTCTGTCTCTTTTTCTGTCTTTCTGTCTATCACTTCAGACTTCTATAGGTCACTGATGCTCGATCTGAATGCTCAGCTTAACCCACTTAGCTTCTTGATAAGACTCCGCTACTTTAGGGACAGAGGCGAGCCCTGCTCCAATATCCTGGGTGGGTCTGTTCTTAGCAGCACCCACGGAGAAGTGGGACAAGATCTCATCCAGGTTTGGTTCGCTGTCCCAGATAACCACTCTGCCACCCAACCTTTGTTATGCTATGTTTAACAGTCTTTTTTTTTAACATAGACTTTAGTTCAAAGTCTTCTTCTTCTTGGTTGCACATCTGCCATGATCGTCATTAGCTAGTCTCTGACTAGATTCCCATGGCCCTCTTAGGGCTCGATCTAGTCAAGGACTTGAAGAAGTTGAGGTACATAAACACATCAAAAGGCGTATGGCAACTCAACAGCGCCTATGACCAGTTTAATGATGTGTTTCATCCAGGAGGCCCGTGTAAAGCCGAGTTCTGTTTTGCCCTAGTTTATCTTGTCCCTCTGTCTTCATCAACTGTTCGTCTAATATGCCTCCCCTTGTACTTCCTAGGAAAATTCAGTTACCCAGACCAGAGATTCTCTGACATTACACCGGTGCTCCTTGCTCCCCAAAGCCACATCCCAGGCGTCCTTTTAAGACTTTTTTTCGTTTAGTTCCGATTCCCTCGTCCTCTCCTTTTTCCTTCACCGCCCCTGGGATCTTCCAAGCGCCCCCCCCCTCTTCGAGAGGAAAGGGGGAGGCAGTAGCGCCCTCTTTTGGAATCACTGACCCAGACGAACAGATCGATCCAACAAGTGGTTTGGACTCTGAAATTTTAAAAGTAGCAAATCGAAGACTGGATCCAGTTCCCCCCCCCCTTCCCTCGTGTCTGAGAGCCACTTCATTGTCCGCCTCTCGGTGTTATTGAGTGTGTTATCGCCTACTCAAGGGGTTGATTGAGATTTGTTCTGTCTGAGGTCAAGCACGACAACTTCAGCATCGATAACACGGCTTTTCTAGCCTAGATAACACGGCTTTTCTAGCCTCGATAACACGGCTTTTCTAGTCTCGTTAACACGTCCTTTTCAGCCTCGATAACACGTCCTCTTCAGTCTCGATAAAACGGCTTCTCCAGCCTCGATAACACTTTCTCTTCAGTCTCGGTTACACGGCTTTTCTAACCTCGATAACACGGCTTCTCCAGCCTCGTAACACGTCCTCTTAGCCTCGATAACTCGACTTCTCCAGACTCGATAACACAGCTTCTCCAGCCTCGATAACACGGCTTTTCCATTCTCGATAACACGGCTTCTCCAGCCTCGATAACACGTCTTCTTCAGTCTCGGTAACACGGCTTTTCCGGTCAATATAACACGGTTTTTCTAGCCTCTAGAACACGGCTTTTCCAGTCAATATATACTGGTTTTTCTAGCCTCTAGAACACGGCTTTTCCAGTCAATATATACTGGTTTTTCTAGCCTCTAGAACACGGCTTTTCCAGTCAATATATACTGGTTTTTCTAGCCTCTAGAACACGGCTTTTCCAGTCAATATATACTGGTTTTTCTAGCCTCTAGAACACGCCTTCTACAACCTTTTTAACACGTACTCTTCAGCCTCGATAACACGGCTTTTCCAGCCTCGACAACACGTCCTTTTCAGCCTCAATAGTAGGTCTCTTCGTCCTCGATAACACGCCTTCTCCAGCATCGATAACAATGTTCTTTTTTTCATTGCGTTATCCTGAAGAGTTACAGTATTTGGATAATTAGAATTTAAATTCATTTATTACTAAAGTATTATATGATATTCGTTCAGTTATAAAGTATTCTCTGAATTTCATTCATTCAAAAAGTTTTGTCTGATATTCATTCTTTCATAACGATTTGTCTGATATTCATAAAACTTTGTCTGGTGCCCTTTTACTCAGAAAGTTTTGTCTGATATTCATAAACTTTTGTCTGATATTCATAAACTGTTTTCTGATATTCATTCAATCACAAAGTTTTGTTTGATATTCATACACTTTTGTCTGATATTCATAAAAGTTTTGTCTGATATTCATTCAATCACAAAGTTTTGTCTGGTATTCGTTCATTAATACGGTGTTGTGTGATATTCATTTATTCATTCATTCATTCATTTATTTACAAAAAATGTCTGGTATTATTTTATTCATGAACTTTTGTCTGATATTCATTCATTCATTCATTCATAAACGTTTATCTGGTATTCATTCACTCATCCATTCCTTCATTTATTAAAAAAAAACTGTCTGATATTATTTTATTCATAAACTATTCATTCACTCGCTCATTCATTCATTCATTCAGAAAGTACTGTGGGACATTCGTTTATTGATGACGTTTAGTCAGATATTGACTCAATGACACAAATATGTCACATTCATTCATTCACTTGTTCAATTATTCATTCACTCTTTCATTTTCTTCATTCATTCATTCATCTAGTGGTATCTGATATTTTCCATTCATAAAAAAAGTTTCTAGACGGTACGTGCTACCAGTTATGTTTTCCTATTTCTTAATTTACTTAATCCTTCCTCTTGCAGCTTGAGGTATCGAGGGGAGATGCATTTGGCGTCCATAAACTGATTGGTCTCAGACGTTCTATCTAGATGTCCTCTTTGAACATAATGAACAGCAGTCTATATCTATAAAAAAAAAACTGGGATTAAAACCAGAAAATAGCAAGATAATCACAGCCACTGTTAATCCCATTAAATATTCATAGTAGCTTCCCTTTTAGTAATTTCTGATGCTGGGTTAGGCCCCCTTGATACAAGGCCGACATTTTTCAGAGCTCTTCCGATCAAAGTTTACAAAAAAAGACAAGCGAGAATGCTGCATTTTCTGCCTGTTTCTTTCTTTATTCTTCAACCTGGCGGATATTATTGCTGGAAATGTGTTAATTATTTCAGGTTTCATCACAGTATAATTCGTTAATTCACATTCCTGGCATTTTTTTTCTTCTTTTTAATTTTATTTCCTGCCATCTTTCCGGGTTTTTCCGCTAGCTCGGTAACGTTTCGTTTCGTTTTTCTTTATTATTTCGAATAAATTATTTTTCACTCTGGAAGACAGTTATGGGATTTATCTCTCCAGGCAGCGGCCTGCTGTACTTTTTACTCGAGTTTCACGTGAGTCAAACCTTTTTTTTTTATTTTCCTGAAGCTTTGATTTATGCCAGCGGTTTTCCTGGCCTTCGATCCTCATTTCCATTTTCAGAACAGCCGTGGGCCCTTCTTCCGGTCTGAGAACAGCCGCCGACCCCCATTTCGGCATGAGAACAGCTGTGGAACGCCTTTCCTATTTGAGAACAGACGTGGGCCCCATTTTTGGCCTGAGAACAGCTGTGGACTATCTTTAGGCCCTGAGAACAGCTGTGGACTATCTTTAGGGCCTGAGAACAGCTGTGGACTATCTTTAGGGCCTGAGAACAGCTGTGGACTATCTTACCTGCCTGAGAACAGCTGTGGACCCTCTTTCCGGCCTGAGCACAGCTGTGGACTATTTATTAAAAATAAACGCAATAAAAAGATCCCAGCTAATGCTCAGATAATTTTAATCGAGCCAGTTCGTTTGCTGGTTCGCTTATCCCAGAAAATTCTTCCACTGACCCCCCCCCCCCCGGATCCATTCATACCAAATTAAGAACCGCTCTGTGTAGCATAGTCTATAGTGTATTAGATAAAAGGGATGGCGACTGCAGTAAAACTGGTTTAAATAAAAAAGATAGAGGTGTATGGTGCAGTTTTATAAAGTGAAGGAGGGAGTGAGTAAGGTGAGAAAACACGAATAGAAAGTATGAGAATTTATAAATGAAAAACATACAACATCCGATATTTCGGCGTGAGCCTTTTTCGTAGATACTAAAAATACAAGACACAATGAAAAACGAGGACCCAATAGAAGTAGAGAACGCACCAATCCCTGAAACCTAGGACATGAAAGAGATAGTAGACTTAGATAATATCCCCCATGACAGATGAATAGACAGATTTGACGCAACTGACCGGTGAGGCATGTTTACTAATCTTAGGGCGCAATTTGCACAGTTTCGAAAAAAGGGAGTGGCCTGACTCATCCCGAAATCCAATCAGAGCACATTGAGTAGGTAGTCTACCAGCTGACCAATAGAAAGATCTAGAGGTGTGTCCTATTGGACAACTGACTTAAGTCATATAAGCCTGGCATACAGTTTGGAGGGGAGCGATAGAGAACAGGAGAACAGGAATAACGATAGCGATAAAAAGAAGAGGAAGGCAAGAACTGATGGAAAGGATGGACAAGTAGAGCAACAGATATTCAGGAGATAAGAGTTATTTAGTAGATGTTGACCTCCTGCAATGTATAGTTAGAAATTTTCGGTAACAGTTTGTGTAAAAAAAATAACGCTAGAGTTTGATTTTGTGAACGATGATTATGTGCTTCAAAGACGAAACCAACGAATTTTATGTCCTATTGCAACTTATTCCAAGTGATGTTGTCGACAATAAATCTGAGACCTTATTTGTCAGAATTAAATAGATTCTGTGAACTTTACGGCGGACTTAGTCAAGTGAACGTTGCAATATGTGTGAAACCTATTCCAGACTACAGAGAACTGGATTGTGTGTGGAGATAATGTCACATAACGGCTACGAAGATTGGAGTGAAATACGATGAAATACTATACGGTTTTAGTTGCTAGTATGAAGTGAAATGTCGTCGCGGTCACAACATGTGAAAGTGCATTAGGCTGATGTTGATGACCTATAAAAGAGCCAAAGTGTGCTGCTATACGTGACAGTCGCGGTCACTCAAGAGTCCAGCAATAAAATTAAAAGATACTGAAGCTCAGTGGTTAAAGCAAAGTGACAGCGAGTAAGAAGTCAAAATGTTGTCGCAGCCACAACTACTATTCGTTGTATAAAAATATACAGACAACCAGTGATTCGAGCAAGCATCAAATCATCCAGATCTATAATTACAAGACAGTATCAGTTCCAGCTTCGTCGTCATCAATATTATAATAGTTCAGAACCTTAACTTTGTTGTATTTGCAGTTCTTCCCCTCTCATTCTTTCTTACGACAGATATTTTTGCTGTTTGTCGCCTTAGTATCAGTGCTGCGTCTCTCTGAGGTCTACACGCTAGCTAGCCTAGTTTGCATAGTGGTAGTATTGGCCTGGCTTATAATTCCACATTTTGAGCGTTAGGGATTGACATCCCTTCCATATCATTGTTCGTAAGCCGCTCAGTGACGTCATCGTGATTATAACGTCCTTGGGAGAAACAGCGGAGGCCGAAGATGTCCTTTTTGGCAATTAGCGACCCATAGCTGACATGCTGGCTTCAAGGTTCTCAAATCATAGCTGACATGCTGGCTTCAAGGTTCTCAAACCATAGCTGACATGCTGGCTTCAAGGTTCTCAAATCATAGCTGACATGCTGGCTTCAAGGTTCTCAAACCATAGCTGACATGCTGGCTTCAAGGTTCTCAAACCATAGCGGACATGCTGGCTTCAAGGTTCTCAAACCATAGCTGACATGCTGGCTTCAAGGTTCTCAAACCATAGCTGACATGCTGGCTTCAAGGTTCTCAAACCATAGCGGACATGCTGGCTTCAAGGTTCTCAAACCATAGCTGACATGCTGGCTTCAAGGTTCTCAAACCATAGCTGACATGCTGGCTTCAAGGTTCTCAAACCATAGCGGACATGCTGGCTTCAAGGTTCTCAAACCATAGCTGACATGCTGGCTTCAAGGTTCTCAAACCATAGCTGACATGCTGGCTTCAAGGTTCTCAAACCATAGCTGACATGCTGGCTTCAAGGTTCTCAAACCATAGCGGACATGCTGGCTTCAAGGTTCTCAAACCATAGCTGACATGCTGGCTTCAAGGTTCTCAAACCATAGCTGACATGCTGGCTTCAAGGTTCTCAAACCATAGCGGACATGCTGGCTTCAAGGTTCTCAAACCATAGCTGACATGCTGGCTTCAAGGTTCTCAAACCATAGCTGACATGCTGGCTTCAAGGTTCTCAAACCATAGCTGACATGCTGGCTTCAAGGTTCTCAAACCATAGCTGACATGCTGGCTTCAAGGTTCTCAAACCATAGCTGACATGCTGGCTTCAAGGTTCTCAAACCATAGCTGACATGCTGGCTTCAAGGTTCTCAAACCATAACTGACCAAGACCCTGTTCCACCTCTTCCTTTGTTATCCCTCCTCCCGTAACGGGGCAGGGATGGCCATAGTCCCCACGGCGGTGGAGTCTGCTGAAGAAGTACTACATCCTTTCACTTTCCTATTTCCAGTCCGGGACCTGTTCCCAAGCCCATACGACGCTGTACCTCATCACCTTCACAGCATCGGCTGCAAAGAACACCATTTCACAGTTCCAGGGAGATAGAGAAGAAGATAAGACAAGTCAGCGATTGCTGCCACGTGATGCTAAATTGAGAATACGCGGAATCGACCTGGGTATTAATCCTTCAGTGTTAGAACATGGACCGTCATCTCTCACCAGAAATGTTTGGTTCCTTACACAACCTCAGTCAGGCTATAAAGCAGGAAAACAGTTGAGATTCACTTTTCTCACTGATACAACAAGTTTACTGAACTTACTTACATGTGGGTGTCTGAGTGGCGAAGTGGTTAGTGCATTGGTCTCTCATGGCGAAGGTCGGGGGTTCGAATCCGGCCGGGGACACCCCAGTCACCCAGCTGTAGAAATGGGTACCCAACTTCTTCTGGAGTTGGGGAAGGAAAGGCAGCCAGGCGTGATACTGACCATACCACCCTCTAGTGTGCTGACAGGTCAAGGAAAATATGGGCACTAACACCATATCCCTATGTGCTTCTAAGGCATGACAGGGTTACCTTTACTTTTTTTCTTTTTTAAGTACATGTGACGTAAGGGCTATAACTCATGACGTCCTCTTAGCTGAACCGCATATACGTCCATCAGTGTGACCGCTAACATGTAGCGCACAAAAAACGGGGATATTTAATTCCAAAGTCTGACAGATAAAAATACTCAGTTAGAAGAAATCAAGAAAACGCACTCATGTAGCTCTATAATATTATATTTCACCGCTACATAAGCGTAGAGAAACATCAGGAAATTTAAAAATAAAGGATCCATTTGAATTTTTTTTTTACAGTCTGTTTTGGGATGCATATGAACTTTCGTACGGAGTATGGGTTTCGTGTGTGTTTGTGCATGTGCGTGTCGGTGATGTCGCATAGCTTAGAGGGAACATTGATGTCCACATAAGAATAGTTGTCAGTTGACTAACTCTCCAGGTCACACACGGCAGCCGAAGAGTACTGTCCAAGATGTCCACTAGAGCGAAGAGATAAACACAATCCACTTGGTGGCCACTTTGAATGGCCATTGTTACCTCGTTAGTTGCTTAACTAAGTGTCTCCTTAAAGCGCGCTCTGTGACGAAATACTCACATCACATGTATATTGTTGGGTTGACACCCCAGTTTACCATCTGTCAGTTTTCCCAATAGCGACCTGGCTGTCTCTCAGATCTTTTAACACGGAAAGTTCTGGTTCTTCTTCTAAGTCTGTATCTGTCACCCGTACCGTGTAGATTACCTGTACTGATTGTTCAGCGGTACAGTCTCTTCTTCGTCTTGTGTTGCAGTACACCCTTCCTGTGATGATGGGGCTAAGTTATGAGGGTATGTGAGCTACATTATGAGGGTATGGAGCTAAATTATGAGGGTATGGGAGCTAAATTATGAGGGTATGGGAGCTAAATTATGAGGATATATGAGCTAAATTATGAGAGTATGTGAGCTAAATTATGAGGGTATGGGAGCTAAATTATGGGATTATAGGAGCTAAATTATGAGGGTATGGGAGCTAAATTATGAAGGCATGGGAGCTAAATTTTCAGAGTATGTGAGCTAAATTATGAAGGTATGGGAGCTAAATTATGAGGGTATGGGAACAAAATGATGAAAGAATGAGGACTAAATAATAAGGGTACGGAAGACAAATGATGAGATCATGAGAACTAATTGATGAAGGCATAAGAACCAAAATTATGAGGTTTGAGAGCCAAACAATGAAAGTATTAAATGATGAGGATATGAGAAACAAATTATAAGAGAAGAAGAATCAAGTGATGAGGGTATGGGAAATAAATGATGAAGGTATGAGAACAAAATAATGAAGGTATGAGAACCAAATGATGAAGGTATGAGAACCAAATGATGAGGGCATGAGAATTAAATGATGAAGGAATGCGATTCATGCTCTGAACAATTTCTAATATCTGAAAATAAAATATTCTAGAGATGAAGTCTACTCTGTCCTGTTTCCAGATGCGTTCAAGAAGAAAAGGCCACGATTTGTGTAAAGAAATGGCCGGTTACATACAGCAAATATTCATTAATTCATCCATTCCATTCATTCATTTATTCATTCATTCCATTCATTCATTTGGTTTTCCGAGCCACTGCCGGTCATATGCTACAGACAAGACCTGTCTCTTCTTAGGTCTTCTCCCGCCGCCTGTCCACTCCAGGGGTCTCGTAAATCTTCCTCCAGGCTGTCACGCCACGTGGTCTTGGTCTGCCTCTTAGTCTGTCTCCTTTGATCACTTCTGTATAAGCTCTTTTTTTTGTCTGTCTATTCTGGTCTATCCCCACCAAGTGTCCGAGCCATCTTAGTCTGTTTTTGTTTTTAAAATAACGTTACAGCGAGCATTGAAATGAAGAACATATTTCAGATTAGCTTCGGTGTCTGATGCTCCCCTCCCCCTTAAAACCCCGCTAACTCTATCCCAGATATTACAGTCCACGTTAAAATTAGAATCATCCCAAGAAAAATTAAAATGTAATTTTTAGAGTAATAATAATAATAATATTAATAATCATAAAATAGAAAATATGGGGAGAGCTATCAAATTATCCCGGCTATTACACTCCAGTAAGGGGAAGCAATCAACAAAATTTCTCATTGGTGGATATTTTTAGCAGAGGGAAATTAATCCAGAGGTGAGGGAGGGAAGACAAACTACCAAGAAAATGGACATTTACTGGCGCTACTTTTCCTTACGAAGTTCTACTAAAGAGGAACATATTAACTGAACAAGAAAAAGGATGATCATCGTCGGATAAAGTTGCCCTTTAAAAGAAAAAAAAAGCGAGAAAGAACCTAGTTTCTAATTTTTTTAAAAGTATTATTATTTTGAAAAGTCCGTTCATCTTTTTTCCGTATTTCATTTCAATGCTCATCCAACATTCTTTGAAGATGTCCTCCATGTATGCACTGGGAGGCTGTGGGCTGTTCAGATGTCCTCGATGTATGCACTGGGAGGCTGTGGGCTGTTCAGATGTCCTCGATGTATGCACTGGCAGGCTGTGGGCTGTTCTGATGTCCTTGATATATGCACTGGGAGGCTGTGGGCTGTTCAGATATCCTCGATGTATGCACTGGGAGGCTGTGGGCTGTTCAGATGTCCTTGATATATGCACTGGGAGGCTGTGGGCTGTTCAGATATCCTCGATGTATGCACTGACAGGCTGTGGGCTGTTCATTTGTCCTCGATGTATGCACTGACAGGCTTTGGGCTGTTCAGATATCCTCGATGTATGCACTGACAGGCTGTGGGCTGTTTAGATATCCTTGATGTATGCACCGACAGGGTGTGGGCTGTTCAGATATCCTTGATGTATGCACTAGGAGGCTGTGGGCTGTTCAGATGTCCTTGATATATGCACTGGCAGACAGAGGGCTGTTGAGATGTCCTTGATATATGCACTGACAGGCTGTGGTCTGTTCAGATATCCTTGATGTATGCACTGGGAGGCTGTGGGCTGTTCAGATATCCTCCATGTATGCACTGACAGGCTGTGGGCTGTTCAGATGTCCTCGATGTATGTACTGATAAGCTATGGGCTGTTCAGATATCCTTAATGTATGCACTGACAGGCTGTTGGCTGTTCAATTGTCCTCGATGTGTGCACTGACAGGCTGTAGGCTGTTCAATTTTCCTCGGTGTATGCACTGACAGGCTGTGTGGGCTGTTCAGATGTCCTTGATGTATGCACTGGGAGGCTGTGGGCTGTTCAGATGTCCTCGATGTATGCACTGACAGGTTGTGGGCTATTCAATTGTCCTCGATGTATGCACTGACAGGCTGTGGGCTGTTCAATTGTCCTCGATGTATGCACTGACAGGCTGTGGGCTGTTCAGATGTCCTTGATGTATGCACTAGGAGGCTGTGGGCTGTTCAATTGTCCTCGATGTATGCACTTACAGGCTGTGGGCTGTTCAGATGTCCTTGATGTATGCACTGGGAGGCTGTGGGCTGTTCAGATGTCCTTGATGTATGCACTGGCAGGCTGTGGGCTATTCAGATGTCCTCGGTGTATGCACTGACAGGCTGTGTGGGCTGTTCAGATGTCCTCCATGTATGCACTGACAGACTGTGGGCTGTTCATCTGTTGATGTTCCTCATCTCTTCATACTGCTTCTGTCATCTTGCCCTTCACAATGAACACTGACCTCTAAGATGGTCACACATTTATTTGCCTTTTTTACAGTCATTTTGTGCCTGTCTTTCTTAAGATGAGAAGACCCAAAAAAAAAAAGAAGTATGTGACTTTTCGTCCTTTCAGTGTGTGTTTTTTTGTGTGTGTTTATTTTCTATGCTGTTTCTGTATGTGATCCTTGAAGAAGGTCTTTTGCCGAAATATTGGATTGGTATATGTTCTTGATTTATAAGTGCTCATCTAACCTTCTGCCATTACTATTTCTGACCACCTTCCTCACTTTTTCTATGTTTTTGTACAACTGAACCATGCACCTCTGTCTGCCTCCTTCTTCGGCGTTTGGAAAGAATTTTAACCGTGTTTCTCTCCTGGCGGCTCTGTTTTGCTACAGTTCTTCTGCAGCTCCTCTGAGAGCTTCTCCAGCTCTGTTTCTGGCTGTCTCGCACGGCTCTTCCATAGCTAAGCCTCTGTTGCGTACAGTTTATTTTTCATCTGTGTGTCTAGTTCCAGTTTATTTTTCATCCGTTTCTCTATTTCCAGTTTATGTTTCATCTGCTTCTCTATTTCCAGTTTATTGTTCATCTGTTTCTCTATTTTCAATTTATTTTTCATCTGCTTCTCCATTCCCGTTTATTTTTCACCCATTTGTCTATTTCCAGTTTATTTTTCATATGCTTGTTTATTTCCAGTTTATTTTTCATCTGTTTGTCTTTTTTCCAATCTTCTCTGTTTAAGCAAACGCTAGAAGTAACCTCTTCTGTGTTTCAGATAATTAGACTTATTTTTGAACGGTATGAGCAAGATATATACCTAGCGGAGCTTGCGCTACCGAATGGAGCTTTTCCCCTTCTTTCTCAAATAAGTCTAATTATCTGTTATCGCAGCCTTACGGCCGTGGTCTTCTGTGTATTATTAGACGAGGGTGAATCAAAAAGTAAAAGCAATTTTAAAATAATGCGGTAACTGCAACGAACTAAAGTTCGCAGTGGCCGATGGGTAGTTCGAATACGCGGAGCGCAGGGGCTCTGCCCTTGGTCTAATTGAAATAAAAATCAGATAAACGTGTACGCTCCGCTGCGTTATTGCACCGTCATTGAACCACACGCCGTAGCGAAGTTTCTTTTGGGCAGAGAGAGCAAAGCCCGCTGTAATTCGTCACAGCATGTTGAGTCATTACGGAAGTGAAAATAATGCGAGTCAGCGAAACGTTTATGAAGGGATGGAAAGGTTTAAAGCCAGAAGGACAAGTGTAAGCGACTTTTGGTCGGTCGTAAACAAGTCGCAGACAAGCCCACATCCACCGAGCGCAAGCTATGATCAGAGAACGATCCACAGATTACATTGTCCGCTGTTCATGCGCATCCAGATATCAGTTAAGGATCCGCGTACGCCATAATGCGCTCATTCTATTGATCCGGTTGTACCGGGTTCAAGTCCCAGCAATGGAGATTTTTCTGGGTACCACCACAACAAAAAGGCCCCGGGTCCACCCTGCCTCTAAAAATTGTGTACAAGAGAAATCTGGGAAGGTAAATGCTGCCAGGGCGTGGTACTGACCACATCACACTTTCGTATGCCCAAGGGTCTTGAAAATACGGGCCTAACATCGTATCCCCAGTGTGGCTTAATGGCAAGGAAATGAGGATTTTACCGTTTACCTTTACCTTTACCTTTATATGCCATAGTCCGTGATGACGTGGGTTACTGTATAGTTCACCTTTGATGATGAAGTTACGGAAGAGATGTCGGAAGCAACCGAACTTCTTTTCTCCCCCCAAGGATAGAAGAAACTCTTGGAACTATACAAGAAGTTCATTTATCTGCTGGAGAACTATACAAAAAGTTCACTGGCCTGCTGGAGAACTATACAAGAAGTTCATCGACCTGAAGGGGGAATTATACAAGAATTCATCAACCTGCAGGGGGAACTATACAAGAAGTTAATTGACCTGTTGGGGAACTATACAAGAAGTTCATCGACCTGAAGGGGGAATTATACAAGAATTCATCAACCTGCAGGAGAGAACTATGCAAGAAGTTCACCGAACTGCAAGAGGGGGGGGGGGGGCGGCTATACAAGAAGTTAATCGACCTGCAAAAAAAAAGGGGGGGGGGCTATACAAGAAGTTAATCGACCTACAAGAGGGGGAGGGAGCTATACAAGAAGTTAATCGACCAGCTGGAGGCATGTGGAGAAGTAATCTAACCGTTATGGTCAACTGCTCACAGTTATCGGTATTAAAGGGTTTGTTGCCTTTAATTTATTTTATTCTCCCTCGTATTTAGTTTTATATCATCATCATCATCATCAAAATCGTTTGTTGTTATTGTCCAAGTATGCACCAGATACGACAGGAGACTGTGTGTATGTTTGTCTAAAAATTGGTGCCTGCTAGAGAGACTGAATCTAAGATACGGAATTTCTGTGTCACGACCTCTTTTCTCCCCGGGTGTCACGATCTCGTGTCTACTGAACAGTTACTAATGACTATGTTTACAAAAGATCTTTTTTTTTTTTTGGAGGAGCTAGTGGCGCAGCCAGTTAGTACGCTGTGGTCTCGTGTCTAGGCGGCTGTTCGTCCTACCGGAGTCCGTGTTCGAATCCCAGGTAATTCTCTTGTGATTTTTCTTTCTCTCACGTCTCACTAAAGTGATTTGTCTATGATTTTTTCGAGGTATAATCCAACAAAACTGTGTTCTCTTACTTTGCCGTACGAAAGACTCGTCGTTTCCTATTTATAAAAAAAAATGTGATCCATTATCATCATCATCAGTCCTCTGTACTCCCAATGGAGATTATGGCATTGACAAAGATTCTACAGCCAAGTCGGGATACTTCAAACCATGTCTTTCTCGTTTCCTTTAGTTCTTCCTGTATTGTGCGTCTCCACGCTCCTAATGGCCTGTCCTTCCTTCTTTTCCCTTGAGGTATCCAAATCGAGGTGGTATACGGGTGTGTCCGTTCCTAGTATGTGACCCAGACATTTCCATCTTCATCTTTTGACCTTTTTTAATCAATGCTCTCAATGCCCCTTCATTTGGTCATTTCATCGTTTGTCACGCGTTCTTCCCAATGTAGTCTTAAAATTTTCCTGAGATATCTCCCTTCAAATCCTTTCAATCTGCTTTAGATTCTCTGATTGGTTCTACATGTTCCGGTTGCATATAACAGAAAGGAGCGAACGTTGGATTTATAGATTATGAGCTTGAAGCTCGTATAAAGAATTGGAGATTTCCATATGTTTGCTAATTTGTTAAAGGCCTAAGATGCCTGTATAATACTTAAGTTTTCATATGGGAGTATATATGCACAAAAGCTGTCTTTCTTTTTTTTTGTCTTTAATAATGAAGGGGAAATGATAACGGCGATGGAGGATACCGTAGAGATGTGGACAGAATACATACATGAATAGCATTGTAGAGAAAGAACAGAAATAATACCACGTATAAACAACTGGAAGGGATCACTAATGCTTGCACAGGAAGTCTTCAGTCAGTCATTTGCATGTCTCTTGCGGAACTTTGCTTTCCTAACAGCTCTCCTATAGCTCTCTCGGTTGTAAGCAAGATGTCCTGCTGCTGATGCATTCATTCACAGATTATCAACGATGTCTTGCAGCCATCTTCGCCTTGGTCTTCCTCTCTTTCTTTTTCCCATTATGTACCCTTCCAAGACGGTCTTTCTATAAATTCTCATGACGTTTAATGTGTCCAAAATATTTAAGTTTTCTGTGTTTAATCCTCTTTACTAGCCAGCCTTCTTCAATATTAAGTTCTTGTAGTATGGAAGTCTTAGATGCCATTAAATATATGAAAGTGGATGTATTCCGCTTCAAACGTTTATAGAAATAAAACATGAAAAACTGTCTGGTTTTTACTGAAATGCTCTCACCGTGAAGAAAAGAAGATTGCGCGCTTTTTTCTGCTTTGCTTTCCCGAAAGATTACAATGTATAGCAATACATTTATGTCATTCCGTTACTTCGAGATTTGTTTCGTTTCTGCTTTACCTTCTTTTAATTCTCGTTGAAAGATGTATTGTTTGTTTCGTTTCTGCCCGTAGCTCGTTTTAAATTACAACTAAAAATAGCACTTTTCTGGATTTACGGCCCTTTACCTAAAAATGTCGGCAAACAGGACATGAGTTCGGGGCAGTGTATGTTGCGTGCAAATTGTGGCTTTTATTTGACGGAATGTTTAACACTAAACAAAAGATTTTCTAACGTTGCGAAATACACAACGCAACTTCCCTCATTACCAGAGGAAAAGTGCACTTCCCTTGGGCAAACTTGGGAGAGAGGAGGACGCTTTGTTTACCTTTTTTTTTTCTATTCTGTCAGTTTCAACTTGGTCACAGTGCCTTTACAAGGAGCCTACTTTCATATCGATATCTTGCTGTTTCTCTTAACCCTTTAGAGCCCAGTTTTATTTTTTTTAAACCAATTACAGTCAAGTTTTGTTTTACTTAATCCTTTACAGTCCGGTTTTGTTTTACTTAATCCTTTACAGTCTAGTTTTTAAAAAAAAATAATAAAGCATTCGAACGGAATTCAAGCTTTATACAAGAAGTTCATTCAAGCTTTATACGGCTTCATATATATATATATATATATATATATACATAGTGTCGAATCAATAGTATTCGGGGTCGCTAAGCTGATTGGTGACAGTCCTGGTGACAATTAAGCCCACGTTTAGTCGAATAGAAGGAATAAAATTCTGTAGAACATTCTAGACTCTGTAGAACCTTCTAGAAGGTTTTGGAAATGAATAGAACTTTGCACAACCGTCTAGAAGGCTGTGGAAATGAATAGAACTTTCGTGACTGGGATATATATATATATATATATATATATATATATATATACACTAGCTGAGTACCCGACTTTCTTCGGGTATATATTTATCTCAGTAAATGTACGCTGAGGTGAACAACAGTAGAATGTCTTTCGTGAATCAGAAATCTGATCCATGTATAATGTTTCTCGGTTTCAATGACAAAGGTTCGGCACCTCAGCAGATATAATGCCATCGATTTGTGTGGGCTGACTTTTGTTCGTCAAGACCGACAATCCAAAGCAGGAGTGGGATATTGTTTGCATCGATCGAAGCCTCCACCACGCAGGCCTCCCCAGAGGTCCTAGGGATTATCTAACCTTCACGTTGCATTGTCCAGATTTAAGTCATCTTTGGGCCAAGTTTGGTTGAAATTGCTTCAGGCGTTCCATCGTGATGCTCTAACACACACACACACATACACACACACACACACACATATATATATATATGCGTCGGTAAAACTATGATGCGATGTGACAAATATTTCTTTTTATAATCATGCATATTAAATATTGAAAATATACATTAAATGAAGGAGGAAATCATAAAGTTTTTGTTAGACCTGTTTAGTGATTCACAGGTTCAAATTTGGCAAGCCAGAGAACACGCTGAATCTTACTCTGCGCTGTCCATTCATCATGAACTGAAGAGTCACTTGTTGGTTGAATGACTCTTTGTATTGCGTCACCCGCCATGCGACTAACTACGTGTCCGAAAACAAATACACAAATTCAAAAAATGTTTCAGTTGCTCTCTTTAATGCAGCGTCGGTATCATGACTTTGCTACGTTTAGTTCTGATACTTTATATGTTTCAAACCCCACCAAAACTGCAAAATAAAGAAGAAAGCTGAATTCTTTCCGGTTGAAATGTTTAGGAAGGATTTGACGAATATTTTGGCCAAACACCGTAAGATATAACATCTTGTTGGCAGAAATGCAGAAGAAGTCACTGACAGAAATTATTGAGGAAGGACGCTGGCGATGGTTGGGACATGTGCTCCGAATGACTGACAACTCATTACCAAAAGATATCACTAAGATGGACACAACAGGAGGACAGGATTAAGGGGAGAATGAAGGAGACATGGAGAAGACCACCAGAGAGGATGTTGAGAAATAGAGAGTTCACCTGAGCAAGAGAGAAGGGAAAAGGCGAAGGACAGTCGCTTATGGAAAACCCTTATTTCTTATTTTTTCTCTAAGATTAACTCTCGTTCTTATCTTTTATGCTTCCCGTGCCGTTAAACGTCACATAGGGCTTGCAAGGTAGTTCGCCAATGTTTCCTTGGGCAAGCCTTTCAACTTCATCAAGGGATTATATGCCTATTAATTTGGCCTCTCCTAACAAAATGTCCTCTTCAGAGTTTCACGCGGTCTGCCTCTTTTTCTTTAGCCTGTTGTCTTCCACTTGATGGCTTGTTTTGGGATTCTCTGATCGTTTCTTCTCATCAAGTGACCAACATATGTCCATCTCCTTTTCCTGATCAACCATGAGACTGGTTGTTGTTCAGTCATCTGTCTTATCTCTGCATTGTTCTTGAATTCGTTCCACTTGATGCTGAGTATTTTCCTTAGGCATTTGTTATCAAAAGTGTCTAATTTCTTGTCTATTTCTTTAGTTGTTTTCCAGCTTTTGCATGCATAAATGAGCGTGGATATTACATTTGAATTGAATAGTCTTAACTTGGTTTTTGTGCTTATAACTTTTGAATTCCATATGTTCTCAAGATTCTTGAAGATTGATGCTGTTTTTGCAATTCTAATTCTAACTTCCTTTCTGGTGTCACCATTCTGGCCTATGTAGCTGCCAAGGTATGCAAATTGATTGACTTCTTCAATATCTGTCCCTTCTACGTGTATTTTCCATTTTGATTAACGGGAAGTTTCATTATTTTTGTTTTGTCCTTGTTAATTTCAAGTCCTATTTTGCTAGCCAATGAAGACAGGCCATCTGTTTTTTCTTGCATGGAATTCACATTGTTACTGATGAGTTATGTCATCAGCAAAATCAAGATCTTCTAGTTGGGTCCCATGTTCCCAGTCAATACTTATGTACCTGTGCAGAATTTTTTCATTATGAAGTCTATTGTAATTCCAAAAAGTAAAGGAGACAGTATACATCCTTGTTTCACGCCTGTTTCAATCTGGAACCATTCACTCATCCCTTCTTCTGTCTTGACTGCACAAACATATCATTGTAGAAGTCCTTAATGATGATGACAGTTTTAGATGGTATTCCATATAGACTTAAAATTCTCCACAATGACTCTCTGTGTATGCTGTCAAATGCCTTTTTAAAGTCTATGAAGTTCAGTATTAATGGTTTCTGCTTTTCAATATGTTCTTCAAGTATTATTGTTAGAGCAAAGATCTGGTCGAGACAGCTTCTCTCTTTTCGAAATCCTGCTTGTTCTTCTCTCATTGCAGTATCCATTATATCTTTAAGTCTATTCAAAATGACCTTTCAAAATACTTTTGACACAACTGATATTAAGGTTACTCCTCTCCAATTGTTACAGTCACTAAGGTTGCCCTTTTTTGTATTTTAACAATGATTTCTTTTTTCCATTTAGATGGGACCTTTTCTTCTTTCCAAATCTTATTAAACATTCTCTGTAGTTGTCTCATGTTGTCACTATTGATAGCTTTTAGCATTTCGGCTGTTATTTCATCTTCACCTGCAGCTTTGTTGTTAGCCATTAAATTCACTGCTGTTTTAATTTCATGCAATGTAATTTCATTTAGGTTGACATTTAGTTGTGGGGCTGGTAAGTCGGTTTCATGTTTTAACAATTCTTTTGGGTGTGGTCGATTAAGTGTTTTTTTGGAAGTGTTCAGCCCATCTTTGCTTTTGATCTTTACTTGTTCAACGAGATAAAAAATTATGATACACACAAAAAAGTTGTAACAAACACGTGAGCCATATTTTAAGGGAAAATGAGACCAGGGAATATTTTTTCTTGTTTAGTTTATCCTGTACAGTTTTACAATTGAACCTGCAAAATAACTTTGTTTTTTAATTAAGCTTTGTGGATTTTCTTTTTACAAGTCCATCCATGTCGCTGTCAGTGTATAAGAAAAGTTAATTTATGAAAGATAATTTATCTAAATATGGACGAATTGATACTTAGAACAAATTAATGAGATTATTTTCATGATATAATTTATAATAAAATGTCGTTTGTCTAATCAGAAAAGCCGCCTATGTAAAATTACGACTCGGAATTACGATACAACAACTGGTTGTTTTGTTTGTTTTTTTTAATAAACAAGGAAAAAAAATCTCTGCTGATATAAGATATGCCTGGGAAAAGTTCAAAAGTCAATACGCTTACAACGGGGAGGGAAACGGAACAGCTGTAAACAAAATCTACTTTCAGTGATTTGTGTTTTCCACGTTTCTTTTAGTAAAGCTGACAATCCCGCAACTTAACTTAGCATTTGTGAGCAAATCCACTTGAGAACGCTCGCGTTAATTTGTCAAACAAATCTGATGTCTTTTATGAACAAACTTAAATGATTATACTTAATCTTGTCAAATCAAAGGGAGATTAACATCCTTTTTTTCTGGAATGTCGTAAGGAATGATTGTCCAAGAACTGTCGGAAAATGTCTTCTTTTTCTCATTGTAATGTAAGAGAACTTTTCAATTACTGATTACACGTAACTCAATCGTGTAATCAATCACATACGTAATAGATTACGTAAAAAAAGAGCTTTATTTCACGTTAAGCCTCTTCAGATTACGTAAAATAACATTCGTTTATGTTCACTCGCTCTAGATTAGATAAAATAGTTTTCTTTTACGTTAATTCACTCTAAATTAGATAGAATAACTTTCACCTATTTTCATTCACTCTAAATTAGATATTAAAAAATAGCATTCGTTTCCGTTAATTCACTCTAAATTGGACAGAACAATCTTCTTCTTCTTTCATTCACTCTAAATTAGGTAAAATACTTTCCTTTACGTTCACTCACTCTAGATCAGGTGAAATAACTTTCTGACTTAGATAAAATAGCTTTCCCTTATATTCATTAACTCTAGATTGGGTAAAATAGCTTTCCCTTATATTCATTAACTCTAGATTAGGTAAAAAGCTTTCCCTTATATTCATTAACTCTAGATTAGGTAAAATAGCTTTATTTTCCGTGCACGCGCACCAGATTAGGTAAAATAGTTTTATTGCACTTTCACCCACTGTACAGTCGGAAGAAGTCCTTAATACAGGTGATGTTCTGTCACCTTATAGTTTATGGATAGCCCCGTGTGGTAATCTAGTATTCCTCGCCGTGTAATAAAGGTAGGCAGAGGTGTATGGTTCCATTTTACAAAGCGACAGAGGGAATGAAGAAAGTGAGAGAAAAAAACAACAAATGGGAGAAAGTATTAAAGTAAGATCAGAATATATACGTGAAAAACATGGTATTCTGTATTAGGAGGGATGCCACAAAGCTAAGTTTTTTTCATTTTTCTTCTTTTTATTTATGTGTTGTGTTGTTCTTGTATGTCATCCTTGAAAACGGCTAATGCCGAAATAGTGGATGTTGAATGTTTTTCATGCATACATTCTCATCTTACTTTCATACTTTCTGCCATTTGTGTATTTCCTCACTTTTCTCACTCCCTTTGTTTTGTTTTTTTTTTTTTTTTTGTTTTGTAAAACTGAATCATACACCTCTGTCTATCTTTATTACTAGAACCAGTTTTATCTCAGTCGTTATCTCTTTTATCTGTCATATTCCTCGCTGTGCAAACGTATTATCTGGTCTTGGTAATTGCTTTCCCCAACATTTTTATTTTGACACTCCCAGCTCACCCCAGCCGCCTCCACTTCCTCAATGCTGCTTTGTTCAATGAGTCACTAATTCAGAAACTTCGGATGAAAAGGCAGATCGTTATCGATTAGGCCACCAGATGTACGTGCAATATGTTGTATAACAATTTATATCCGAAATATAAGTATTAATTTCCTTATGTTTATATATGAACAACGCGGCCATCTGCGAAACAAACCACTTGATGTAAATCTCATTTTGTCATAAATACTTCAATGGTATTCCGTAGTTATTGCTTGAGGTTTGAAAAAAACCTCATTCCCTTCCCTGTTTTGTGAGAAAACAGCAGTTATCGACCTTTGTAACAGATTTCGTCTCATCGATCTAGTTCGGATAGGTCTATACGTGACTGTGTGTTTATTTCTGCACATGCTTCTGTTTATATTAGCAATGAAATAAAATATTCAATGTAATAACCACTTTAACTTCTTTTCTACTAAGTAACGAACATGTGTTGCCATCTTTGTTGCAATGTACACTGTTCTTTTGTTGGCCAACAATTCTGTACTGTTGTGGATTGTTTATTGATTAACGGCCGGGTTGGCTGAGGGTTGTCGTAAATATTAAATCCCACTATCGTTAAATCTTATTTTTTATTTTTAGATTGCCAGACCGTAAAATCCCATGTTTACATAAATGATTTATAATAAAAAAAATCCCGCCATTATTTTATCATGAAATTACTCAGTGCTTACAGTTTACGTGTTGTTTTAAAAGTTGAATCTTCAAAAAAAAAAAAAAAACAGAAACAAAACAAAGTAGGCACACTTGTTGTATTTGCATTCTTTTACAAGGAACAAAGGCACTGCTCGATTTGACAGTTAGTGTCCCATAGATGACATGGTGGAGTCAGGACTGATGAACCATAGCTGACCAAGACCCTGTCTCACCTCTACTTTGGTACCTGTAATAACAGGCGTAGCTTGGTTAACGGGGGGCATGGATCGCCATAGGCTCCATTTTGGTGGAATCTGCTGAAGAACTGTTGCACATCCCCACCCCCCACTACCTTGTTCACCTCACTCAGGGATTAAAAAGTAGCCCCCAAAACCCTCTCCCAATCCGATACCCCATCGGCTGGTGAGAACACCAGGTAGCAGCTCAAGAGAGATTGAAGAAGAGAAAATGAAATCTTTGACAAAGTTGTGTATTTGGTCGACGGTGTTCTACGCGCTGTTTGGAAGTTAACCGGCCGTGATATTATTCCTTTTAGGGATGGCAGAAGACCAAGCCATGAAGATCTTGTGTCAGGACCCACATATGTTACAACAGGGAAAGAATATAACGTGAACGTTGTGAACGTATATTCTGTGTTTTGGGGGAGGGGATTTGTGTGTGTGCGCGTGTGTGTTTGGAGGCGATTTAAGTGTGTGTTGGGGGGGGGGGACTTGCCCCCCAGAATTCAAGAAAACCACTTTAATGTGTTCCTTGTTCTTACCAGAGTCTATAGCAAATGACACAGGTTGTCACTTACAGAAAATTCCTAAGACATAATTATCACATCGCGTAAACAAGAAGTGAAACAAGGATAGTGTGGCTTTGTAGCTACACCCACACATAGTTTATATGTCTGTAACTCCCGCCATTCATTCATTCATTCCTTTGCATGTCCCTTGCGGAACTTTGCCTCCCAAACAGCACTCCTGTAGGCCTCTCGGTTGTGAGCAAGATGGCCTGCTGCTGCTGCATCCATCCCGCCATATTTTTTTCAATTTTTTTTAAAAATACAGATCATAAGTTAATTTATTATTTCTACTACTACTGCTAACACTTCTGCTACTATTACTGCTGTTACTACTACTACTGTTACTACTACTACTGCTACTACTACTGCAACTACTACTACTACTGCTACTACTACTACTACTGCTACCGCTGTTGCTGCTGCTGCTGCTACTGGTAGTACTACAGGCACATGTTGTGATGGGAAAGATGCATGCCCTTAATAATCTTATTTTACTTATGCTACTACTACAACTACTATTACTACTACTACTTTTACTTCTACTACTACTACTACTACAATACTACTACTATTACTATTACTATTACTACTATTACTATTACTACTAGCACTTCTAGTACTATTACTACTAGTACTACTTGTACTACTACTACTACTACTACTATTACATTACTACTACTATTAGTTCTACTACTATTACAACTACTACTATTATACTACTACTACTCCTCCTCCTTCTACTATTACTACTACAACTACTTCTACTATTACACTACTGCCATTACTATTACTTCTGCTACTGTTACTACTGCTACTATTACAATTACTACTACTACTACTTTTACTTCTACTACTACTACTACTACTACTACTAGTACTACTACTGCAGCAGCTGCTGCTAAAATTAGTATAAGTTTGTTTCGTTTCTGTAAAATCTAACTCCAAACTCTATGTGAATCCCGCAATCTATTGCAGATTTTTAAAAATTTAATCATCTGTTTCTTCTACTAATTACCATAACGTTTCATGGCCTATCCTGCTAAAATTGTAAGGCTACCTGTTCTTGTTATCTTGGTGTAAATATCAGAGTACTTTTTACATATCTTGCTCTAGCTTTAAGATTTATTTTTCATTTTATGTTGTACTAATTATCTTATAACTTTTTAATGTGTGTGGCTCTAATCAATTGACTACGTTTTTTATGTATGTTGTTCTAATTATCTAACTGCTGTTTGGTGTATCTTGCGTTACTTAAAAGACAACTTTGTTGTTTATAGTACTATGATCGTGAGGATACTTCTCGATACACGTTGTTCTAAGTATCTGACTATATGTATCTAAGTATCTGACTACATGTATCTAAGTATCTGACTATATGTATCTAAGTATCTGACTATATGTATCTAAGTATCTGACTACATGTATCTAAGTATCTGACTACATGTATCTATGTCTCTCTCTCTCTCTGAACCTTAAGTGCCCAGGGCACATGGGGCTTCCGCAAGTGTTTTCCACAAATGCCTGTCCTTCGCCTTTTTTTCTGCTCTTGCCCAGGAGAGCCCTCTATTGCTCAACATCCTTTCTGTTGTTCTTCTCCATGTCTCTTTTGGTCTACCCTTACTTCTGTTCCCCTGTGGTGTCCATCTTAGTGCTATTTTTGGTAGTGAGTTGTCAGTCATTCGGAGCACATGTCCCAACCATCGCCAGCGTCTTTCCTCAATAATTGTTGTCAGTGGTTTCATCTGCATTTCTGCTAATAAGATGTTATTTCTTATAGTGTTTGGCCAAAATATTTTTTTAATTCTTCGTAAACATTTAGTCTGGAAAGAATTCAACTTGTTTTCTATGGTTTTGGTGATTTTCCAGCATTCACTTCCACAGAGTAGTACACTTAGAACATTACTCTTAAATATCCTGATTGTCATATTTATGCTTAGTTTTTTTTTATTTCCATATATTCTGCAGCATTGCAAAAGCCTGGTTTGCTCTAATAAGTCTGGTGTTGATGTCCTCTGTGCTGTCTCCATTTTCTACTACTCTGCTTACACATCTAAGCCATAATTACTATGAGACCACTTTTGATTATCCTGCTATGACTGTCTGACTACTTCCTGGTGTCCATCCTTTCATCCATCTCCTTAGTCGACGATCGGCTAATCAACCCCCGCACAGTACGCCCTATATCGTCTCTGCAGAGTACGCCCTATATCGTCTCTGCAGAGTACGCCCTATATCGTCTCTACAGAGTACGCCCTATATCGTCTCTACAGAGTACGCCCTATATCGTCTCTGCAGAGTACGCCCTATATCGTCTCTACAGAGCAGCAACCAAATTCTCTCCACCTCTCACGACCTGCGGACAGCTTTTCTCCTGCGTCCTAGCTGCGCTGAATGCTTCTCATTTCCGCTTCTACAGTTCCGTGTCAACCGGCTTCGGGACGCTCTCTTTCTTTGTTTTTTCATCGGTTGATTTCTTGATGTATCTCGCCGTAATTATGAGACTACTTCTTGATGTATCTCGTTGTTATTATTATGAGACTGCTTCTTCGTGTATCTTGCTATAATTATTAGAATACTTCTTAATGTATCTCGTTGTTATTATTATGAGACTGCTTCTTCGTGTATCTTGCTATAATTATTAGAATATTTCTTGATGTATCTCGCTATTATTATGAGACTACTTCTTGGTGTGTCTTGCTATAATTATGAGTCTACTTCTTGGTGTGTCTTGCTATTATTATGAGACTGCTTCTTCGTGTATCTTGCTATAATTATTAAAATACTTCTTGATGTATCTCGTTATTATTATGAAGCTGCTTCTTCGTGTATCTTGCTATAATTATTAGAATACTTCTTGATGTATCTCGCTATTATTATGAAGCTGCTTCTTCGTGTATCTTGCTATAATTATTAGAATACTTCTTGGTGTATCTCGCTATAAATATAAGACTGCTTGTGATATATCTCGCTATAATTATGAGAATAATTTTTATATATCTCGCTATAATTATAAGACTACTTTTTATATACCTCGCTATAATTATAAGACTACTTTTGATATATCTCGCTATAATTATGAGACCACTTTTGCTTTATCTCGCTATAACTGTGAGACTACTTATTGATGTACGTCACTCTAATCATCACAGTACTCTTATCTCAACTCTGGTATCTCTGCAACTGCTATCTGCTGTGTCCTAATATCTGCTATTGAATCATGGGCATCGTGTCGGATTGTGAGTGGGTTGTGATGAAGTGTAAGCAGTGGACCCAAGAAACTAAACCGAACGGTAGACTGTTGTGCTGTTGGAGACCTTAACGATGAACCATATCACACCGGCCAGATGGAAGGGGCGTATCAGGCTGTTACTGGACACCCTATAGGAGGTAGGATAGGGTTATGGCTAGCTTCAGTTCATCAGTTCTACGGACAACTTCAGCAGTTTTTCTCCTTTTGAAGTCCATTCTAATTCAAAACGCTTCACTTTTGTACACAACATTCACTTCGTCCAACCTTCTACCAACAGACCTTATAGCCAGCACAACAGATCCAACGTCCTGCATCGTCCAACATCCAACATCCTGATATAGCCAGTCTAGCCGGGACTAACATTGCTCGCCGTATATCTGAGTCGTTTTCTGACTACCTGTGCGTTATGTCTTTCAACCCGTCTAATCGTAGGGAGGGGGGCCGCCCCTGGGTCGCTTGTCACGGTTGACTGAACATGTCTGTCTAATGTACTGCCTTCTGTCCTGCCTGTTGGGTGGGGAAGGGTGGGGTTGGAGGAAGAGGGGAGTAAGGGAGCTTAACGATTTGTCAGTCAGCGACCACTAACTGACAGGATTGGCGGACCACAGTTGACCAAGACCCTGTCTTACATCTCCGCTGGTGCCCCACAAGCATCATGTCTGACCTGGCTAATGGGGCAGCGATTGCTATAGCTCGCTTGGTGGTGGAGTCTATTGAAGAAGTATTATACACACCCCCTGCTTTTTTCCTTTTTGCTGAAAAAGAACGGGAAAAGAACGGGAAAAGAACGGGAAAAGAGCAGGAAAAGAACGGGAAAAGAACGGGAAAAGAGCAGGAAAAGAACGGGAAAAGAACGGGAAAAGAGCAGGAAAAGAGCGGGGAAAGAATGGGAAAAGAACGGGAAAAGAGCGGGAAAAGAGCGGGAAAAGAACGGGAAAAGAGCCGGGAAAGAATGGGAAAAGAATGGGAAAAGAGCCGGTAAAGAATGGGAAAAGAACTGGAAAAGAACGGGAAAAGAGCGGGGAAAGAATGGGAAAAGAACGGGAAAAGAACGGGAAAAGAGCGGGGAAAGAGCGGGGAAAGAATGGGAAAAGAACGGGAAAAGAACGGGAAAAGAGCGGGGAAAGAATGGGAAAAGAACGGGAAAAGAACGGGAAAAGAGCGGGGAAAGAGCGGGGAAAGAATGGGAAAAGAACGGGGAAAGAATGGGAAAAGAACGGGAAAGAGCGGGAAAAGAAGACTGCCGTGACCAGCTCTCAGTCTGACACGATGCTGTGCCTCAACATCTTCTTCACGTCGGCTGCAAATAACTTCATGTTCGTATCTCCGAGTTAATAGAAGAAGAAGAAGAAGAAGGAGGAGGAGGAGGAGGAGAAAAAGAAGAAGGAGGTGGAGGAGACATAAAAGAAGGAGATGGAGGAGGAGATAAAGAAGAAGGAGTGGGGGAGATGAAGAAGAAGGAGTGGAGGAGATGAAGAAGAAAAAGGAGGAGGAGGAGGAGACGAAGAAGAAGAAGGAGGAGGTGGAGGAGGAGGAGACAAAGAAGAAGGAGTGGAGCAGACATAAAAGAAGGAGGTGGAGGAGGAGACAAAGAAGAAGGAGTGGAGGAAACATAAAAGAAGGAGATGGAGGAGGAGACGAAGAAGAAGAAGGAGGAGGAGGAGACGAAGAAGAAGAAGGAGGAGAAGGAGGAGGAGGAGACGAAGAAGAAAGAGTGGAGGAGATGAAGAAGTCGAAGGACGAGGAGGAGGAGACGAAGAAGAAGGAGTGGAGCAGATGAAGAAGAGGAGGAGGAGAAGACGAAGAAGAAGGAGTGAAGGAGATGAAGAAGAAGGAGGAGGAGGAGGAGACGAAGAAGAAGGAGGAGGTGGAGAGAACGAAGAAGAAGGATGAGGAGAACGAAGAAGGAGAGGAGGAGATGAAGAAGAAGGAGGAGGAGAGAACGAAGAAGAAGGAGGTGGAGGAGACGAAGAAGAAGAAGGAAGAGAAGGTGAAGAAGAAGAAGAAGAAGAAGAAGAAGAAGAAGAAGGAGGAGGAGGAGGAGGAGACGAAGAAGAAGAAAGAGGAGGAGTAGGAGAAGAAGAAGAAGGAAGATGAAGAAGAGGAGGAGAAGAATAAGAAGAAGAAGATCATGTTTATATAATAATTTATATATTTCTAATAACTTCCCAGTAATTGTATATTTCTGGTCTCCCACATGCTGCGTTTATCTCTACAGAACGTCTAAATAAGACAAGCCGTGTCCAACAAAAACTGTTTTGAGTGTTTGTGTTTCTCATTAACGTCTTTTTTTCCATACGTTTTCTTCTTTGCTCTAGCTGATAACAAGACTGCCTGAAGTGACAATAACGACAACCGAATTGTTTATGAGTCCCACTTATCGTTATTTCTACATTAAAGAGTCCCACTTATCGTTATTTCTACATTAAAGAGTCCCACTTATCGTTATATCTGCTTTAATTAGTTCCACTCAACGTTATATCTACTTTAGTAGGTTTCACTGGCCATTTAATCTAATGTGGTCTGTTCTTCGTTTTATCTCTTCTAATACGTTCTTCGCTATTCTGCAAATGAAGCAGCAGGGCATCTTGCTTACAACCGAGGGACCTACAGGAGAGCTGTTAGGGAGGAAAAGTTCTGCAAGGGACATGCAAATGACTGAGTGAATACGTTCTTCTGTATAACAGAACATTCTTGTCAGGGTATGCAACCCTGCAAATTTTTTTCTAAAGTTAACGCCCCATGAGTTTGTTTATATACTCGGTCTATCAGGGTGATTGCCCCTGGGGTTTTTTTAGCTCCGTTTTGGAAGTGCAGTAATATCCTGTAAGGGGTTTGTGTGAAAGACTGAGGTTTAGTTGAAAAAATTAAGAAACCTGTGCTTTTTAGTTAGTCTAGGTTTTAGTCAACTGCTGTGAGGATGTATTACTATTCTTTTGGTCAGAATATGTCATACTGAGAGTGAGAGAGAGAGGGAGAGAGCGAGAGAGAGAGAGAGAGAGAGAGATAGAACCTGTGTTCTGTCACTCCTAGTGGATTCCATATATCTGTAGTAAGATATGCCACCAGAACTCATTATCTGCGTCTGGTCACTAGTAGTCTGATACGTCACTCGATGTACTTCATCCATATTTGCATCTCATCATCATCTTGAGCCATCATTACATTCTCTTGACGTCCTCAAATGGAAGTCGTTGGTAGCACGCTGTGTCAAATGTTAACCGCGCAAGTGAAGTGTTTTACCTGGGTCCTTGTCGAGTGTGCATTGGAAAGGATTTCGGGCATTTTAATTAACCCTTTGCATCCTGGTGGTACTCATATGTACCGCTTTATTCAAATCTTAATAATATTTCATAAATGCAAACATCATTCCTGATGGTAGTCAAAGGAATATGTAGAACAGCCTTCTGTCAGACAACCAGTAAAGGGCCAGCACTCTGAAACTTTGTTCTTCATTGTGAGAAGTTTACTTCTTTCTTTCCAGTCAAACAAAAGTGGCCATTTTTTCAGAGAACTTTACTTTTCTTCCTCTTTCTACTTGTAAGTTCCATTTTCAAAAAAAAAAAAAAGAAAATATTTATAAAAATTAATGCCCTTCTGTCTATATCCATTACTCACCAAAAACTACCTTATACAAGATAAGAAATAATGAAAAAGTTATAATAGTGTGCAACTTTGTGTACTTCTTTATTTAATCTCGCTGGTAGCTCCACCTGAAGACAATGCCTTGTCTTTGTTAGGCAACTTAGAGGACTCAAGGGCCGACACATTTAGTGGTCCTCCATTAACTGATCGTAATATCAACTTGATCATTGTCATTTTTTTTACTTGATCATCATCACTTTTTTAACATGAAGGAGAAGTAGGAGAAAAAGAAGGAGAGGAGGAGGAGTAGAAGAAGAAAAGGAGGAAGAGGAGGAAGAAGAGGAGGAGAAGAAGAAGAAGGAGGAGGAGGAGGAGAAGAAAAAAAGGAGGAAGAGGAAGAAGAGGAGGATGAGAAGAAGAAAAAAGGAGGAGGAAGAAGAAAAAAGGAGAAGAGAAAGAAGAGAAGAAGAAGAAGAAGAAAAAGAAGGAGGAGGAAGAGGAGAAGAAGAAGAAGGAGGAGGAGGAGGAGAAGGAGGAGGATGAGGAAAAAGAGGAGGAGGAGACGAAGAAAAAGAAGGAAGTCTTATACTGACATTTTGTTGAAACATTCATGTATAACACGTGAAAACACATGGGAATAGATGTTTTTCCTATCGAAAGACAGTTTTTAAGCCAATAGATTTAGCTTAGCTTGGAATTTACTGAGCACCATTTTTGGTGGACTACTTTAAGTGGCACCTGTATGTCAATGGTACATATGTAAGTGTTGTATGTGATACTTTTTTTCTATATTTTAGTTCTTTTTTTGCCAGCCAATCGAAGGTTGGCTTTGGAATAACCCTCAAGTGTTTATGTATAACATATGCAAAATATTGTATTTATATGTGGTGGTGGAGGCTGTGTCAGAAGCTGTTTTCTGGTTGTTGGACGACTCCGTTGGGTTATTGTAACAAACTCTCCAAACATGATACGGAGAAACGAGATATGTTTCTTCCATAGGGAATGGGTCCAGCTTCTACTGGAATCTCGGTTATTCAGTCTGACGTGGATCCACTGCCCGAATCATGCGGGGGGGGGGTGTCAAAGACAATGAGAGAGCGGACAAGTCGGCAGGCATGGCATCAGTTCAGGGTAGCCTAAAAATGGACAAAGAGGAGGTTTCAAGAACTACTTTAGACAGACTGCGTATGAAGAACGATGTCGGGTTGAATGTCAACAATAACATCAGGAGGATGATCAAATTGGAGGGGAGGGGGGGGGGGAGAGGAGAAATTGACGTTTTTTTTCTGAAAGAAGTGGTTTAGTACGCATTATCTACAGCCAGTGTGTGACTGGCTCTGTCAGCAGGCGCGCGTTTCATTGGGTGTTGGAACGGGAGACGGAGCACATATAGGAATGCCCGGAGTGGAGGGGGGAATGCCCGTCTCTGATTGCAAATTACAGATTGCATTTATATATTTGATTATATCGATAATTGCAATAATCAGGTAACTTATAATTGAAACGTGTAATTTAAAAAGAAAAAAAAGCTCTTTGGGTGACTACAATATCATGAAATGAACTGCGTTGACAGATGCAAGTAAATATTCCCGTAGCTAATGTATTGAATTTAGCAATGCCTGGCTGTTTCTTGATTTTTTTCAGTCTTTTGAATAAGTTTATTGATATATAAATACCTCGTCTGTATTGCTGCTTTTATAATTACTGTTTTTTATATGTCAGTTTTTAACAACCCTTGGAGTTTGCATAATATTCCTAAAATTGCTTTCTTTTTTTTTAACAAGAAATCAATTCGAATTGGTTGAAAGGCTTACTGTAGTTACTATCTGATGGAATATTTAATAAATTTGCCTTACTTTTTTACTTTTTAATTCTTTTGGGGTATTTCTTCTTCTGCGTTTGTTCTCAACATGGCGGCTGTTGCCTTGTGCCATGGTTTTCAGACAGGCTGTAGTATCTGTGCCTTTCAGTCACATCGGTCTTCGGCACGGTGTATTTTTGGGATCATGTTTGTTGTCCAGTCTGATCCCGTTTCCTTTAACCAGCTTCTTTCTGTTTCCGTGGGCACCCTTGGTGGGTGGCGGAGAGAAGATAGCAACGGGGGAGGAGAGGGGGGTGTAGAGGAAGGTAATCTTTACATACGGTTTGATAAACCTCCTTTATAATTACTTCTCTCTTTCTTCCCTCCCCCTCTTACCATTTTGATGAGTTATTCTGCTCTCACTCACTACAAGGTAGGTTAAGGTGACCCTGTCATGCCCTGGAGTCTCAAAAGGGATATGGCGTTAGCGTACATGTTTTCCTTGACCTGCTAGGACACTAGAGACTGATGTATTCAGCAGCATCATACCTGGCCGCCTTTCCTTACCCAGCTCCAGAAGAAGTCAGGTACCCATTTCTACGGCTTCGATGACTGGGGTGCCTCCAGCCGGATTCGAAGCATGAGAGACTAGTACACTAACCACTTCGCCACTCAGGCAAATTCACAGAGGTCCTCTTTTAAAACAGGAGGGGACCTCAAAACCTTCTCTTAAAATAGAAGAATACCTCCAGATCGTCTCTTAAAATAGAAAAAGACCTCCAGACCTTACCTTAAAATAGAATAAGAGCTCTAGACCTTCTCTTAAAATAGAAGAATACCTCCAGATTGTCTCTTAAAATAGAAAAAGACCTCCAGACCTTACCTTAAAATAGAAGAAGAGCTCTAGACCTTCTCTTAAAATAGAAGAAGACCTTAGAACCTTTCCTTAAAATAGGAAGAAACCTCTAGACCTTACTTAAAGCAGAAAACCTCTAGACCTTCTCTTAAAACAGAAGACCTCCAGAATTTTTCTTAAAATGGGTGGGGCTGGAGGCCGTCCAGACCCAATGTAATGTTTTATCTGAATCCATATCTCACTGATGATGATAACGATGATGATGATGATGATGATGATGACGATGATGATGACGATGATAAGTTAAGAAGACTTACATCTTCTGCTCTGATTTTGTAACTCTAATTATTCTATTTTGGCCATCATTTCTTTACTGCAAAAAAAAAAAAAAAATAGCCTTTCCTAAAAAATCTGCCATCCCTAAAACTGACATTCGACGCAGACCAAATTAAAGGTACCCGTTTCTGGCCGAAAATTACTGAGAGATTCTGACAAGGAACTGGCACAAATAATTGAAGAGAAAACGAGCAGCTCAGAGGAAGAAGTGGGGATCTATATATCTCCTGGAAGCGGTTTCAAATTCAAAGAGAACATACTGAACTAATACAGTTTAAACGCGGCTGTTACTGATATTTCTGATTCGGATATACGAAGTACAAACAGGCATTAAGGATCGTAACTAGGCATTGGCTGAATTCGTATTTGGAAGGCGGTGCTTAAGAAGATTGAAGCTTCGCATTATGGCAGAACATAATGTCATCTACATAAACTGAATCTTGCCAGAACCACACACTGCACGTGTTGAAAAGGTTTCTAGACTGCAAGAAAACATCCTACAGACCTTCACTTAAAAACCCCGAATCTAGCCACAGGAAAAAATGCTGGAAAACTGTGGGGCAGACATGAAGAACAACTCCTGGAGATAGATCTCTTAGACTGAGTGACTAAGACTACGGACCGGTACGCAGATGAAGATGCTTTTTGGAAGCCTCTGAACATCTTTTCTTACATGGTTCAAAGTTCAAAGTTCAGACTCCGGCTTCACCGCATTTGAGACAATCCCAAATACCAGGGTTGACTGACAAGTTCGCGGCCTAAGGTACAAATACATGAAACACGCGGTTAATATTAAGTGGATTTGTAGATCAGGTTAATGTGAGATTAAACACTAAGTTTCAAGAAATTAACTGCAACCTATTTTATTTTACAGGCTACTGAAGTGGTAAGGGGAGGCAGAAATTGAGACAATGGATAAAATTTCTCATCGAGCAGTCACTCGCTACCTCTGCATCAAGGGTTTATCATCGACGGAGATTCATGAGGATATGGTAGAGACTCTAGGGGAGAGTGGCCCTTCTTACAGCACGGTGAAGAAAAGGGCAGCTCAATTCAAACATGGAAGGGAGAGTCTGGAAGATGATCCCCGTCCAGAAAGACCAAGAACGGTAACCACCGATGAAACCACTGGCAGAATCCATGACATGATAATGGAAGATCGATGACTAACTGAGGGGTAAATTGCTACTGAGATGGGCATCTCCCAGGAACGTGTTAGTGCCATTATTCACAATAATCTTCAAATGATAAAAGTCTCTGATCGATGAGTCCTTAAACTTCTTGGAGCTGATCACAAGCGACAGTGACTCAACATGTCAAGAGACAATCTTGGCCATTTTTCTACAGATCCTGAAAAGTTTCTTCCGAAATTTGTGACTATGGATGAGACTTGGATTCACAATTTTCAACCAGAAACCAAAGAACAGTCAAAGCAGTGGAAACATCATGGATTCCCACCTCCAAAGTAAGCAAAGGTGGTTCTGTCTGCAGGCAAAGTGATGGCGCCCATTTTTTGATGCAGAACACTTATGTTCCGAGTATAATGAAGCAGCCCTTTCAGACCAGCAGCAGATCTATCTATCTATCTATCTATCTATCTATCTATCTATCTATCTATCTATCTATCTATCTATCTATCTATCTATCTATCTATCTATCTATCTATCTATCTATCTATCTATCTATCTATCTATCTATCTATCTATCTATCTATCTATCTATGTCTGTCTTTCTGTCTGTCTGCCTGCCTGCCTATCTATCTGTCTGTCCGTCTGTCTGTCTGTCTATCTGTCTAACCCACACTCCATTCATGAACAAGCAGTAAATCTAATATGTAGCAAACAGCCAGTACAGACTGAAAATGACCACAAATTCTAACCTCCAACCATCAGGACAGAAATGAAAATGCCTAATAAGAACAGTAAACGTAGTAATAACAAATAAGGGTCCAAATAAGAAACGACGTCATCATAACAGGCGTTGGGGTAACACTAGTCCTGCACTACATCCAGAAATAACAAGTTAAACGGTTTGACCGCGTGCACGACAACCACAAGCCGGTATAGCACAGAAAACATTCGTGATAAAACGTTTCTGAAACAAAGGGAGAGACCGCTTGCGATGAAGTTGGATGGAGAAGACAGGCAGATACGTTCTTCTTCTTCGTACGCATAACAGCAGATACGTTAATTATTCCTTTATGTCAAGCCGAAATCATGAAGAAGTTTATTTCTTCCCTCGCTTCATCATAGCCGAGCTCATGAAGAAGTTTATTTCTTCCTCGCTTCATCAGAGCCGAGCATGGACACTAACCAAGAAACAGCAAAATAAAATATCTGCATGCCAAAATGAGATAAATAACAAAAGAATCAAATGTCACTAGAAGAGGTAAGATAAGAAATGACGAAATAGAACAGTTCGGGGGACTACAAAATGCCAACAATGTATAGAGCGATAAAGAATTAACTGGTTTGGCCAGCCGCGAGGATCTTCGCCCACAGAACTACAGGACAGATCGAGAGGAGGACCCTGAAGAAGATGGATAGATGGAGTTATAGAAACACTCAACAAATTACGCCGTGAATATCATCGAGGTCACTCAAATGACTCGAAGACGCTACCTTATTTCCATTGGATAGATCACGGTACCCGCTCCCATTCCGACACGAAGGAAGGATAAAGCAGTGTACTTTTAAAAGATATATAAGAAAGAAGACAAGATAATATAAACAATATAATGTGTTCTTGAAGGAAATTAAAAGCAGAACATCTATCGCTCTTCAGAAAGTAAAACAACTAAAGAAGTTATGGATAGGAGCAGACAGAACTACAAAAATACGATTTTTAAGGGCGTACATCTTTCCCATCGCAACATACGCCTGTGAGACCTGGACATTTAACAAAACAGCTGAGAAACACATAAATACCTTTGAACGTAAATGCTACAGAAGAGTTCTTCAAATATCATGGACACAGAAAAGAACAAATATATCTATACTACAAGAACTTAATATTGAAGAAGGCTGGCTAGTAACGAAGATTAAACACAGAAAACTTAAATATGTTGGACACATTAAACGTCATGATAATCTAGAGAAAACCATCTTGGAAGTGCACATAATAGGAAAAAGAAAGAGAAGAAGGCCAAGGCGAAGATTGCTGCAAGACATCACTGATAATCTGCGAATGGATGCATCAGCAGCATGCCATCTTGCTTACAACCGAGAGGCCTACAGGAGAGCTGTTAGGGAGGCGAAGTTCCGCTAGGGACATGCAAGGAACTGATTGATTGTGTTCGTACTAGTTATGAGAATATAATTTCATAAAAATCTCATCAACAAAATCCAGAACAAAATGACCAGGGAAATGAAATCTCGACCAAATGCAGTTTATCCAGTCAACAGAATAGAATATACTTCATTCTGTCTTAAGGAATTGTTTACAGTCCAATTAGGCATATGCTGAAACAAATGGCCACCTGAAAGTCAGTTGATCTATTGAAGCTTTTAAAGTTTAGAAAAAAATAAATGGCTTAGATATTTCTCAATACTTTAACATGATGATGATGATTCTAGAAGTGGTAGTTATAGCCGAGAGATAAATAGAAGTTATGATATGAAATTTCAACCCTTTATCGTCCTTTTAAAAAATACATTTGCGCACCAAAATCGAATTTTTCTACAAGTACAACATTTCTTCGTTTCCCCCCACTTAAAGTATGAAATGTGTATTTCTCTAAAATTGTATCTTATCTTATATCTTATATCCTTCCCGTGCCGTTAGACGTCACATAGGGCTCGCAAAGTAGTTCGCCAATTTTTCCTGTCTTCGGCGAGTCTTTCAACCTCATTAAAGGATTTTATGCCTGTTAATTTGACCTCTCTTAACAATGTCCTCTTCAGAGTTTCACGCGGTCTGCCTCTTTTTCTTTGGCCTGTTGTGTTCCACTTGATAGCTTGTTTTGGGATTCTCTGATCATTTCTTCTCATCAAGTGACCAACATATGTCCATCTCCTTTTTCCTGATCACCCATGAGACTGGTTGTTGTTCAGTCATCTGTCTTATCTCTGCATTGTTCTTGCATTCGTTCCACTTGATGCCGAGTATTTTCCTTATGCATTTGTTTTCAAATGAGGCTAATTTCTTGTCTATTTCTTTAGTTGTTTTCCAGCTTTCGCATGCATAAATCTAAAATATGTGGAAAAAAAGAGGAAATGATAAATAAGCTGAAACAAACAGAACACAATGCAACAGCTTTCCTCCAAACTCTGTGCTATCAATGTCTAACATAGGAACTAGCTGCCAAGTAAAAAAGTAAAAAAAGAAAATTATCACGACACAAATGAGGAAAGGGGAATATTAAACATAATAAAGAAGAGGTAGAGAGAGAGAAGATAGAGAGGAGAGAGACCCAGTTAGAAATGACACCCTTCGGGACAAGAGCTGGAGTAACACCAGTACTACTCTACATCGAGAAGCAACAAGTCAAACAGTTTGACCACGTTACACGACTACCACCTGACTATACAGAAAACATTCACACTAAGAATTGTAGGAAACAGTCAGAGAGAACGCCCCCAAGCAAGACATGGAGATAAGAAATTACTTAAATCTTAAATATTCACTGTACAGAGCTCTTTCACGATGCCTATTTGTCCCCTCCAATGAAGGAGGCAAGACAAGTCTGGCTGGATGATGTCCAGTGTCCAGTTGTAGAAGTAAGTAGCTAGCTCCCCTTAGAGCTAGACATGTAAAAATGATCAGGTGGGATGCTGCCCACGTCACCCTCCTGTTTTTTGTTCACATCACTCTCCTGTTTTCTGCCCACGTGACCCTTATGTTTTCTGCTCATGTCTCCCTCCTGTTTTCTGGCCACATCACCATCCTGTATTCTTCTCACACCATCTCCTGTATTCTGCCCACATCACATTCCTGTATTCTGCCTACTTTACCTTTACCTGCATCATTCTATTCGCATGCCTCCATCATTTGATTCCCTTGCCTCCATCATTTGGTTCTCTTGTCTTAATCATTTGATGTTCATGCCTCCATCATTTGGTTCTCTTGTCTTAATCATTTGATGTTCATGCCTCCATCATTTGGTTCTCTTGTCTTAATCATTTGGTGTTCATGCCTCCATTGTTTGGTTCTCTTGTCTTAATCATTTGGTGTTCATGCCTCCATCATCTGGTTTTCTTGGCTCCATCATTTTGTTCCTTGCCTCCGTCACTTGCTTCCCTTGCAGCCATCATTTGGTTCCCTTGCTCCCATTATTTAGTTCCCTTGCCTGCATCATTTGATTCCCCTGCCTCCAAGTTGTACGGCCTTCCCCATGGTGATGAACCCCTGGATAAAAGTCCGCACATGCAGTTTCCTCATTAGATTCGTAGCCCTAATGAGTAATCACGTTCTCTTTGCTTCTTCTTCTTCTTCTTCTTCTATCTCCTTGGAACTGGGAGCTGACGATACGGCGAAGATGTTGAGGCACAGCACAGAGTGGGACTGAGAGCAGAGTGTGCCAGCTAGTTTTCCTCGGCTCATGAGTGGATCTAAAAAAGCAGGTAATGGATGGGTTGGGGGAATGTGTGGTGTATATCTTTAGCAGGCTCCATCGCGAAAGGGACCGTGGCGATCCCCGAGCCTTTAGCCCGACGAGGTCTTTACTGGCGTGGGCAAGGGGGTACCAGGAAAGATCTGGGAGAGGGTCTTGATCAACTACGGTTTACCATCCCCAACGCTGGCATGCCAGCTATGGCTCGCTAACTGCCACATGGTTAGCTTAGATCTTGTATAACTCATGTGTGTATCAGCTGTGTGACACTTCACTAATGTGATATGCATATATATTTCTCCTCACACAGATATGTCTTTGTTATTGTCAGTTACTTGATTGGCGTGTTCGTCTTTGCCACAATAGTAGGTAAGTCCTTGTGGTGCACATCTTGCCTTTGTTCATAGCTAAAGCCGTATTTGAAAATGAATGTCCTCTGTCAGTAATTTTTTTTCCGTAACAAGTTTAATAGTTAAACAAAAATAGGCCAAGCAAAGACTGCATTTCAGAGAATGAGAAACATATTATGCAACACATCCTTGTCAACGAATGTTAGAAAACGAGTCCTAAAGTGCTGTATTGAACCTATCTTGTTATATGGAAGTGAATCATGGACAATAGGCAGGTCTGCACAAAAGTCATTGGAAGCAGCAGAAATGTGGTTTACTAGAAGAATGTTGCGAATCCCCTGGACAGCAAAAATAACTAATGAAGAATGTATGAGAAGAGCTGGAGAGACAAAAAAACCTTGTCAAAAAAAAATAAGAAAGAGACAATGTACTTTCATAGAACATGCAATGAGAAGAGGGGGCATTGAAAATATTATAACAACAGGAAAAATAGAAGGAAGAAGATCAAGAGGAAGACCAAGAGAAATGATACAGGACAGTCTGACGGGATGGTGTGAGAGGAGATCACCAACTTAGCTGATGGTCTGCATGAAGGATCGTGTACTCTGGAGAAACATAATAGCAAACGCCAGTCGGCACGGCACATCATGATGATGATGATGATGATGATGATGATGATTAACAAACTTTAACTAACTTACTTTCTTCCTATGCAGTTAATAAAATATTAAGTTTACGTTCTTACATTGTATTGAATTAACAATATAACTACTTTACTTTCTTAACATATTAACTAAACATCTTACTTTCTTAATGACTAGCTAAATAAACTAGTTAATTTATTAAGAAACAAGTTACTTTTTTATCTCATTAATTAATTAATTATTATGTATTTAATGAACTAATGGGTTTACTTTCTTATCAGTTTGCTAAGTAGCGTACTTTCTTCCTAACTAGTTAACTTGTTAAGCTAATTAGTTAACTAACCTTCTAGCAACATAATTAATTAACAAATTAACGAGCTTACTTTGTTATTAACTTCTTAAAAGACTCGTTTGCATTATTATTTAACGAATGCTAACTAAATTATTAACTAACTACAAAACTGTTTTTTCTAAGTTACTAAATAAATAAACAATTAACTGACTAACTAATTAACTAACTAATTTACTTATTAACTGACTGACTAGATAACTATCTTTCTTTTTCAACTTAATTGACTAAGTTATTAAAAGAATATCGAACAGCAGGGGACGCTGGGAAATTACAGACGTGAACGTCCCAGGTGTAACTTCAACCCTGTGAAGCACTTATAAACCAACAACTCACAGATCTATCCGAGTCATGGCCCCAAAGGCCCCCCCCCCCCCCAGACCGTCAAAAGTTTAAAAAACTTGAAACGTTTGTCTGAGTAAAGGGGGGAGGCGCTGGGTACTCCTCTGATGATCTGAGGAATCGTGTTGTTGTTTTTCTCTCCACAGCAGAATTCCTACATAACTAACTTGAGTTCTAACTAATTAGTTAACACCCAAACTAAAGTACTGATTTATCTACCAGCTATAGTTAACAACCAAACTAAAGTACTGATTTACCAACGAGATATAGTTAACACCCAACTAAAGTACTGATTTACCAACGAGCTATAGTTAACACCCAAACTAAAGTATTGATTTACCTTCCAGCTATAGTTAACACCCAAACTAAAGTACTGATTTACCAACGATCTATAGCTAACACCAAACTAAAGTACTAATTTACCAACGAACTATAGTTAACACCCAAACTAATTTACCAACGAACTATAGTTAACACCCAAACTAAAGTACTGATTTACCTACCAGCTATAGTTAACACCCAAACTAAAGTACTGATTTACCAACGAGCTATAGTTAACATCCAAACTAAAACACTGACTTTCCAACGAACTATAGTTAACATCCAAACTAAAGCACTGACTTACCAACGAACTATAGTTAACATTCAAGTTAAAGAACTGACTTACCAACGAACTACTGTTAACATCCAAATTAAAGTACTGACTTAAAACTATCCGACTCACTGACTAGCATAGATCATGTCGAGAACATAGAAGATACGGCTGCTAAATTTATGTTCCAGCAAGAGATTCTCTAACATAAATCATGTCGCTC
Organism: Achatina immaculata; assembly: GCA_009760885.1. Classification (NCBI taxonomy): domain Eukaryota; kingdom Metazoa; phylum Mollusca; class Gastropoda; order Stylommatophora; family Achatinidae; genus Lissachatina; species Lissachatina immaculata. Next base: position 38,833,178 of record CM019698.1, read on the forward strand.
ATGAGAGGCAAGCAAACGAAAAACAACAGAGCTATCAGCAAAGGAGAAGCTTCGAAAGCGGCCATTCAGACATCTTATGTGCTGTTTATCGATTTCTGAGTTCCCATTCACATTTGAGATTTGATAATATAGTCCTCATTATGTTGTTTCAATACGGTCTCCGTAGGGATGGCGAGATGATCTGAAATCTTTCGTTCCTGGATTAATTTCCGAGCTCTGTCAGAATTCACTTTCGCGACAAGAAAGAAAACTGCAGCTAAAAAAAAAAAGTCAGGCGTCTCTGCAGTACTTATTTACCAGAATCCACTACCATGGAGAGTATGGTGATCCTGTCTCGTTAGCCAGGCTAGGCATGTTACTGGGGGCACCAACGGAGAGGTGAGACAGGAAACTTGGCCAGCTCAGACTCTAACAGTAAAGAAAACTGAAACACAAGTAGACAGTAAAGAAAACTGAAACACAAGTAGACAGTAAAGAAAACGGAAATACAAGTAGACAGTAAAGAAAACTGAAACACAAGTAGACAGTAGAGAAAACGGAAACACAAGTAGAGAGTAGAGAAAACTGAAACACAAGTAGATAGTAGAGAAAACAGAAACACAAGTAGACGGTAGAGAAAACTGAAACACAAGTAGACAGTAGAGAAAACTGAAACACAAGTAGACAGTAGAGAAAACTAAAACACAAGTAGACAGTAGAGAAAACTGAAACACAAGTAGACAGTAGAGAAAACTGAAACACAAGTAGACAGTAGAGAAAACTGAAACACAGGTAGACAGTATAGAAAACTGAAGCACAGATAGACAGTAGAGAAAACTGAAACACAGGTAGACAGTAGAGAAAACTGAAACACAGGTAGACAGTAGAGAAAACTGAAACACAAGTAGACAGTAGAGAAAACTGAAACACAGGTAGACAGTACGAGGAAATAAAAGTGCACTTAGACAGCAAGGAAAATAAGTCGAAGCGAAACAGAGAAAAGACCAAAAGAAAAAGAAGACGAAGGACAACAATAGCAGAAATATCAAAATCTGTTGCTGCTAAATCCACGAAAGATAACACGTTTTAATAACAATTAACAAATTGTTACATAATCCCAAAATAAACTTTATGAAACTATAAATATTACCAAGCATACAGGCAGAACATGGCACATGATAATTACGATGCCTGGTTGTGTAAAGTATTTGCTTGTCTTAAATCAGGATCACTTGACCTAGCGCCCAGCGCCGTCCTCCCAAGGGCACACAAACTGCCCTCATCTGCTATCAGCTGTCCTCCATATCAACAAATATTTACTTAATTTGCTCCCCCCCCCCCCACCCCACCCCAACCCCCTTAGCGATTCCAGGTGAAGCTATCGATTCCTATTCTGCTGGTGAAAGGCACTTCAACAACGTATTGATCCCGCTGTGATGGAATGAAAAGATGAGTTCCTAATCTCAACACTTTAACTCTTTCACCACCTAACCAAAAAATTCCAAGACCACACAAACAGCTTCATAATAAAACCATCCTTTATCCGGGGAAATGACGCGATGCGTATATTTAGATTATATTTTTTTTGTAGTTTAAAAGTTGAATCTTGACATGCGGGAGCAGAAGCATACAAGGAGCAGCTGTTTGGTTTGTAATTTGTATGTTTATAACGCCATCTATGTGAGGTCAAGATGGTAGCAGATAGTAAGAAAGGAACTGAATAATGAAGACTTGAATATAACGTTTCTGTCCCTATCTGTACTTTCTCATCGCTTATCGTCAATAGTTTTTAATTACATCATTATTTACTTAATGAACGTCATTATTATCATCATCATCATCATCATCATTATCGCGCGACATTCTCACAAGCAAGGCTGGTTCTTACAGATGATCGGTTAGCTTTGTCCCTTGCTTTCTTCGTAACCCCCCCCCCCAGTCAAACTGATTCACGCCCGTCGTCTTAATACTGTCCATCCAACCTCCTCAGTGGGATCCCTTACATGTTATCTTTGTGAATCAGAAAAAAAAACAAGAAGCCAAGAGAAAGATATGAATGTTGATATCACTTTCCCCTGTAGGTCAAGTGGGTAATGTGATAAACAACAGAAATGCCAGCAGACAGGAGTTTGAGCGACTTCTGGTGAGTTTGTTTGTTTTTTCCCTTTTTGCTGTATACTGTATTTCCCTTAATAAATGCCTTCTCCTCCCCTCCCTTTCGGCGTTTATTTACAAACTGTCATCGCGCCTAGGCGTTTATTAGAGGCCGGCGTCTAATTCAAGTCGGGCGTTTATTTCCCAGAACGCCAATTACGGTTCTGCAGTTCGGTTTTGGCGCCTATGACGCGAGTCTTTCCGTAGAGAAGCAGAGACGATGTGCTGACCCGGCATTTATTTAAGACCCGGCGTTTATCTGAGGCACATGTTTATTCGAAACGTGACCCCGTAACCTTTTGGATTTACATGAGGAAGGCGGCTATTTCAAGACCGGCGTTTAATCATGGAAATACAGTATAAATGTTGCTTAGTTTTGTTCTGATCTATACGGAGCTTCAAACTCGTATCCTTTGCAGGCCACGCCATGATGACCTTGTAGGCCACGCCATGATGACCTTGCAGGCCAAGCCGTGATGATCTTGTAGGCCACGCCATGATGATCTTATAGGCCACGCCATGATGACCCTGCAGGCCACGTCGTGATGATCTTGTAGGCCACGCCATGATGATCTTGCAGGCCACGCCGTGATGACCTTGCAGGCCACGCCGTGATGATCTTGCAGGCCACGCCGTGATAATCTTGCAGGCCACGCCGTGATGATCTTGCAGGCCACGCCATGATGATCTTGAATCGTACCGAACTGAGAATGGTTTTCGTTAATTAGCGGCTTCGAGTGGACCCAATAAACGAACTTCTGGATCCACTCAGGGTTATAAGGGCCCCAGATCGAGGCGTATCTCATTGCCTCCGACTTAAACAACGCGCGTCAACCTGCTAACTGGGGGGGGGGGGGGCCTTGTTTAAAGGGTCTTGGCCAGTTCTGGGTGCCAAGCATCAGTTGCCCACAGCACCATTTCATAAAAGTTATGCTTATGTCTGTGTCAAAGAGTTTTGATACGGTTTCAATACATTTACTGTTTTTATTGGAGGTTTGTGAATCGATTAGTGGATCTATAACACTGACAGATAACAGCGACTGACAGAGCTAGTACATTCACAGAATACAATCTACTGGTCTATATAGTAGTAGTAGAATCCCAATTTCGGTGCCGGTAAGACATCCTGGGGATACGGTGTTGGGCCCATATTTTCAAAATCATCAGCACATAACAGTCTGATGTGGTCAGTGTCACGCCATGGCCGCATTTGCCTTCCCAGATTTCTCTGGTACCCATTTTTTAGAGGCTGGGTGGACCATAAATGCCTTTGAATGTAAATGCTACAGAAGAGTTCTTCAAATATCATGGACACAAAAAAGAACAAATATATCCATACTACAAGGACTTAATATTGAAGAAGGCTGGCTAGTAAAGAGGATTAAACAGAGAAAACTTAAATATTTTGGACACATTAAACGTCATGATAATCTAGAGAAAACCGTCTGGGAAGGGTACATAATGGGAGAAAGGAAGACCATGGCGAAGATGGCAGCAAGATATCGTTATTGATCTGCAAATGGATGCATCAGCAGCAGGGAATCTTGCTCACAACCGAAAGCCCTAGAGGAGAGCTGTTAGGGAGGCAAAAGTTCCACAAGGAACATGCAAATGAATGAATGACTGACTTGGCGGATCCCTGGGCCTTTCTAGTGTTGTGGTACCATAAAAAAATCCCCACTAATTGGGACTTGAACCCGGTACCACTGGATTAATTGACCGAGTGCTTAGCCACTCATTCAACCAGGTCTCCACTGGCACAATATAATAAGCAATATTGTGTTATCGATTGCATGATTGCTACAATCATTTCATATAAGCTTGTATTTACGTTTTTTTTAATTGGTTACAATGGAGGACATTTTTATGAAATTTATTTTTTTTTAAACTGATTACTTTCTTATTCCCTCAGGCATTTAAGGTCCCGTATTTATGTCCCGTATCACAGCGCCATGAGAGCAGCACCGGCTCTATATTTCTTTGGCCAACTAATTTTCTGTTAAAATATGCCCACCTCAGAGGTCAGTGCTGGGCGTGTCTGCACCCCCCCCCCCACCCGGCACAGGAAGCTGGCCCTGTCTGGTTTAATGAAAGCTTAAACTTTGAGCATGGAGAACAGCCATGCCTCTCCTGTTAGCCTAGAGATGGGCCTCCCTGCACTCAGGATACGCCCCTGCCTGCTCAGTGTTGTTTGTAGCGTGTGGTCGGGTGACGATGCCAATAGCGTTCATTGACTGAACACAGCCAGATCTTTTCCCCCAAAGTTCTCAATGTCTGCCACTGCCCTTCGTTATTCCAGCTTTCACATAGTCTTTGCTGATAGGTTCCGCATTCCAAAAAAAATTTTTGGTTTATCTCCCTTGCAATTTTGACAGGGTGGCTGTTATGTCCCCTGTGTCCATCTGTAGATCGCCCAGGATTGTTGTGTTGTTTGCCAGGCGATACATTTCATTGCCTTTGATACCGCCTTGTCCTTGACAATGAGTCCATATAGGGATTTGTTACTCTTTTAGTTTGGCCAGCAACTCGAGATGCGTGGCCTGGGAAAGAAAAGACAACCCCTATGTATAATAGATATGGTGTCAATATCCATACTTTGCTTGAAATACGGGCACACCAGAAAGTGATATGGTCATTATCACGCTTTGGGAGGGGGAAAGGAGTGACTTTGTTGTCTTCCTTCCAGAAGGAGTCAGGTACTCTTTTTTTTTTTTGCATTTGGATTAACCAGGGAACTTACGACTGGGAAAGAATCTCCTTAATTTTAGTGCATTCGCTGTTTTTCTTCTCAAACACTTGTTCACAACGTAAGCTGTAGAAAAACATTCAGTTTTTGCTTTTCAAGACTTTTAGTAGTTTCATGAATCTTTTCTTTTCGGAAAATTCACATATTTTGTATCGTTTATTGTTAAAATTCACATATTTCTTTCGTTTACTATTAAACCTCACATGTTTATCTCCTTTATTGCTGAAATTTACATATTTTCTTCTTTTATTGTTAAAAACATTTCACTTATTTACACTACTTCATTTGTTGCCGGAATTCACATATTTGTTTTGCTTACTGTCAAAATTCAAATATTTATTTCGTTAAATATCAAAATTAATATATTTCGTTCATTTATTATTAAAATTCACATATTTATATCATATATTGATAAATTCAGATATTTGTTTCGTTTACTGTTAAAACTCGCGTATTTGTTTCGTTTATTGCTTTACGATTAGTAGATATCTGCATTCGCTTTCCGGTGCCACTTTTTCTCTTCACCTTACAGGATGGCGCCAAGATCTATATGCAGACACACAATGTGCCGCATAATTTACAGAAGCGGGTACAGAGATGGTATGATTATGTCTGGTCCCGGGGGAGACTTAACGGGTGTGATATCAACTCTCTGGGACTTCTTCCAGATAAGCTGAAGACAGAGCTGGCAATCCATGTCAATCTTGAGACCCTTAAGAAGGTAGGAGATTGTAGCTTCTATGATTGTGGAGTCACACGCAGCTGTCAGTACGTCTCTTCAATTAGAGGCAGGTTGTCAATCAACATGACATGCGATAGGAAATACGTTTTGTTTTTTCTTAAATAAGAGGAAATGAAATGGCCGTGCCTATCTATCTATCTATCTATCTATCTATCTATCTATCTATCTATCTATCTATCTATCTATCTATCTATCTATCTATCTATCTATCTATCTATCTATCTATCTATCTATCTATCCATCCATCCATCCATCCATCCATCCATCTATCTATCTATCTATCTATCTATCCATCCATCCATCCATCCATCCATCCATCCATCCATCCATCTATCTATATCTATCTATCTATCTATCTATCTATCTATCTATCTATCTAATACCCGTCTGTCTGGCCTTCCATCCAACCATCTCTCAGTATGTCTCTATATTTATTTATCCGTCCGACCATCCGTCCTTTTATCCACCTGTCTATCTCTTTATCTATCTGTCTTTCCGTCTGTCTGCCCATATGTCTGCATATCCATCCATCCATCCTTCCATCCATCTAGCTATCCGCCCAATCATCCATTTTCATTTATGTTTTCATGTATGCGTGTGCTTATATGCCTTCAGTGCAGGGAGATAACGAACGAACATACTTTATTTTCAAAGTGTTAAGAATTGGGCACGCAGGCCCGTCTAATATTCTGCCCTTCAGAGCGAGGGAGAGATAGAGAGAGAGAGAAATAGAGAGGGAGAACTTCTCTCCAGGTCCTTCATTTATGTGTTCGTGTATGTGTATGTTTGTATGTCTGTCTATTAACATGCCTACACTACATTCCGCTCGCCTATCAATATCTCCAACCCCTTCCTCCCCTCCCCATTTCTTCACACCTTCTCTCCCATACAATATTCCTTCTTGACATGACAGCTGTCTATTGATCCCCCCCCCCCCCAGTCGCGTCTACAATACTAAATATTCACAATCACTCCCCCCCCCCCATCCCTAATTGAACCCAATATGCAGCTATAACCACCCTGGTATAGAAACAAAGAGAAGTAACTCTTAACATTCACCATTACCCGTTTTCGGTGTACAGGGTGTATACCCGGCTTATTCGACCGGTCAGGTGACGCCTCATTGTCTAACGCCTTGTCAATAGCAGGGGTTTTTTTTTTTGGGGGGGGGGGGTGGGGAGGGGGCGTTGCGTGTGATCCCTTGGATCCCCTCACATTGGTCTTTGTCTGAGATTTGAAGCGAGAAAATAGTTTCTCTCCCTGCGATCATTTAACCTAGAAAATGGTGCGAAAGACTTTGGGGTTTTTTGGCTGGTTTTTTTTTGTGTGTTGGTACTTTTTTTTTCTTTCAATCATTTATATAGTCATGAGAATTTAGAGAAGACCGTCTTGGAAGGGTGCATAATGGAGGAAAGAAAGAGAGGAAGACCAAGGCGAAGATGGTTTTAAGACATCGTTGATGATCTGTAAATGGATGCATCAGCAGCAGGGTATCTTGCTTACAACCGAGAGGCCTACAGGAGAGCTGTTAGGGAGGCAAAGTTCCGTAAGGTACATGCAAAAGACTGACTGACTGGCTGACATTTATATAGTAATTTTCCACTGTATAAATTCTGAGACGGTGTTTATAAATAACAGAACTTCATCTTTATATAGAGTAACACACATTAGTTAGTGTATAGGCATACAACTATACACAAAGCAACTGCAGTAAAGCTGTGGTACCAAAATGTATAAACTAAGAAAAAAGTAGGAACAGCTTTATTGTTTAACGGTTACAAAGTTGTGACGTTTCGGCTCGAGTCTTTGTCAAAAACAAACAGGACGAAGAATCAGAGAGAGGGGATAAAGTATAGATTCACGTGAATTTTATATAATTTTATGTAATTTAAATAACAAATAATTTTAAAAAATTAGTGACTTATCTAGGATCTTGGAACCTAATCCACCCAAAATGCCATTTTGTTTATGCTCCGGGTGACAAAAAAAAAACCTTGTCAAAAAGATAAGAGAGAGGCAATGTACTTTCATAGGACATGCAATGAGAAGAGGGGGCATTGAAAGTATTATAACAACAGGAAAAATAGAAGGACGAAGATCAAGAGGAAGACCAAGAGAAATGATACTGGACAGTCTGACGGGATGGTGTGAGAGGAGATCACCAACTGAACTGATGGCCTGCATGAAGGATCGTGTACCCTGGGGAAGCATAATAGCCAGCGCCAGTCGGCACGGCACCTGATGATGATGATGATGATGATGATGATGATGATGATGATGATGATGATCCGGGTAACATCCAAGCGATCGTAATTCAGTGAGGTTCCAAGACCCCTGATAAGCCATTATTTTTTTCATTTTTTTATTATTTAAATTCTTATCTTATATCTTATATCCTTCCCGTGCCGTTAGACGTCACATAGGGCTCGCAAAGTAGTTCGCCAATTTTTCCTGTCTTCGGCGAGTCTTTTAACCTCAACAAAGGATTTTATGCCTGTTAACTTGGCCTCTCATAATAATGTTCTCTTCAGAGTTTCACGCGGTCTGCCCCTTTTTCTTCGGCCCGTTGTGTTCCACTTGATAGCTTGTTTTGGGATTCTCTGCTCATTTCTTCTCATCAAGTGGCCAACATATGTCCATCTCCTTTTCCTGATCACCCGTGAGACTGGTTGTTGTTCAGTCATCTGTCTTATCTCTGCATTGTTCTTGAATTCATTCCACTTGATGCCGAGTATTTTCCTTAGGCATTTGTTTTCAAAAGAGTCTAATTTCTTTTCTATTTCTTTAGTTGTTTTCCAGCTTTCGCATGCATAAATGAGGGTGGATATTACATTTGAATTGAATAGTCTTAACTTGGTTTTTGTGCTTATAACTTTTGAATTCCATATGTTCTCAAGATTCTTGAAGATTGATGCTGCTTTTGCAATTCTGATCCTGACTTCCTTTCTAGTGTCACCATCCTGGTCTATGTAGCTGCCAAGGTATGCAAATTGATTGACTTCTTCGGATTATCACAGGTGCCATGAGGTCCACACCAATAGTAGAAATGCAGAAAATAGTTGGTGTTCAAGCGCTAAAGGAACGTAGAGACACAAAGGTCATGACCATGGGAGAAAAATTCCTTAGCTCTGTAAGCCATCCCCTGAAGGAGAGATTCAATAACTTGGCATTAGGACGGCTTAAAAGAAGCAGCTTCATTCATCAGGCAAAGCGTATGCGTAAGCTGATACCTGACCTTCCAACTGTAGTTGCTCCATTATCATCTGTACCAGAGCATACACCATGGAAAGAAGCAGATTATACACAAATAACTATTCAGACTGAAGTGAAAGGTGTGCAGAATGGTGAGATGCAGAGCAGTCTTGTAAGATCAACAGCCACACTTAGTGTTCTAGATGACAAATATCCATGTGACACCTGGATACGTGTGTATACAGATGGATCTGCACATAATGCCATAAAGAATGGAGGGGCAGGAGCATATATTGAATATCCAAACAACACCATTGACAAGATTTCCATACCCACTGGTAAATACTGCAACAACTTTGATGCAGAAGTTAGGGCAATTATTGCTGCAGTTGAAAAACTATCAGACTCCAGAACTGATATATGTCCTGTAGTAATTCTCACAGATGCAAGATCAGTACTGGAAGCTCTTCAGTGCAACAAACTACCAGACCTTAAGGATGCCTTGTCAAAAATTGGCTTACAACATGGAGTCACTTTGCAATGGATTCCCTCCCACTGTGGGATACCAGGCAATGAGAAAGCTGACCATCTGGCCAAAGAGGGCACTGAAATGGAGCAACCAGACATACCAGTCACTTATAATCAGAAGAAAAGCATGATAAAAACCTACAGGAAGCCACAAACACCACCACATGATGACTATCACATGCTAAACAGAAAGGAACAAGTCACCATCTTCCGTCTCCGAACAGGACACAGCCGACTCCGAAGTCATATGTATACAAAGTTTAAGGTTGGTACTACTAATCTATGTACATGTGCCCAGGTGCCCCAAACTGTGGAACATATCCTCCAGAACTGCATCAACTACGAGACACTGAGAAATAATTACTGGCCCAGTGAAACCACTAAAGAAGATAAGCTCTACGGTTCCATACATGAATTACAAAAAACAGTGAAATTTATCCAAGAGACAGGACTGCAGATATAGACAGACAGTGCGAACGAAGAAGAAGAAGAAGAAGATTGACTTCTTCAATATCTGTCCCTTCTATGTGTATTTTTCCATTTTGATTGATGGGAATTTTCATTATTTTTGTTTTGTCCTTGTTAATTTCAAGTCCTATTTTGCTAGCCAGTGAAGACAGGCTATCTGTTTTTTCTTGCATGGAATTCACATTATTACTGATAAGAGTTATGTCATCAGCAAAATCAAGATCTTCTAGTTGGGTCCCATGTACTCAGTCAATACCTGTGTTACCTGTGCAGCATTTTTTCATTATGAAGTCTATTGTAATCCCAAAAAGTAAAGGAGACAGTATACATCCTTGTTTCACGCCTATTTCAATCTGGAACCATTCACTCATCCCTTCTTCTGTCTTGACTGCACAACCATATCCATTGTATAAGTCCTTAATGATGTTGACAATTTTAGATGGTATTCCATATAGACATAAAATTCTCCATAATGAATCTCTGTGTATGCTATCAAATGCCTTCTTAAAATCTATGAAATTCAGTATTAATGGTTTCTGCTTTTCAATATGTTCTTCAAGTATTATTCTGAGAGTAAAGATCTGGTCGAGACAGCTTCTCCCTTTTCGAAATTCTGCTTGTTCTTCTCTCATTGCAGTATCCACTATATCTTTGAGTCTATTCAAAATGACCTTGCAAAATACTTTTGACACAACTGATATTAAGGTTACTCCTCTCCAGTTGTTACAGTCACTAAGGTTGCCCTTTTTTTGGTATTTTAACAATGATTCCCTTCTTCCAATTAGAAGGGACCTTTTCTTCTTTCCAAATCTTGTTAAACATTCTCTGTAGTTGTCTCATGTTGTCACTATTGATAGCTTTTAGCATCTCGGCTGTTATTTCATCTTCACCTGCAGCTTTGTTGTTAGCCATTAAATTCACTGCTGTTTCAATTTCATGCAATTTAATTTCATCTAGATTGACATTTAGTTGTGGGGCTGGTAAGTCAGTTTCAAGGTTTAACAATTCTTGTGGGTGGTCGATTGAGTATTTCTTGGAAGTGTTCAGCCCATTTTTGCTTTTGGTCTTTATTTGATGTTAATAGTGTTCCAGTTTTGCTAAGGATTGGTCTTTCTTTAGATGTAATAGTACCTGTTAGCCTCTTTTGTATGTTATATAAAGTTTTGCTGTCTCCTGTTTTTGCTGCTTTTTCTGCCTCTTTCGCCATATTGTCTATGTATTCTCTTTTATCCCTTCTAGCTGAACTTTTTACTTTCTTGTCTATGTCTTTGTATTTTGCTTTTGCCGAATCTCTTTCATGATCTGCTTTTGCATTCAACATGTTTAATTTGACTGCTCGTCTTTCATGTATATACTTCCATGTTTTATCTGATATCCATGCTTTTCTATTTGGTTTTTCCAATCCAGCGCTTACTTTTGCTGCTGTGATTATGGCTGTGCTGTAAGAATTCCATAACTCATCTATACCTATCTCCTCAACTTCACTGGGTGTTTTGGAATGATTGGCAAGTTCCTGATTGAAATTAATGTTAGTATTTTCTTCTTGTAGGCTGTGGATGTTTATCTTTCTGTGTACTGATTTCTTGTGTTGACTTTTCAATTTTAGTTTTATTTTCCCTATGCACAGGTTGTGATCACTGTTGACATCTGCACCCCTATAAGCCCTTACATCCATGAGAGATGTTCTGTATTGCTTTCTAATACAAAAATGGTCTATCTGGTTTCTAGTTCTATCATCTGGAGATATCCACGTTGTTTTATGTATCTCTTTGTGTGGGAATATTGTGCCTCCAATGACCATGCCCTCTGTTAGACATATTTCAATTAATCTTTCTATTTAAATTACATAAAATTATATAAAGCTGTATCTACCTTTTTCCCCCAGTTTACATATTTAGGTTCTTAAACCGGGTTTAGACAGGGTAGGCCGCTTACTGGAGGGTACCAACGAAGAGGTGAGATAGGGCCTTTGTCAGCTACGGTTCACTAACCTTGACGCTAGTATATCAGCTATGGGTCGCTGATTGCCTGGTCGGACAGGGTCTTAACTCCCATCTGTGTCAGTAAACAATAATCAATATCGGAGACATTTACTGACATGTATCAGTTTAAGCTATAGCAACAATAGAAGGTGAAATCCAAGGCAAAAGATGAAAAGAACAACAACAACCACGCATGAGTTGATACTTTTGAGAGATACACATGTGACAACACTTATCTTACATCTTATATCCTTCCCGTGCCGTTAAACGTCACATAGGGCGCGCAAGATAGTTCCGCCAATTTTTCCTGTCTTCGGCGAGTCTTTCAACCTCATCAAGGGATTTTATGCCTATAATTTGGCCTCTCTTAACAATGTCCTCTTTAGAACTTCACTTGATCGGCCTCTTTTTCTTTGAGCTGTTGTTGTGACAACACTACACGTACGTAAATCAATATTTTCTTTGCAGTCGAGTTTTAGTTAATATACGAACAAGATAATGGTGAATAGCTATATTTCACTTTACTTATCTAACTTGTAAGAAAAATCGACTCTAGTTACATCCCACTCTTTTTCTTTCTGTCTGTATTTCTTTCCATCCATTTATTCTGTTGCATGTATTCATTTTTATTTATAGGGCAGAAAATTAAAAACAAAATGGCCGACAACAGTTGGAGAAATAATCGCCTTTCTTTTCTGCAACGTTTTAATCGAAACCACAGAATGTAATCAGGATGGCCCGATCATGCGAGAAGATTAGTTTGATCCCAGGATTTTCGTATTTACTCAAAATCACAGGCGGGATGTGGGTGGCATCGATTTCGATTTACCTATAAAACTGAGACGGACATCAAATTACTTTTGTTTTCTGTATTTTTGTTACTGAAAGTTTCGGTTGTTTGGGGACTTAACCGTAATTTAGCATTCGGGCAAGTCTTTCTAGTGAAGATCTACCTCGATATCTTTTTTTTTTAATTTTAAACTGGGGAATCTTTCAATGATCGATTCAACCATTTTTTGAATGATTCATTTTTAAATTGAAATAGTGGCAGTGGATGAGGCGGATGTCATTGTGGTGTCTTCTAGATGGTGTAAACGATTGGGATGTGACAGCGGACCTACCAGTAAAAATAGAACGCCCGGGTGCCATCAAGAGCACAGGATTGCGACCGGACACTGTAATGTACTCCACACCAAAACAGGAACTAATAACGATCGAGCTTACTGTTCCATACAAAAGAAGAGTAGAAGAGCAGCATTTATTTAATAGTGAGAAGTACAATGATTTGGTCAAGCAACTAAGGCAGGGAGGCAGGAGTCAAGGTAAAAAGTGATACCTGTAGAAGTGAGAGCGAGAGGATTCGAAGCAACATCAGCATACGACCTATGTAACCAACTGGGACATGCAAGAGCAAGGGCATTGAAAAGCCTTTTCAGAAACAGCAGAAACGGCCTCGTGCTGGCTGTGTAGTATGCGAAACAAGCGTCGAGAACTTAACTGATTTCGTTTGTCACAACCAATACCGGTCCTCCGTAGCTAAATAGCTAAGATGCACTTCGAAGTGCAGTGGAAATTATAGAAGATCGCGGCTTCCTCTGATGATCTGAAGGAGCTGTGTTGTTGCTGTTGTTCCGCTCTCTACAGTAGAGAGTTTCCTGCATATCCCTGGAACTGCTAACTGCTTGTTCTTTGACGCCAGTGATGTAAGATGTTGAGCCACTGCACTGTGTCGGTTTGGGAGGGGGTCATGGCAGCTATTTTTTTCAGCCCCTCCTTCATCATCATCATCGTCGTCATCATCATCATCATCATCGCCTTTCACTCCCCTTGATAACATAGGCCACGGATAAAGGCTCTCCAGCCGTCCCTGTTCTTGGAATTATCCTCTACTTCCTTCCATGTGTATCCCTTGTCTCTGAGCACTGTCATAATTTCTCTTCTCCAAGTAAGTCCAGGTCTTCCTCGTTTTCTATTTCCTTGAGGATTGCATGTCAGTGCCTGTCTGGCTATGCTGGTGTCGGGGTTCCTCAGCGTGTGGCCAATCCACTTCCACTTCCTAGACATGATTTGTAGCCCCTCCTTGAATGCAGCTAAAAAAAAAACAAAACATGGTGGTGAAATCCTTCTTCATTATACTTCCCCCACTTTGGAGACTGTAGAACTTAAGAATGCTACTATTTTGTTAGAGTTAATATTGGTTAATGACGCACACATGTATTGGGAGATACTACAAAGTGCAGGAATGTACTGTAATGTTTCCTCGTTAGCGCTCGGCCGCTGATTTGGCAGCCTAGTCTGATCTTCTTGTGACTTACGGATGATTTTGGCTGATTTACAGTCACGTGACAGAGATCGGTGACCTTACTGATAAGAGGCCCCAGGTTTGGCCTTTTATTTTAAGCCGGCTGCGTGGTCTCAGGGTTAGGCGTTCGCCTCGGCTTTTGGAGGTTGCCAGTTCGAATCCCACCAGAAGTGGTGACGGATTTTATTTTCTCATGAATCATCCAGCCGTACATTCCCCCTGGTCTCTGGGTAGTGGGACCTGGTCTCTGAGTAGTGGGACCTGGCCTCTGAGTAGTGGGACCTGGTCTCTGAGTAGTGGGACCTGGTCTCTGAGTAGTGGGACCTGGTCTCTGAATAGTGGGACCTGGTCTCTGAGTAGTGGGACCTGGCCTCTGAGTAGTAAGACCTGGTCTCTAAGTAATGGAACCTGGTCTCTGGGTAGTAGGACCTGGTCTCTGGGTAGTGGGACCTGGCCTCTGAGTAGTAAGACCTGGTCTCTGGGTAGTGGGACCTGGTCTCTGAGTAGTGGGACCTGGTCTCTAAGTAATGGAACCTGGTCTCTGGGTAGTGGGACCTGGCCTCTGAGTAGTAAGACCTGGTCTCTAAGTAATGGAACCTGGTCTCTGGGTAGCGGGAGCTTGTCTCTGGGTAGTGGGACCTGGTCTCTTGGTAGTGCATTGTGGCTCACTTTAAAAATCCACTGGTGGTTGGATATCGCAGAAAGTTAAGCAAAACTTCGGCTGTCGCGAGGCACAGTTCTAGGAAATCTACCACGGAAGTTTGGCGCTGGCGCTTGGAGTATCTATACTGACTGCGATACCCGTTCTGAGGCGTTGGAACGGGCAATGGAGTAGGTATGGGAATGTCCTGACTATGACGAAGCCATTTTTCAAACAACGAATACCAGCAAGTAGCCTAGTAAAAAGCATATGCCAGCTCCTTGAAGATAGAAAATACACGGCAGTGCCCGCTTCATCTTCTACTTGTATTCTTCGCCAACTGCCAATAAATTCTACTACTTTTGCTACAAATTAGCAGCTTTAGCTAGCAAATTTTACAAACAGTGATGATTATTATTTGAGTCTGTTCTTATAATCACAGATTTAATCACTAAAAGGTTCAAATGTTAAAAATTCAGACTCCGACTTCACGGCAATCAGGACAACCCAATATATGCCCCGCGGCAAGCCGCAGCCTCCACGCAAGAGTTTGTTTGCTGATAGTTCTTTCAAGTGTTGGTTGTTTCAATAACCAGCATCCATGCATGTCAGGCTTATTCTGTCAGACTTAGTGTCCTATTCTTACGGTTCCCAGCTCTCCTTTTCCTCTTACCCCCACCCCACCCGCCCCCCCCAACCTAAGATGGTTCCTTTCTCTTCTCTAAACCCAGTCTATTTAACATCTTATTTTGATACCGCAGAAGCCTCGACCTGAGTGCACGAACTCCGTTGCACCAGCGACTCTTCCCGCTAATATAATCGTTACTTTAAAAAAAAAATATCTACCGCGAATAGTCAACCCCGCGAATATTAAGTACTCCAACGAGATACTTCTAGCTGTACGCCTAAAAACTACAAAATAAAGCAGTAAATTGCCGAAGAACTCTGAAGGAAAAAAAAAAACGAAACACAGAAGTTCAATGATGTTACGCCATTTTTTTTTTTTTTGTAAAGAAAATCTAAAAATCTCTTCTGGGAGATTTTTAGCGTAAAGAAATAAAGATCTTGAACGTTTAAAAAGACAAAGTTGACATGCAAAGAGTCTTCATTAGATACGAAGTGAGAACAATAAACAGAGAAACAGAAAATCATTCATTGCAGAAAAGATATTGCTTTTCCTAAAAACATAAACAAAACAAAAAGAAAGAAAGAAAAAAAAAACTTGGCCAGAATTTCATGGGCGACTACAATTTCTAATCAAGATGTCGTGGGAGAAGCCGGCGTAAAGGGAAAACAAACTTTTTGAAACAAGGAGAAACTGGTGCAAATTCGTTGAGCATAATTTCAGAAAAATGAGATTTGGGGGAGGGGGAGAAATTGTGTCACTATAGACGTAGGGGGAAAAGAAAAAGAAATGAAGATTGGAGGGTTTTCAAAATATAGCAATTGCTGGCTATCAGGTTTATGTTGTAGTGTGCTTCTGAACATTAGTTTTTGTTTGTGTTTCTAATACGCTTTTTGTTGTTCTGCTGAAATGGACTTTTTAACAGAAGGAAATGTGCTTCTTTCAAAACATATACCACAGCAAAAGAACCTAGGAGTCAGTAAATACTTCTTTCAAAACACGACTGAAGCTGGGAGTCAGTAAATGGTTCTTTCAAAACACGACTCAAGCTGGGAGTCATTAAATGCTTCTTTCAAAACATGACTGAAGCTTGGAGTCATTAAATGCTTCTTTCAAAACACGACTGAAGCTGGGAGTCAGTAAACGCAACATCAAATCCACATAATACCTCACTACTCTATGATAGAGACACTGAACAAACCAGCAAACAAACGGATGATAATCATAGCAAACGTTATTGGCATTTGGCACCTTCCTACATGCTCAAAGTACAATTTCCCGACCGATTAAAATTCCCTCACATCTCCTACTTATACTGCTTCAGTCGGTACCGATACACTCAGAGTTGCGCACCCTCTGGGCTGACCGATCACTGACCTTAATTATTCTTTTTTTAAAATTGCTTCTGGTATTTTAAAAAAACATAGGTTTAATAACATGTCCCTGCTCTTACATATACTACATCATCATCAACATCTTGTGCCGTCTCCGTAGGCGGCGAGAGTGGCTCCTGTTTCCGCTTCCCTCTGTATGTGTCATATAAGATCATCAAGCGTGACGCGCTGGACAAACAAGGGCGGCAAAGGAGAACCACGGTCTGGGACTTGGTCACGGTAAGATAAGAAAGCTTATCGAAGTTTTCTTATCCGGCACACAGCTGGGAACGTCGACGCCTTACAGACGTGAACATCCCGAGCAGTATCTTCAGCCCCGTCAAGCAGTTATGGCCCAACAACTCACAGACTTCTGGGGGTCGTGACTCAGAGGGGCCCCACCCTACTCAGAGCATCAGAAGTTTAAAGGTCCGAAATACTTGCTTTGATTTGAATGAACTTCTCTGATGATCTGAGGAATTGTGTTGTTGTTTTGCTCTCTAAAACAGAGTTTCCTGCCGTCATCAGCATCACCCTCATCATATCTCTCATCATTACCATCGCCTCATCATCATAATCTCCCTCGTCATCATCATTCCCCTCTTCATCATCATCGTCGTCGTCGTAGTCTTCATCGTCATTATCATCACCTACATCATCTCTCTAATCATTGTCATCGCCTAATTATCATAATCTTCCTCATCATCACCATGTCCCTCATCATCATCATCATCATATCCCTAATCAACATCATCATCGCCTTCATCATCACTGCTGCCACGAAATATATTCCATTATTCTTCAGTTGAACATCTCTAGAAGCCAGACAGTTCACGAGCCTTTGGAAACAAAAGGTCGTCGGTTCGAACTTCGGTCCCTCTTTCCTTTACCAACAAAAAAAAACATGAGTTCATTTTTTTTCTTGTACGGATTTCAACATGGGGTTCTTTGACCCTTATGAGATCGCAGATGGTCACTTAGGGGGCGGTTGGGGTATGAGGGGTAGTGGAGGGAGGAAAGAAGAAAGATAACGTGTGAAAGGTCCAAAGGGGAATCTCTTTATGAAGTCTCGAGGGCCAGTCAGAAAGTCCTTTCACATGTTTTTCTGTGGTTCCCTCCCTTGATTTTGCAGACTCTTTTGGTTTGACCTAGCAGTTCTGAGCCACGTGATCGTTCTACGTAAATGGAGGGGTAGGAAACGTGGAAAATTATCGTTAGTTTCAGGTGTCTGCGGTCTGGGAAGAGTTGAGAACCGTCGGCGTGTATCAGGTGTCTGCGGTCTGAGAAAAGTTTAGAACCGCTGATGTAGCGTATAATTGACACTCTACGATTCCTGCAGTTAATGGCTGTGTTGTTCGTTTACAGACAAGGGAACTGTTGAGAAATTTTGTTTAAGCATCCTTTAATCCCCAAGTTGTATTCGAATTTGAGTTTCTTTTCTTGTTTGGTTTTTGTTTGTAAATGAAATATTTTATTTCTTCTTTCTAAATAAGGTTACTGTGTATACTTTTAATTATTTTTTTTAATTGAGATTATTGTGATCGATTTCTGTCACAAAATATCGATACCTTATGTGACGTGTAAGCGCGAGGGGTTATCTTTCTTGCGCTGTTTTACTGAGTGTTATGTCCCTTTGTCTCAGGCGTTCTCAACCAATTCCTCTTCGGGGAATTTTAGGATTTCAGAGACTGGATTTGATCCATCATAGACCGAAAATCTCGTATTGTTACGATATTGATATTTCTACAAAATAATCAATATTCTACAAGTTTGAGTCTGTCCAACTATTGATATCAATAACCATTCCCCCATCCCCCACCCCCTCACTGAAAATCCTAAAATTCCTTCATTTGGACGGAATTTTCCACAGACTGAGAACCTCCGTCTTGTGTTATGTAAACAAGTCGTAGCGAGACAAGAAGAAGGTATAACCCATTACAAAATAACGGGAGAAAGAATGAGAATGTGACTTTTTTGAAACATGAATTACTTGCTTTTCATATTTAAATTTTTTTTATGCCCTGAAAACATGTCAACAGTCTCAGAATGTCCCACGTGACTGAGAAGCAAACCGTTCCATCGATTATTACAGCTGAAAATCTCATGACATTTTTATGCTCCCCTTCACTACAAAGTATCACATCTTGAAACAAATGAATCCACAAGAACACCCACACATTGTTAGCAACCGGGTCTCATCTCTCTCACTCTCTGACCTACTCTCAACTACAGTCCTACGCACAAACCATAGAAAATTATGATATTAGATGAGGCATGAGTGACGTAATTGTTGAGCTAGAACTGTCGCGTTTGCCTGTCTTTCATAGCCAACGCTACGTTGATTTTATATCACTTAGATATATATACAGGAAGAAACAACATCTTGTTGGCAGAAATGCAGTTGAAGCCACAGACAGCAATTATTAAGGAAAAAACGCTGGCGATGGTTGGGACATGTGCTCCGGATGACTGACAACTCACTACGTTCTTCTTCTTCTTCGTTCGCTTCTACCACCAAAACCGCACTGTGATCCTACTGAATTGACGCCTGTGGTCCTCGTTAGGTCCCGTGGTCCCCTGTGTGGTCTCCGAAACGACCACACGAGATCCACGAGAGGACCACAAGGGGTTCAGAGTATCACAGGGCTTTAGCCTGTATTCTTAGTGGGTCTCTGAAGCGGAATTGCGTGACACCGTGGTTTTCATTGCACCAGTTTAGTCTAGGGTTGGACTTTCTCACCGGAAAACCTCGACATGTTTAGGATATCAGTGCATCACCGCTGGGTGAGAGGCGGTAGCCCACCCAGGCTAGAGTTGGACTTTCTCACCGGAAAATCTCGACGTGTTTTGAGATACCCGTGTATCACCGACGGGTGAGAGGTGGTTGCCCATCCAGTCCAGAGTTGGAATTTCTCACCGGAAAACCTCAGCGTGATTAGGATACGCAAACATCCCCGCCGGGTGAGAGGTGGTTGCCTATCTAGACTTCCCTGGTCCAGTGTCTCCGACTTCAGCATTTTGCGTTCGTGGCCGCTACCCTTCCTAGTTGTGACCAGGATTGAGCTTTTGTCCAGGAGGACGAATACTCGCCACTAGTGACTTCTACCCCTGGGTTGAGCCGGTTTAGGCATTATCCCGGTATGGGCGTGTTTGGGGCGAGACCGACCTCTAGAGCAGAGGTACTGTGACATGCATAGCCTTCAAGATTCACCCCTGGTATGAGCCGGTTTAGGCATAATTCACCAGTATGGGTGTATATCGGGCGTGACCGACCTCTAGAGCGGAGGTGGCATGACATGTCTAGCCATCAAGTTCCACCCCTGGTGTGTGCCGGTTTAGGCATATTTCACCAGTGTAGGTGTATTTCGGACGTGGCCGGCCTCTAGAGCAGAGGTGCCGTGGTATAGCTCTCGTAGCGATACTACTGGACATACCAGGTTAAACTTCACTTTCCACCACTTTTTCACATCGGCACCACACAGCAACCTTTATTTCTTTTCCGCACTCCTTCCTTGACCGGGAGGAGCTTCACTCCACGCGCGGCATTCGAAGAGTCTCGCCAGCAGTGTCTTAACCTCTGGGACAAGCCGGTTCATGCATTTCACCCGATATGACTGCACTCAGGACGTGGCCGACCTCCAGACCAGAGGAGCCGTGATTTGACAGTTTGCTTCGCTTTATCCTTTCTACCACCTTTTCCGCAGTGATGCTGCGCGGCAACCTCATTTGCAAATTTCTTCATTGGCCGGGAGGAGCACCGCTCCACGCGCGGCAGCTGAAAATCTCGCCAACAGGAGCAGATGAGCTACCAAACGTGCCACTCATCTACCCTAAGTATCTGGTTTTCAGGCGCCAGATATTCGCCCTCGCCCCTTCTCCTGTCAGTTTAAACAGTTCTGCCACGGGAAGGCCAGGAGCTGGACTTGACTGCCAGAGGCTGTTTGAGGCGCGTTTGCAGTCCTTAGAACCACAACTCACTACCAAAAATAGCACTAAGATGGACACCATAGGGGAACAGAAGTAAATATAGACCAAAAGAGACATGGAGAAGAACAACAGAAAGGATGTTGAGCAACAGAGGGCTCACCTGGGCAAGAGCAGAAAAAAGCAAAGGACAGGCATTTGTGGAAAACCCTTGCGGAAACCCCGTGTGCCCTGGGCACTTAAGGTTCAGATATATATATATATATACATTCGGTGAGTGGCTAGACGCTCAGAATACTAATCCAATAGTACCGGCTTCAAGTCAATGGGATTTTTACTGGTAGACACCAAAAAGGCTCCGGAGTTCACCCAGCCTCTAAAAATGGGTACCAGAGAAATCTGGGAAGATAAAGCAGCCACGCTTGATACTGACAATATGACACTTTCATGTGCCGAAGGTCATGGAAATATGGGCCTAACAACGTATCCGCAGTATGTCTGAATGTCATGGAAAAGGGGATTTTGTCTTTAGGCATACATGAAGCCAGGAGGGCCAGCAGAGTTGAAGGGCATTTCAGAAGTATGGTAGGAAAGAGGGGGTCATTGGGAGTGGGGAAGGGATAGGATAGCTGGGCTTGTACCCCTGGTGTACAGGCTGTTGTGAAAGCCTGGTAGACTTATATACATGTATGAAAGTATAATAGAAGTAGTTTCCGCGATTGGATGAGACGGGGGGGGGGGTCTAATCACAAATGACCCCTCCCCCTCCAGGGCTGGACTTGTCCTCTCCGCGGCTCTGAAGAATGAACTATCATGTCTAACAGCCCCCTCTCTTCCAGAGATCTGCGTCTTAAATAACATGACTTACTGCTGCCAGCAGAGGGCCGAGTTGGCGGAGCAAGGGGTTTCGGTTCGTTTATCTGATATCGAAAGCCTTCACCGGGCGAGGCGTTTCTTATTTCAGTTTTCACCATCATCAAACATTTCTGAAGTGTCCCCACAACGAGGAGAGAGTAGACTAGTCGATAGTGATTCGCCTTCTCGTCCGAAAGTTTGTGAGTTTGGAAACAGTTTACTGCCGAACTCTTCTCAAGACAAAATTTAAAATGGGCACCTGACACACGCGTGTGGGTGGAAGTAGCGTGTGAAGACGGGTAATGTCTGTTTGCAGAGTGAGAATGTCTGTCTTTAAGGTGAAGATGCCTGTCTGTAGGGTGAGGATGTCTGTCTGTTTGGTAATACTGTCTGTCTGTAGAGTGAGGATGTCTGTCTGATTGGTAGTAATGTATGTCTGTAGAGTGCGGATGTCTGTCTAATGAGAATGTCTGTCTGCAAGGTGGGAATGTCTGTCTGTAGGGTGAGGATGTCTGCCTGCAGGGAGATAGTTCTCTTTGTATGGTGAGAATGTCTATCTGTATGGTGATGATGTCTGTCTATAGGGTGAGAGAATGTCCGCCTGTAGGGTGAAGATGTATGTCTGTTTGATGAGAATGTCTGACTGTAGAGTCAGAATGTCTGTATGGTGAGGATGTCTGTCTCTTTGGGGAGAATACCTGCCCCAGTGGTGAGAATATTTGCCTACATGGTGATAGTGTCTTGCTCAAGTGGCTGTCTGTAGAGTGAGGGCATATGTTTTGTTCATTTAATGCCCACTATTGTTCCTTACGTTTAAAGAATGCTAGTCAGTCAGTCAGTCATTTGCTGTGCCTTGCGGAACTTTGCATCCTAACAGCTCTCCTGTAGGTCTCTCGGTTGTAAGCAAGATATGCCCTGCTGTTGATAAATCTATTCCGCAGATCACCAGCAATGTGTCACATCCTTGTCTTCCTCTCTTTCTTTTTCCCATTATGTACCCTTCAAAGACTGTCTTCTCTAAATTCTCATGACGTTTAATGTGTCCAAAATATTCAAGCTTTCTCTGTTTAATCCTCTTTACTAGCCAGCCTTCTTCAATATTAAATTCCTGTATATGTTTCCTGGATATATTTGTTCTTTTTGTATCGATGATGTCATGCTGCAGCAGAGTCTGTGTTTCATCCACACAAAATCTGCCGTAAACCAGGTCACATCTTGATATGTTATACATTACAGAACCAGATTACAGAAGTCTGCAAGATTGTAACTCTCTGTAAGTGGACGCGTGTAACCACCTAGCAACGATGGCAGTTTGTCCACTCAGGCTCTCTCTCTCTCTCTCTCTCTCTCTCTCTCTCTCTCTCTATCTCTCTCTCTCTCTGTCGTCCTTATCTAGAAAGTGACCAAATCAATAGCTACCAGACATGATAGAGTACTCTTACATGTCATTCATCAAACAATGGCAGGCTTGGGAAGATACATTGACATGTCCACTCTTATGGTATCCAACGGCTGGACTGGACACTGAAGGAGTGAACAAACCCCACGTGACCTCACTGAAAGGGGGAGAGAATAAAAATATGAAGAGGAAAAGAAAAACGAAAAGGAGCAATGAAAGAACAGAAAGAGCTGCCGTGTAACTGCAGCAGAGGACAAGCGTTGTGGGCCTTAAGAAATATCAGTCTTCTTCTTCTTCTTTCTTCTTCTCCTTCTTCTCCTTCTTCTCCTTCTTCTTCTTCTTCTTCTTTTTCTTCTTTTCCTTCTTCTTCTTCTTCTTTTTCTTCTTCTTTTTCCTCTTCTCCTTCTTTTTCTTATTCTCCTTCTTCTTCTTCTTCTTCGTCTTCTTCTTTTTCTTCTTCTTCTTCTTCTTTTTCTTCTTCTCCTTCTTCTTCTTCTTCTGCTTCTTCTTCTTCTTTTTCTTCTTCTTCTGCTTCTGCTTCTACTTCTTCTTCTTCTTCTTCTTCTCTTCTTCTTCTGCTTCTTCTTCTTCTTCTGCATTCGATGTTGTTGGTCACACCAGATCCTGATCTCTTTTCGACATAGCAAAGCCCTGCAGCCCTCTCCATATCCTGATAGGAGCCCCCAAAGCTTTCGACCCAAGCTTGTGTCCTCTGGCCATGTCTCACGCCTCAGGTCCGCATGGTCTGGGCACTCTTAAAGGATGTTATGTTCGGGAGTCTGGACTCCACTGCCACGTGGACATTCGTCTGTGTGAGACATTTTGAGTCGATGCAGGTGGCTTTATTAATCTGCAGTGGCCTGTCCATAGGCGAAAGAGGATGGCTTACGGATGTCTTTGTTGTTGGTGTATTGCATCTGGTTCGTTGTTGCATTTCAGTCGATTCTTCCATTCAGATCTGCACTGGGGTTACGGATTAAGGCTTTCGCCTCTTGGTAGTTTGCTTGATGATTTGTATGATCTTGACTGTGAAAACCGAAATAAATGAGAGATGTCAAATAATGTGAAAACTATACATTATCACATCGTAGAAATATTTAGAGGATAGCGAACTCTGTACATGGGATCTGGAAAAAAATACGACTTATAATAATGCAGGGAATAATGGATTTATGCAGAATTGTAATGAAAACATAAAAGCACCAATATTTCGGCTTCTTCTCTAACCAGAACCAAAACTACTGTCACAAAACGAAAAAAAGGAACATGAAAGTATATTTTTGATGTGCAGAAACATGGCCTCAGATGGGAGTTCTGTTAACAGTGCAGAAACATGGCCTCAGATGGGAGTTCTGTTAACAGTGCAGAAACATGGCCTCAGATGGGAACTCTGTTAACAGTGCAGAAACATGGCCTCAGATGGGAGTTCTGTTAACAGTGCAGAAACATGGCCTCAGATGGGAGTTCTGTTAACAGTGCAGAAACATGGCCTCAGATGGAAGCTCTGTTAACAGTGCAGAAACATGGCCTCAGATGGAAGTTCTGTTAACAGTGCAGAAACATGACCTCAGATGGGAGTTCTGTTAACAGTGTAGAAACATGGCCTCAGATGGGAGTTCTGTTAACAGTGCAGAAACATGGCCTCAGATGGGAGTCCTGTTAACAGTGTAGAAACATGGCCTCAGATGGGAGTTCTGTTAACAGTGCAGAAACATGGCCTCAGATGGAAGTTCTGTTAACAGTGCAGAAACATGGCCTCAGATGGGAGTTCTGTTAACAGTGCAGAAACATGGCCTCAGATGGAAGTTCTGTTAACAGTGCAGAAACATGGCCTCAGATGGAAGTTCTGTTAACAGTGCAGAAACATGGCCTCAGATGGAAGTTCTGTTAACAGTGCAGAAACATGGCCTCAGATGGGAGTTCTGTTAACAGTGCAGAAACATGGCCTCAGATGGGAGTTCTGTTAACAGTGCAGAAATATAGGTACCGCGGTGGTGTAGTGGTTAGGGCACTCGTCTGCCGAGCAGATCTCTGGCTCGATTTCGCGCTCGGGTGGATATTTTTGACGGACCGAAAGGAACCAGGGTCAACCCAGCCTCCAGAAAATGGGTACCTGGGGTTTTACCTAGGAAAACAAAGGCAGCAAGATCAGGTGCCCTACCTCGAAGTGGCCTAGAAATGTGAAGGCACTAACATGTCACATCCCTACGGCATGTAAACGTTACAGACAGAGAGAGAGAGAGAGTGAGAGAGAGAGTGAGAGAGAATGTGAGAGAGAGAGAGTGAGAGAGAGATAGAGAGAGTGAGAGAGAGAGAGTGAGAGAGAATGTGAGAGAGAGAGAGTGAGAGAGAATGTGAGAGAGAGAGTGAGAGAGAGAGAGAGTGAGAGAGAGAGTGAGAGAGAATGTGAGAGAGAGAGTGAGAGAGAGATAGAGAGAGAGAGTGAGAGAGAGAGTGCACAAATACACCTCCCCCCGTACGTATTCATTAGCCATTATATTTCTCCCACTATGCCCCCTCCTCCTTATAACACGGGAGGCCCACCCTTAAAATTATGGAACCCACGCCCCCAAGAACAATTCACTGGCTTGCCTCTCTTCTCACTGGGTGGTGCTTGATACTGCTGTAATAGAAAGCGGGTACCCCATTTTTGTGGCTATTTTTTTCAAATCTTAAATCTCTAGTTTCGCTTTTATATTGGTTGTGCAAGGCGGTGTTCTGTCAGTGCTGGCGACATTTAAAAGTGCAGTCTTAACAGCACTGTGGGGCCCTGGGCAGAGAATTACATTTGGGCCCCCGGCCCACCCAATAATGTGAATAAACCTTTACGTGTATTAGTGCTCTCAACAAAATCAAAGTTTAAAAATATAAACCTTGGTTCCCATGAATTTAATATATATATATATATATATATATATATATATATATCGTGACTGAATTCAAACTGATAATCAGCATTAATCCGTTGATGATAAATTCACCACGGGGCCCCTGGATCTGTGGGGTCCAGAACAAAAGCCAGCTGTAGTTTCAAGGTGATGGGGGGTCCATACGTAGAGTATATTTATGACGATCTCTCTGTAGCACGGAGTTTCTCATTTCAACATTTGACGATTCGCTGCTGATTTTTCTTTTCCATTGGTTATTCGGTTCGTCCTCTTTCTGATCAACCGAATACCCGAATACGTGTTCTTTTTGGTTTTTGGTTTGTTTTTTTTTAAAGACGACGAAAACAACAGGCCGTGACCCGATGGTACTGCAAACCGGGTCCACCCGTAACGAGATATGGACCATACCCCCCCCCCCCCCGCATTCAATGTGACCTTAGCCAAAAGAGTTTTTCTTTGTACAATGTGTAACCTTCAAAGAAACCACTACTTTATAATACTATGCTCAGCTCTTTGCAATATTCTAAGAAATATTTTAGTAACGGTGATAGATAACGGGGCTGCTGTACAGCTCCACGACATTAATATCCCATGAAAGGACGAGGAAACAAATCTCGGAAATAAATTTGTACTTCCACAAGCTGAAAAGAAGAAGCCAACACAAAATCCTTCCTCGTCATTTCTTACTTCCTATCGCTACCAAATTTCAGATAGATAGCCTCCCTTCGTGCCGGAGACATCAAAATTGCGTTCCAGTTATCGGTCTTTGTCTAAGGGTATTTTTGGTCGCTGGGGATTTCGACTGGGGTTAATTGGCCCTTTACCTTGTATCCAAGTGGTGATTTCTTTGTTTGGACTTTGAGAAGCAGCTCGTTATCTTGAGAGTGTGAACTGCAGTGTGTTTGTTGATACAGAAGAATGTGCGATTTCTGTACGGTATGTTCTCAGTGTTGCTGTTAATAGATACACGAGTATTAGTTCTCAATATAGAAATTTTGTTGTTCCCGTTTCCTTGTTGTAATGTGTTGACTCTCAGACAGCAGAAAGAACTGAAACTTGGGATTTCAGCTCATTTGGGACAATGCTCCACCCATACATTCATTCATCCATCCATTCATCCATCCATCCATCCATCCATCCATCCATCCATTCATCCAACCATTCATCCATCCATCCATCCATCCATCCATACATCCATCCATACATTTTTGTACACATATTTAGTCTATCTATCTATCTATCTATCTATCTATCTATCTATCTATCTATCTATGATATGTTTTTTTCCTAATTTAATGTGTATATTTGTATGTAATCGAGTGTGTTGGAAGAATGAAAAATGGAGTGATGAAGGGCAAATGTAAGACGGGCCTGCGTGCCCAATTCTTTACCCTTTAAAAATAAAGATTATTCATTCATTCATTCATTCATTCCTTCTATCTATCTATCTATCTATCTATCTATCTATCTATCTATCTATTCGTCTGTCTGTCCGTCTATCTATTAATCTGTCTAATCCGTCTGTATTTTTACAACTACGATATCTCCGCATATGCCCTCCTGTCTTTATTCTCTGCATCTGTATATCTCTCTATCACTTTATATCTTAACTAATATATTCATTCATGATCCCACTTCTGTCTAAGTTCACTGCATATCTCCAGCGCTCTACAATCGCTCACTGCCTCCATTTATGCCCATTAATTGCTCTCTGTGAATTTTATGCCCGTCTTTGAGCTAAAAAAAACCCCGGAAACCATAGCTCAGGTCTTCTCCTTCATCTTCTCAAACTATACCAGCTTCTCTCTAATCATCTCTTCATTGCCCTTTATCTCCTCGTCCTTGGCTTCCTATATTAAACCTCCATTGCCAACACAACTCGTGTAAAAAAACGCGTCCACTCCAAACCCACGCTGTGATTAACATCAGTAATTTGGCTATAAACAGCTTTATTATATCCCTTTCTATCCCTTTGGGGAAAAAAACGACTGTATTTCTTTAACTTAATAATAGAAGCTGATCCATAAGATTTCTATTTTTTAAGCATTAAGTTTTGCCATCGCTTTCAGTAAGTTTTCATTTCTATTTACCCATAATCGATTTCTAGCCAATCAGAAAGCTGATTACCAACAAAAATTAGCCAATCAAGAAGTCGATTTACCGTTATAATGAACCAATCATTTCGCCCCGTGGAAACAAACTAGTATCATGATAGGATGGAGGTAGTTCGCATGTTAAAAGGCTTTAGCATGGGTAACATTATAACGAGTATTACAGAACAGCTAAATTTAGATTGGTAGGTTGAATTCTTTTAAGAATTTGATGTGCCAAAGTATTTTATTTTTTACTGGCAAAAAGGAACGGCTGGAGTGAAAAGTATCTTGCATAGTCGATTTTTTTTTCAAATAAAGAGAAAGACAGGCAGATAGATAGATAGATAGATAGATAGATAGATAGATAGATAGATAGATAGATAGATAGATAGATAGATAGATAGATAGATAGATAGATAGATAGATAGATAGATAGATAGATAATCTCTTTACTGTCTCCTCAGGTCACCATATTCCAGGAATGCCAACCCGAATTTCTACATGACCTCGTCCTGAAAATGAAGGCCTACATATTCACGCCGGGAGATCTCATTTGCAGGAGAGGGGAAGTAGCACGAGAAATGTTTATCATCGCTGACGGAGTTGTTGAAATCATTAGGTAAAACAACTACATCACATATATGGTTTTTTTCTCTTTCTTCTTGAAGTTCCTTTCATGATTCTTTTTTTCTTTTTCTTTTCCTGGAAAAAGCTTCATGTGATCAACCATCCTACATCAGGGGTTTTCAAATTCTTGAGCTCATCGCGCTCTTATGAACTTCCAAACTGTTCGTCGATTCTCTCATTAAATTTCATATTGCTCGTCCACCATCACATTAAGTTTCATATTGCTCTTCCACCACCACATTACGTTTCATATTGCTCATCCACCATCACATTAAGTTTAATATTACTCATCCACCATCACATTAAGTTTCATATTGCTCATCCACCAACACATTAAGTTTCATATTGCTCATCCACCATCACATTAAGTTTCATATTGCTCATCCACTATCACATTAAATTTCAGTTTGATCATCCACCATCACATTAAGTTTCATATTGCTCATCCACCATCACATTAAGTTTCATATTGCTCATCCACCAACACATTAAGTTTCTTATTGCTCATCCACCATCACATTAAGTTTCATACTGTTCATCCACCATCACATTAAGTTTCATATTGCTCATCCACCAACACATTAAGTTTCTTATTGCTCATCCACCAACACATTAAGTTTCATACTGTTCATCCACCATCACATTAAGTTTCATACTGCTCATTGGCCCCCAAACGTTTATTATATGAAAGTAATGTAAGAAACAATAAGTAACTAATAGTAGTAATAATTACAATGTTAAAAAATCTTCACAAAATGTTAACAGACTCCTCCCCCACCTTGTTAGTCTCATCATTGACCTTAGTGAGCCAAGGGTTAGTCGAAGAATTCCTCCAAGAATGCCATCGTCAGCAGAAGTTAGCTCACACACACATATAAAAGTGTCTTATCTACTTCTTTTCTCTCTGTCACGTCCAAAAGTGTCTTATCTACTTCTTTTCTCTCTGTCACATCCAAAAGCGTCTTATCTACTTCTTTTCTCTCTGTCACATCCAAAAGCGTCTTATCTACTTCTTTTCTCTCTGTCACATCCAAAAGCGTCTTATCTACTTCTTTTCTCTCTGTCACATCCAAAAGCGTCTTGCATACTTCTTTGTTTTTCTACATGATATCTAAAAGTTCTCTGCCTACTATTTTAGTGTTCTTCCTTTTTAAAAGTGCAGTTTCTTTGGGGTTTTTTTCTTCTCTCTTTATCACGTTTAAAAGTACCTTGTCTACTATTTTTTTTTCTTCCTGCAACGTTTAAAAGTACCTTGTCTACTATTTTTTTCTTAATGCAACATTTAGAAGTGTCTTGTATACTATTGGTTTTTTTTCTTCATGAAACGTTTAGAAGCGTCTTTTCTACTATTTGTTTTTCTTCCTGCACCGTCTAAAAGTGTCTTATCTACTATTTGTTTTTCTTCCTGCAACATCTAAAAGTGTCTTGTCTGCTATTTGTTTTTCTTCCTGCAACATCTAAAAGTGTCTTTTCTACTATTTGTTTTTCTTCCTGCAACATCTAAAAGTGTCTTGTCTGCTATTTGTTTTTCTTCCTGCAACATCTAAAAGTGTCTTGTCTACTTTTTGTTTTTCTTCCTGCAATATCTAAAAGTGTCTTGTCTACTATTTTCTGCCTTCCTGCAAAATATAAAAGTGCCTTGTCTACTATTTTTTATCTTTCTGCAACATCTACAAGTGCATTGTATACTATTTTTTTTTCTCTTTTCTCGCTGAAAAATGGCCTGTCTTTTTTTTTTCTTTCTGTCGATACTAAAAGTGCTTCCTCTGCCTTTTATTCTCTCCTTGTCATATTTAATAGTGTCTTGTCTACTTTTTTCTCTCTTTGTCATATTTAATAGTGTTTTGTCTACTTTTTTCTCTCTTTGTCATATTTAATAGTGTCCTGCCTCCTTTTGTTTCTCTCTCTTTGGCATATTAAAAAGTGTTTTGTCTACTTTCTCTCTCTCTCTCTGTGTCATATTTAATAGTGTCTTGTCTACATTTTTCACTCTTTCACTCTCTTTATTATATTTAATAGTATCTTGTCTACTTTTTTCTCTCTTTGTCATATTTAATAGTGTCTTGTCTATTTGCCACATTTAATAGTGTCTTTTCTACTTCCTTCTTTCTCTCTGCTACATCTAAAAGTGCCTTGTCAGCTATCTCTTCTCAGGCTAATCATGCACGCCTTGCTCTGGCAATTTCCCTGGCGCCAAGTTTGTGTTCTTAAATCTCTGCGGGGAGTTCAGATTACCTGGATATATTCAGGAGAACTGAAACCAGTTTCGGCAATCTAAACATTCTTCGCTTTATGTAGACTATCTTATACGCGTGGTCCTTTTTTTAAGTGAGAACAAAGAATTTTGGCCTTTTTCAGTTTAGCTTTATATAATGGGATCTTTCCGGTATTCCAGATTTATGCTGTTTGTAATCCTGGCTCTTTGTAACAGTTCCTGAATATACTTTCTTCATGAAATATAAAAAAAAATGTTTTTTATATTCAGTTGTTTGAAAAGCTGTTATTAAAAGGGGTTGTTTTGTTAAGTAATCTGTTTTCGTTTTTAGTGGGTCAGATCTTTTTCTTCTTCTGTCATCCTGGAGCAGGGAGTTGTTGTTCTTTGCAGCCGGTGCGGTGAAGATGATGTGTCACAGCATCGTGTCGGATTGGGAGCGGGTTGCGGTGGCTGCTTTTTTTCAGTCCCTCAGTGGAGCTTGGAAGCAGGGAGGGTACAGTACTTCTTTAGTAGGCTCCATCATTATGGGGGCTTTGGCGATCCCTGCTCCGTTAGCCAGGCTAGGCCTGTTACTGTTATCGGAGGTAGGATAGGGTCTTGGTCAGGTATAGTTCTCCAGCCCTGACGCCAGAGTGTTAGTTATGGGTTGCTGATTGCCAGGTATAAAGTTAATGATAATTTTAGGGTAAGGTTGCCATTTTGGGTTCATAAAGGGGTCTGGTGTTCTCGTCCGCAGTGAGACTGGGGTCATTCTCAAGAGGATGGGAGCAGGTGACTTCTTCGGGGAGATTGGGATCTTAAATCTGGACGGAGGGATCAACAGGTGAGTATGCGTTTATCAGTGGAGAGAGAAAGAGGGAGAGAGAGGGGGCGTGAAAGGAGAGAGAGAGAGGAGGAGGTCTGAGAGAAAAGAGAGAGTAGGCTAAGGAGAGGAGAGAGAAGAAGAGAGTAGGGAGAGAGAGAGGATGCTTGGGGAGAGAAAGGAGACATGTGGGGAAAAGAGAGAGGAAGGTATAGGAGTAAAAAAAAAAGAATATAAATGTATATTGTCTATTATTTATTATTTCATACATTATTTGTTATTTTAATGGTACAGAAGTTTGCTGATTACAGCGATTATACATTAACATCTTACTACAGAGAAAGGAACACGAATAATATTCTGCCTTCCGATCTGTCTTCGCTATATCCTATCTCTTATTCATTCCTAGACATCAAAACAATACACATTATGAAGAAAAAAAAACACGAATAAGATTCTTCATCAGGTAATCATCAGTTTATATTGTTATCAACAAAATCAAATCAATTTATTTTAATATTTCGTTTCTCCAAAAATTCACCACCAATGGAATAAAACTGAAACCAGTGTCACATCTTACGTATCGCGGGTTAGTTTGATGTTTTTAACATAAAATCGTTACTTGCAAAATTCTCTAATCTGCATCATTAAAGATTAAGTGTCTGAACATAATCAGAGGTACTAATTGGTAATAATTGATACAACATGCATATACATAAATTATATATATATATATTATGCACATATAAACCATCAGTTTGTACGTTACTAAAATATTTGAGTCTTTCATAGACAATTACACCTTAACCGTGTTGTGATTGCTCATGTACCATTCGACTAACACAACCATTACCTAGGTGGATCGGGGCTGGACCGGAGGAGTTGACTGCACAACTCGCATGCAATTCACTTCACAGAATATAAACCAATCCTAACCTACGCAAACACGGGTTCTCCTTAGACGAATAAACATTCTCATTCACGCTTGAACGATAACACGACTCCCCCGATCCGCTGCCCTTCTATGTGCTCAGCTTACAATTCCCGACCAATTAAAATTCTCTAACACTTTCTTTATATACTGTGTCCGGCGAACTGACCTCACTCAGAATTGCGAACTCCTGAGATACCCGGTTGCTGACGCATCAATTCTTACGTTAGGGTTGCCAATCAAACTAGATTTGCAAAGTTCTTATCTCTTCGCTTGTAGAGGTTCAAGAAGAAAGAGAGAAGCGTCGAGATGAGAGGGGGAGTAGAAACAGAAGGCGAGAGAGAGAGAAGGCGCAAGAAGAGCGAAAAAGAGAAGACCCTTGAGAGAGGGGGAGATAAGGTGTGATAAGAGAGAGAGAGAGAGAGAAAGAGGAAGTGTGAGAAGACTGAGTGGATGGACGGACGGATGGATGGATGGATGGATGGATGGATGGATGGATGGATGGATGGATGGATGTATGGATGGATGGATGGATGGATGGATGGATGGATGGACGAATCCTCTTCCCAGATCACACACACACTCCCTCTAACGACACTCACCCCATATGTCCTCCTGTCTAACAATCTGTGCAGCAAAAACATCCTCCCCCGTACAGTCTGGAATTACACGATGCCCAGGACACGACCACATATTCCAAGATGGCTGCCTAGCGACACGGAACCTACAGGGACTCTATTCTCTTAGCAACCATCTATTATTCAGAATTAGATTTTAGTTCTTCATTACTTGCCTCACTATCTCATGGCCAGCCATGTCCTTAACGCATTCATCATAGCCAAGCTTCATAGTAACCCTACCTCGTAATCCCATCTGTTATTGATTTTGTGAACTAGTTATTGTTCATTTTTTTTTTTGTCATGCGTTTTGTTTGGTTTTCAAAAACTTGCCCTTGAAAATCAAATCACAAAATGTTTCCTTTGTTTTTTTTTAAATTTTTTTGGAAAACGCTAGTTTATCTTTACAGAATATTAAATATTGGAGAGGGGGGTGGACTTTACATCGCGTGGCACGGGTATTTAAGCGGTGTTTTAAGAATTACTGTTTTGATCACGTTAAGGAATGTGCAGTTGTCCCTATGTGCATGATTAGCATGTAGAGATGGGTTTTTTTTGTGTGTGTGACTTCTTTCTATTCTTTCTCGCCTTGACGGTGTGACATGACCAGCTGTGACATGATTGACTGTGACATGTGGGCTGTGACATAAGGAATACTATCTCGTATTGGAGGGACTAGAGATAGAAGGAAGAATGAAAGAAGAGTGGAAGTAGGAGAGATCAGTGGGAAGATCAGGCGTGGATGGAGGAAGAAGAGAGGAGTGGAAAGACGAGATGTGGATGGAGGAACAAGAGAGGAGTGAAAAGACGAGATATGGATGGAGGAAGAAGAGAGGAATGGAAAGAAGAGATGTGGATGAAGGAACAAGAGAGGAATGGAAAGACGAGATATGGATGGAGGAAGAAGAGAGGAATGGAAATACGAGATGTGGATGGAGGAAAAAGAGAGGAATAGAAAGACGAGATGTGGATGGAGGAAGAGGAATGGAAAGACGAGATATGGATGAAGGAACAAGAGAGGAATGGAAAGACGAGATGTGGATGAAGGAAGAAGAGAGGCATAGAAAGACGAGATGTGGATGGAGGAAGAAGAGAGACATGGAAAGACGAGATGTGGATGGAGGAAGAAGAGAGGAATAGAAAGACGAGATGTGGATGGAGGAAAAAAGAGAGGAATGGAAAGACGAGATGTGGATGGAGGAAGAAGAGAGGAATGGAGAGACGAGATGTGGATGGAGGAAGAAGGGAGGAATGGAAAGACGAGATGTGGATGAAGGAAGAAGAGAGGAATGGAAAGACGAGATGTGGATGAAGGAAGAAGAGAGGAATGGAAAGACGAGATGTGTATGGAGGAAGAAGAGAGGAATGGAAAGACGAGATGTGGATGGAGGAAAAATAGAGGAGTGGAAAGACGAGATGTGGATGAAGGAAGAAGAGAGCTATGGAAAGACGAGATGTGGATGGAGGAAGAAGAGAGGAATGGAAAGACGAGATGAGGGTGGAGGAAAGACGAGATGTGTATGGAGGAAAAAGAGAGGAATGGAAAGTCGAGATATGGATGAAGGAAGAAGAGAGGAATAGAAAGACGAGATATGGATGGAGGAAGAAGAGAGGAATGGAAAGACGAGATGTGGATGGAGGAAGAAGAGAGGAATGGAAAGACGAGATGTAGATGAAGGAAGAAGAGAGGAATAGAAAGATGCGATGTGTATGGAGGAAGAAGAGAGGAATGGAAAGACGATATGTGGATGGAGGAAGAAGAGAGGAATGAAAAGACGAGATGTGGATGGAGGAAGAAGAGAGGAATGGAAAGACGAGATGTGGATGAAGGAAGAAGAGAGGAATGGAAAGACGAGATGTGGATGAAGGAAGAAGAGAGGAATGGAAAGACGAGATGTGGATGGAGGAAAAATAGAGGAGTGGAAAGACGAGATGTGGATGAAGGAAGAAGAGAGCTATGGAAAGACGAGATGTGGATGGAGGAAGAAGAGGAATGGAAAGACGAGATGAGGGTGGAGGAAAGACGAGATGTGTATGGAGGAAAAAGAGAGGAATGGAAAGTCGAGATATGGATGAAGGAAGAAGAGAGGAATAGAAAGACGAGATATGGATGGAGGAAGAAGAGAGGAATGGAAAGACGAGATGTGGATGGAGGAAGAAGAGAGGAATGGAAAGACGAGATGTAGATGAAGGAAGAAGAGAGGAATAGAAAGATGCGATGTGTATGGAGGAAGAAGAGAGGAATGGAAAGACGATATGTGGATGGAGGAAGAAGAGAGGAATGAAAAGACGAGATGTGGATGGAGGAAGAAGAGAGGAATGGAAAGACGAGATGTGGATGAAGGAAGAAGAGAGGAATGGAAAGACGAGATATGGATGGAAGAAGAAGGGAGGAATGGAAAGACGAGATATGTATGGAGGAAAAAGAGAGGAATGGAAAGACGAAATGTGAATGGAGGAACAAGAGAGAAATTGAACAACGTGACATGAATGGAAGAATGAGAGAGGACTTCAAAAGGCGAGACATGGATGGAGGAACAAGAGAGGAACTGAAAGCCGAGGCATAGATGGAAGAAAGAGAGAGGAATAGACAGACAAACAGACAGGCAGGCAGATAGATAGATAGATAGATAGATAGATAGATAGATAGATAGATAGATAGATAGATAGATAGATAGATAGATAGATAGATAGATAGATAGATAGATAGATAGATAGATAGACTGACTGATTCATTGATGACTGACTGATTGATCTTTATTTCCAAAGGGTTAAAAATTGGGCACGCAGGCCCGTCTAACATTCTGCCCTCTATCATACAACTTTCACTCTGTTTCAGACATTCTACAGATATGCTGCTTATATAACCAACATAACTAACATTGGAAAGCTGAGAGACATAAGATAAAATTAAAATATAACATTCACATTTCACTCTTATCTTTACACTCAATACGGAAAGTAACTACACACATATATAAATGACTACAGAAAGTAACTACACACATATATAAATGACTACAGAAAGTAACTACATACATATATAAATGACTACAGAAAGTAACTACACACATATATAAATGAGTACAGAGAGTAACTACTCACAT
Source organism: Achatina immaculata (assembly GCA_009760885.1). Lineage (NCBI taxonomy): Eukaryota > Metazoa > Mollusca > Gastropoda > Stylommatophora > Achatinidae > Lissachatina > Lissachatina immaculata. The sequence continues at coordinate 38,869,367 of CM019698.1, forward strand.
ATATAAATGACGGCAGAAAGTAACTACGCACATATATAAAGGACCACAGAAATTAACTACGTACATATATAAATGACTACAGAAAATAAGTACATACATATATACATGACTACCTGCCAAACAGAAAATTGGTAATCTTCATAATAAAGAACTGACCGAGTTCGGTGTCTGTAAGAGCAGTCTAATATATATATATATATATATATATATAGAGAGAGAGAGAGAGAGAGAGAGAGATATTTTGTTTGATTTACATAGTTCTCTCGCAATTTCTCTGTATTCCACTTGCCTTATGACGTTTTATAACATATATTATTTATTACTTTTTTTTAAAGTGCCCTATGAATCGTTTCATTGGCTTTGCAGTGTCGCTATCAGACTGGAGGATTATGGTCCCTTGATCATAACAATTATTTTTACATTTTCCGTTTTCTTATCTTATATTTTCTGTTTTCTTGTATTACATTTTCTGATTGCTGGCTTGATATTTTCTGTTTTCTACCTGGAAACGCTTCTGTTTTTTTTTCTGTTCTTTAAATGACTGGAATGTCAGTGTTTTTAGATGAAGATGAATTACAGTTTTTCATATGGAACAACGAAAGTGTCAGTTCTGACAAATTTGATGAATAAATCCAATGAATTTATAACTAAGACTCGTTAATGATGTGTAGCCTTGGCTGTGCTTTCCGTGGTCGATTCAGGTCATTTGTTTCTTCAATATTTGGACACTTTGTTCTTCCATACTTTTTCTTTGTGTGTTTATTGTCTGTAATTTTTATTACACGGCACATCATCAGCGTGTGCTATACCGTCAGGCAATGGACACTCCTTTTCTCCACAGTTCAGAATAAGTGACAATAACTTCACACTGAACTAGGTTTGTCCTAAGTGACAATAACTTCACACTGAACTAGGTTTGTCCTAAGTGACAATAACTTCACATTGAACTAGGTTTGTCCTAAGTGACAAAAACTTCACACTGAGCCAGGTCTGTCCTAATGTAGCATGGCCGTGTAAGTAGTGATTATTGTTGTTATTACTGTTATTATTATTAGTGTTATTAATGAATATGATTCTGAAAATATACCATAAACAAAATAGTAACATCGGATAACAACAGATAATAGTAGATAGGAAAGGAAGAGAAATATATAAAACTTCCATGACACTGGAACAGGACGGGGACAAAAGTACACAGTGGAAACAGTGAATAGAAAAATGACGAGACTCAGTGACGCTAAGATTCAGGTAATACATAGGAAGGACGCCAGAAAGTAGGATGGCCCAGTGATAACAAAGCAGTGACTGCATTTTGACACGCATAAACAATAGAAAAGACAAATAGAAGAAACAGACACAATGAAAAGCTAGGACACAATAAAACCTCCGACATGAAAGAGCAAGATAATGACTTAGGTAAATAACAATTGTATAGACGAAACTGACACGCTTTAGGGTGCGATTGCACCCGGTTTTTAAATAAAGGAATGACCATCTCGGCCAGCTGACCAATTAAATATTTAGAGGCGTGGCCTATTGGACAATTGACCTACGAGAGATAAGTCACGGGGCAGTTTGAATGACAGATAATCAGAACGCTCATGGGAACCAGTGGACATCTGAAGGGTGGAGCCAAAATACTTATTGGTTAATGGACTTGAAGATCAAAAGGCGAGCGGAGAGACGGGGAAAAAACAAGAAGCACGAGAGTACAGGAGAGACAGGAGAGGACGAAGAAGTACAGAGGTTGTGGAGAGAGGAGACTGGGCCGAAGACGGAAGAACAGACAATCAGAGAACCAAGAAGAAGAAATAGAGGAGAGAGGAGACGCAGGACAGGGCCCGAAGACGGAGGAACAAGGACGGAAAGTGAATAGAGACCGGTCCAGACAAGAGAGGAACAGCAGGATAGACAATCAGAGAAGAGGCAAGTAGACTTTGCTCGTTGGTACACTGCGATTGAGAGACGGGAGAGGAAGACCGTCAGAAGAAACCAGAAGACAGACAAGAAAAGAAAGAGGACGAGACGATATAAAATCAGAAGTATCTATTAGACGGAAGATGGTTTTCAAGTGATTCCAGCGATTAAGAAGAACTGACACTTTTGAAACTTTGAGTACAGTGATTTTAGACGAGGAACTAGCTGACCACGTGCTGCAGATGGAATATAGTACAGAGTTTAGAATTGTCCTCGTATCACATGCGGAGTATTCTGAAGTTGAAAACTTGCAGCAAGTAGAATATGATAGAGTTTGATATTGTGAACAAATGATTAAGTAATTCAATCCAAGTGATGTTTTCAACAAAACATCTTGAAATTATTTGTGAGAATTAAATGAATTCTGTAGAGAACATTTCATCGGGCTTGCTCTAGATTTAGTGAAGTGGTGATGTTTTGTAAAACCTGCCATGTGATGATCAAAGAGCATCTGTAAGCTTCGATACCATAGAACTATTCTATAATATGGAAATATTCAAGAATTATATGATACACAATCAACAATATTATACTAAGTGACAATAGTTTCACATTGAACTAAGTCTGCCCTAAGTGACAATAACTTCACGCTGAGCCAGACTTCTCCTAAGTGGCAATAACTTCACGCTGAGCCAGACTTGTCCTAAGTGACAATAACTTCACGCTGAGCCAGACTTCTCCTAAGTGACAATAACTTCACGCTGAGCCAGACTTCTCCTAAGTGGCAATAACTTCACGCTGAGCCAGACTTGTCCTAAGTGACAATAACTTCACGCTGAGCCAGACTTCTCCTAAGTGACAATAACTTCACGCTGAGCCAGACTTGTCCTAAGTGACAATAACTTCACGCTGAGCCAGACTTGTCCTAAGTGACAATAACTTCACGCTGAGCCAGACTTGTCCTAAGTGACAATAACTTCACGCTGAGCCAGACTTGTCCTAAGTGACAATAACTTCACGCTGAGCCAGACTTGTCCTAAGTGACAATAACTTCACGCTGAGCCAGACTTGTCCTAAGTGACAATAACTTCACGCTGAGCCAGACTTGTCCTAAGTGGCAATAACTTCACATTGAACTAAGTCTGTCCTAAGTGAGAATAACTTTACACCGAGCCAGACTTGTCCTAAGTGACAATAACTTCACACTGAACTAAGTCTGTCCTAAGTGACAATAACTTCACACTGAACTAAGTCTGTCTTAAGTGGGAATAACTTTACACCGAGCCAGACTTGTCCTAAGTGACAATAACTTCACACTGAACTAAGTCTGTCCTAAGTGGCAATAACTTCACACTGAACTAAGTCTGTCTTAAGTGGGAATAACTTTACACCGAGCCAGACTTGTCCTAAGCGACAATACCTTCACACTGAGCCAGTCTTTTTCTACGTTACAGCGAACTACAGTTTCATATAAGCGTGGTTATCCTAACCAATCATGACTTCACATCAACATGGAAATCATCTCAAGGTCCAGATATCTCTCTCTGTGTCTCTCTGTGTCTCTCTATGTCTCTCGCTGTTTCTCTGTCTCTCTCTGTCTCTCCCTCTCTTTCTCTGTCTGTCTCTGTCTCTGTCTCTCTCACTCTCTCTCCCTTTCACTCTCACTCTCTCTCCATCTCTCCTTCTCTCTCCTTCCTTCTCTCCCTCTCTCTCCATCTCGCTCCCTCTCTCTTTCTCTTTCTCCCTCTTTCTCTCTCTCTCCCTCTTACACTGAATGTAATAGTTCGATCTTACACTCTTTTGATATGTTTTTCCTATTGTAATGTGTATACATGTATTAAATCGAGTGTGTGAGGGGAAAAGTAAAAGATGGAGTTATAAATGGCAGTATGTAAGACGGGCCTGCGTGCCTAATTCTTTACCCTTTAAAAATAAAGATCATTCATTCAATCATTCATTCATTCTCTCTCTCCTTTTCTCTCTCCCTCTCTCTCTCCTCCTTTCTCTCCCTCTCTCTCCTCCGTTTTCTCCCTCTCTCTCCTCCTTTCTCTCCTCTCTCTCCTCTTTTCTCTCTCCTCCTTTCTCTCCCTCTCTCTCCTTCTTTCTCTACCTCTCTCTCCTCCTTTCTCTCCCTCCCTCTCCTCCTTCCTCTCCCTCTCTCTCTCCTCCTTTCTCTCCCTCTCTCTCCTCCGTTTTCTCCCTCTCTCTCCTACTTTCTCTCCTCTCTCTCCTCCTTTCTCTCCCTCTCTCTCCTCCTTTCTCTTCCTCTCTCTCCTCCTTTCTCTCTCCTCCTTTCTCTCCCTCTCTCTCCTCCTTTCTCTACCTCTCTCTCCTCCTTTCTCTCCCTCCCTCTCCTCCTTTCTCTCCCTCTCTCTCCTCCTTTCTCTCCCTCCCTCTCTTCCTTTCTCTCCCTCTCTCTCCCTCTCTCTCCTCCTTTCTCTCCCTCCCTCTCCTCCTTTCTCTCCCTCTCTCTCCTCCTTTCTCTCTCCTCCTTTCTCTCCCTCTCTCTCCTCCTTTCTCTCCCTCTCTCTCCTCCTTTCTCTCCCTCTCTCTCCTCTTTTCTCTCCCTCGCTCTCCTCCTTTCTCCTCCTCTCTCTCTCCCTATTTCCCCTCATAGAGGGGGAGAGAGAGAGGGAGAGAGAGAGAGAGAGGGAATCTCATTATACAGTCATGGAGCCTGTAATGTATTTTCTTTGCTGCCATACCTTCTTCCTGTCTGTCTTTGTCTTCTTGTAATTCTTGTGGTTGAGTGTGGGTAATTTTCTGCCAATGTCTGCTCTCAGAAGCCTCATAGCGTGCTGGAAAGCTCGACACGAGCCGCTACTTAACGATCACGAAGATTATACGTCTTGCTTTTCAAATCAGCGGTTCTAAAACTAATTAGCTACTGGGACATTGAGGTGAAAGACGTGTTATTTTTTCTATCTTTCTGCCTTCATAGGACAAATCACTTAGGGTTGTCACATGGCAATACTGGATTTTATAAACTTTTTCCTATTTATTTTCAAAACGCCCAAAGACCTGCGGAGGAGTCGAATTTTTCGACCCATCATTTGCATAATCTATTCAAATTAGACGTTATTTCTTCAGCTGCTGTGTCAGGGCGTCTCGTTCATATGGTGTCCCAATTAGAGCTTGACCTTGTTTTTTTTTCCGAGGTTCTGTTCATATTAAATTAATACAACGGTTCTCAGATATATCAGTGTTCGTTACCTTCGACGCTTGTTTCGGTCTATCGGCGTTTTTCAGTGTAGTACACTCAGAACAAAAAATAAACCGTCTGAAATAAGTTTATAGAAGGGGATAAATGTAGTTGTTTTTATTTTATTTTAGTTTATATAATTAATTAGAACTTCTTCTTCCTCTTCAACTTTTTCTTCTTCATCATCATCATCATCATCGTCGTCGTCGTCATCGTCATCGTCATCGCCATCATCATCATCATCATCATATTCTTCTTCCTCATCATCTTCTTCTTCTTCATCTTCTTCTTTACCTTTTCTTCTTCTTCTTCTTCTTCATCATCATCATCTTCTTCTTCATCTAATCTTCTTCATCATCATTTTCTTCTTCTTCTTCATATTTTAATCCTCGTTCTGCTCCTCCGCTTTCATTTTATTTTTCCTCTTCTTCTTGTTCTCCTACTGCTCATCTTCCTCCTCCTCTTTCTTCTTCTTCTTCTTCTTTTCCTTCCTTTTCTTTTCTTTCTTCTTTTTCTTCTTCTCCCTCATCATCATCATCATCATCTCCTTTTTCTTCTTATTATTACTCTTCATCATCATCATTATAACGATCATCTTCGTCTTATTTTTCCTGCTTCTTCATCTTCAAATATTTTTTTCAAGCTCGCAACTTATGTTCTCCTCAGTCTTCATTCGTTCAGTTGCATATCCCTTGCGGAACATTGCCTCCTTAACAGCTCTTCTGTAGGCCTCTCGGTTGTAAGCAAGATGTCCTGCTGCTGATGCATCCATCTGCAGATCATAAACTATGTCTTGCAGCCATCTTTGCTTTGGTCATCCTCTCTTTTCCCCATTAGGTACCCTTCCAAGACGGTCTTCTCTAGATTATCATGACATTTATTGTGTCCAAAATATTTAAGTTTTCTATCTTTAATATTCTTTACTAGCCAGCATTCTTCAATATTAAGTTCTTGTAGTATGGATATATTTGTTCTCCTTTGTGCCCATTATATTTGGTGGACTCTTCTGTAGCATTTACATTCAAAGGCATTTATGTGTTTCTCTGCTGTTCTATTAAGTGTCCAGGTCTCATAGGCATATATTGCGATGGGAAAGATGGGTGCCTTTAAAAATCTTATTTTTGTAGGTCTGTCTGTTCCTCTACACAGATTATTTAGTTGTTTTACTTTCTGAAGAGCGATATATGTCCTCCTTTTAATTTCTCTCATTGTATCTCCATTATTAGTTAGTAATGATTCAAGATATTAAAAACTCTCCACCTCTTCCAATTTTTCCTCATTGATACATATTTCAGCCGCCCTGTTTGTTTTGTCAGTTGTCATCAATTTAGTTTTCTTCGCATTAAGATAGAGGTTTTACTCTTCGCTGTTCTTGCGGACTGACATAATTAGTTTTTCCATTCCTTTTTGTGTTGTGGACAGTAACACTGTGTCATCAGTTTCAGTTTATGCCAAGGTATGTATGCAGGAAACTCTCTACCGTAGAGAGCGGAACAACAACACAACTCCTTCAGATCATCAGAGGAAGTACTATCAGACATAGTAAGCCCAGCTGTATCATCCTGCAGGTTATGTTGAGCGGAATTCTATTATGCAGCCGGCGGGAGATCAACATCTGGGTACTACGGGCATCACATGGGTTTGAGTCTTGGCCCGATGCACCAGGAGCTACACTAGGAGACGGGTTAAAGTCGACCTCCACCGTCCCAGGAGTATCACCACGAAGTTGGTTAGATTATTGGTTCGATGTCCCAGAAGCATCACTAAAAGATGGGTTAGAGTATTAGACTGGTGTCCCAGAAACATCACTAGAAGATGGGTTAGAGACTTAGACCGATGTCCTAGAAGCATCACTAGAAGACAGGTTAGAGTCTTAGACCGATATCCCAGAAGCATCACTAGAAGATGGGTTAGAGTCTTAGACCGGTGTCCCAGAAGCATCACTAGAAGATGGGTTAGAGTCTTAGACTGATGTCCCAGAACCATCACCAGAAGATGGAATGGAGTCTTAGTCCAATGACGCTCGACATTTTTTTTTAAATCAGAAATTAAGAAGCAGGAACCTGACACCCGATGAAGTGCACAGTTTGAGAACCGCCAAGTCAGTTAATGCTGTGTTCTCGCTAATACGTGGGTTAGTTCATATAGAAACGGAAAATGTTGGGCGCACTTCGCCCTGCTTCAAGTTGTGATAGCCTGTACAAGCATATTATTGTAACTTCAGCGAGCGTCAACCCTCTATGATTTTCAGAAGAGAATTGCAAACATCATTCTCGGCATTTGCATTAAGCGCGTGTGAAGTAAGAAGATCTGTGGAATTAAAGGGCGATATTTGCGTTTACATACGTCAGTTGACGTTATGCCTGGGCATTTTGGTTTATTCATTGCTGTGGGTGTTGGAACGTTACAGAACGGTTAAAATACTGAAGCTGGCATGATGGCACGTAAAGAAAGCGGACTGTACAGTTATGTATAGGACAGAAAGGGGATGATAGTAAAGGAAATATGCTAGGAATATGTTATGAAAAAGAAACAATATTTCACCAAATATAACTTTATCGGAGACAATAGGAACAACAAAAGAAGCGATTAATACATTTTCTTCTTCTTCTTCTTCTTCTTCTTCTTCTTCTTCTGTGATTGAGGTTGTTGGTCACATCAGATCCTGATCCCTGTCGACATGGCAAAGCTCGCAGTCCTCTCCAGACCCTGATATGATCCCCAAAACGTATGCCCCAAGCTTGTGTCTTCTGGTCATGTACCAGATGAAGTATCTGAGTTCGGCTTTAGTGAATGCACTTTATGCCCGATTTTTCATCAGAGCGGACTTGTGCAAGAAAAATATTGCTTACTCTGCTGTCCACCTAACGAATGCCCTGTAATACCATTTAAAACTAATGAGCGATATTTCTTCTTATAACTTCAAAGATTCAGTATCCTTTTACATTCGATCATGTAGCCTCTTAAAGTATCTATCTTCAGCACGGCTTAGACTTATCAAACAAGAAATATGTGAGTGGCTGAAATAATTTTCCTGAAATGTGTCTTTTATTTAAAGACTGCGACTTAAGATCTACATCAGTGGTTCTCAGTTGGTATCCTGCTGTGGGGGTCCTTGACAAAAACTGAAGGTCCCTTTTTGTTTTCACTGTGAGCTGCTTAACAACAGAAGAGAAAGTGATTGTTCAGAATTTTAAAAAAGAGCCATGATTTCTCGCACCATATTTAGGCTGTCACACATTTCATTTTCAGAACAAATGGAAATGTGAATTGCCATCTATGTTATTATTAACTACATTGTTGATATTTTGACAATTCACCAAGTGTGTACTGTGTGTGTGTTTTTTTAATGTAGTGTAGCATTTACTTGTTAAAGATTACCAACATTTTATGGAAAAAATTGTTTTTATTTAAAGAACATAGCTACCATACAGATATGAAACTACTGCTTGATGAGGGTTTTAAACATTAAATGGCAGGACAAGATCAAGAGCGAGGAGGCCTTGGAAATGGCAGGACAAGAACCCATGAAGCTACAAATTATGTCCAGGAGATGGAGGTGGATTGGCCACACTCTGAGGAAACCCGACACCAGCATAGCAAGACAGGCACTGACATGGAATCCTCAGGGAAAGAGAAAACGAGGAAGACCTGGACTTACTTGGATAAGAGAAATTATGACAGTGCTCAGAGACAAAGGATACACGTGGAAGGAAGCAGAGGATAATTCCAAGAACAGGGATGACTGGAAAGCCTTTGTTCGTGGCCTATGGGTATGACGATGATGATGATGATGATGATGATGATGATGATGATGATGATGATGTTGATGATGATGATGAGGAGGCGGAGGAGAAAGAGGAGGAGGTCCGCGGATTTCTGTTAATTGAGAACCGCTGATCTAGTTTGTGACAATGGCTATATGGCACATATCTAGCTACTTTACAGTGTTGAATGTTGGGGTAAAAGATTGAATGTAAAGGTTTTGTCACATTAGATTGTTGTCATGATCCCTGTGTGTGTGCATGATACTTCCCCTGGGACAGATGCTGAATATCTGCGACAGAGCGGAACTTAAGAGATGAGTGCAGACTGGCAAACAAGCTTCCGTGCCCAGTATTTTATCATTTACCCAGAGAGCAAAACTCCCTCACGGCTGAGTCTTATACAAACACATGTTCAAGTGTGTGTGTGGATGTTAACAGAGGCCATCACACGAGCATTAACATGGGCGGTGAAACAGAAAACGCACAGAATCATCATCATCATCACCGACTCTCAAAGCCTGCTGCTAAAAATGGAACGCAAAACCCATAAAAAGTGAATGTCTAGAAATAACTGATAAATCGGGCATCAAAAGCATCACAAGGGTATACCGTCATGGTCTTTCCGGAGTCGACTGAATCGACAAGCCTGACCAACTAGCAACAAGACCCAGGCCGAGGAGCCTCATCGAAAGGGACAAAACTGGCTTATACAGATCCATCAAACAACAACTCGAGAAGCAATCACAAAGTAATGTACTTCACAGCACCAACCACGCATGGCACAACTGCGTTAACATGCACCCTAGCGCAGTGGATGCAAATCCCAGCTAAATGCTAGATCATGGGCGACACACAGCCAACACAACATTGGGGTCATCCCCCTAAAAGCATTGAAGGAGATCCTGATGTCAAGGGCCCAGCACGTGTGGGCGGGCCTCGAGGGTAATGAAAACGCTCCCCAGGACCAGCAACAGAACCAGACCCTTTTCTTACGTACTTCATTTTAGTTACTTCATCATTTGTAAATGAAGTTCTTTTGATTGGTTTCTCCCTTAATCATTTATGTTAATCCTTATGCCTTTTTATATGCCACTTCAGACAGTCATTTGCATGTCCCTTGCGGAACTTTACCTCCTTAACAGCTCTCCTGTATGCCTCTAGGTTGTAAGCAAGATGACATGCTATTGGTGCATTCATTTGCAGATCATCAACGATGTCTTCCACCCATCTTCGCCTTGTTCTTCCTCTCTTTTTCGCATTATGTACCCTTCCAAGACTGTCTTCTCTAAATTATCATGACGTTTAATTTGTCCAAAATATTTAGGTTTTCTCTGTTTAATCTTCCTTACTAGCCAGTTTTCTTCAATATTAAGTTCTTGTAGTATGGATATACAGTCGAACCCGTTTAATATCACATCGTGGGGACCGTCTAAATGTGATTATAATAAGCAGAGTTGATATAAACAGGAGTCCATTAAAAACGATTTAATTGGGCCCTGTGTATGCGTGTGTGTGTCCGTCACTCCCACGTTTTCTACAGTAAACACATAACAAACAGCCGAAGCTGTCATCATCGGGCACAATATGTACTAATCACACACAATATATTAATCACAATATACAGTAAGTCTTAGTCTTACAACATAGAAAACGCTATAATTAAGCAGCACCTGACTTGTCAGCAGTAGTACTAAAAAAACGCGTGATTTTGCATTATGTAGTGATAACTGATCTATTAATTTAAAAAGTCATTTAAACACGATAGAGCACTAAAAACGTCATGAGTCACGACAAGCATACTGTAAATGAACCAGCGCATAGTCTCGATCGCGCTTACAGACTGAGCGTAAGAAACAGTTTTGGTGGGCGTCTGGTCCGTGATGGACTCACTGACGTCATTAGCACTATCCTCGGCGTCGCTGTCTACCTCGCTTTTACTGCAACTACCGACGATCTCTTCGATTGAATACATTTCCGTTGATAGCAAGCCGTCATCAGCTGAAACGAACTGATCAAACGTGACACTGCCATCAGAAATTGTTGTCAACTCTTCATCTGTGATCAAGTCCAGTGGAACGTCACAAATATCACTGGCATTTGTACTGAACACTGGCTCGGGCAAGAAAGTAAACAGCGATTTAAGAAAGCAGTTCACAATCGTTAACTGAATGACGCTATTCCATGCCGCATGCATAAAATTAATCGCTATCTTGATGTCGATCTCGGCGACGTTCTTTTATTCCACAGCATACAGCACATGACGCACTATTCGCTTTCTGTACTGTTGTTTGAAGGCTTAAATGATACCTTGGTCGCACGGCTGTACCACGCTGCTTATGTAAGGTGACAGGAAAACAAGCTTTGTAGCCATCAGATTGGTGACATCAGTGTTAGCCGGACAGTTGTCAACGAACAACAAAACTTTTCTGTTCATTCGGTCCATTTTGGTGTCGAAAGAAATGACCCAGTCCTCAAACAGTTCACTTGTCATCCAAGCACGCTGGTTGTCCTGTAAGTTACGGGCAGACTCTTAACGTGTAACACCCCGCCCCCCCCCCCCCCCCCCAGTTCTTGATAAAGAAGACAATGACCCAACAAAAAAAAGCCAGAAAGGGCGGTCGTAGTAAGCCTTTCATTCACACCACGTAAATTTCGATGGCCACATGTTCAGAACGTTGATGCGGCAATTACTCTGTGATCAAACGGCCGCCCCCTTATTTGATGAATCGCAAAGGTGATACCGCTTTGTGAGATGTTTGTAGCTTGTTCTCGCCCAGTCTGTGATACAAACGGGGTATTTAGCTTCTCCGGGTGCAAAAATATCCTGACATTAACCAATTTGTGGCAATAAGTGGGGTGATAATAACGGGAGTAAAGCCCATTGATTACTTATGGGAGTTGGCCGGGTATACAAATGTATGTGACAATATCCAGGTGGTGACATAAAGCAATGTGACATTAAGTAGATTCAGCTGTATTTGTTCTTTTAGTGTCTATGATATTTAAAGTCATTCATGTGTTTCTCATCTGTTTTGTAAAGTGTCCAGATCTCACAGGCATATGTTGAGATGGAAAAGATGCATGCCCTGAAAAGTCTTATTTTTGTGGTTCTGTCTGTTCCTCTCCACAGTTTCTTTAGTTGTTTTACTTTCTGAAGAGCGATAGATGTCCTCCTTTTAATTTCTCTCATTATTATTTAGTAGTGATCCTAGATATTAAAAACTCTCCACTTCTTCCCATTTTTCCTTATTGATAGATATTTCAGCTGCCTTATTTGTTTTGTTGTTTGTTATTAATTTAGTTTTCTTCGCATTAAGATAGGGGTTTTGCTCTTCATTATATTTACGGACTGACATAATTAGTTTTTACATTCTTTTTTGTGTTGTGGACAGTAATACTGTGTCATAAGTATATCTAATCTCTGGTATTTCATAAGCTCCAATTGTTATGGCATTGTAATATTGTCTCTATCTTCTCTAACATTCCTCATTATATTTTCAGTATACAAGTTAAATAAGTAAGGTGACAATATGCACCCCTGACGGACCCCTTGTTTTATGTCAAACCAAGCTGTTGTTTCACCATTTATTCTGACTGCTGTTTGCTGGTCTAGATACAGCAGTGATGTTAATTGTATCAAATGTGTTGGAAATCCCATTTTTTTCCATTATTTCCCACAGTTTCTGGTGTTGTACACAAACAAATGCCTTTGAACAGTCTATAAAAGATAAATATCGATTCACATTAAATTCTCTGTATTTCTCTATTATTAATCTTATTGAATATAAGATCTCTTGTTCCTCTTCCTTGTCTAAAACCAGCTTGGACCATATTGATTTCTCCTTATATTTTCTTACAAAGTCTATCCATTACGATTTTTAACAGAATTTTACTGGCATGACTAATCAGGGCAACAGTTCTGTAGTTTGTGCACAATTTCAAGTTACCCTTTTTTGGCAGTGGTATGAATACAGTTCTTTTCCATTCTTTTGGCCAAATACCTGAATGCCATATCTTTTTACATAGTGCATGATAGATTGTTGCACATTTCTTTCCTCCTGCTTTAATAGGTTCAACTGTTATCTCATCACATCCTGGTGATTTACCATTTTTCAAATTCTTTATTACCCATAAAACTTCTTCTACTGTCGGTTCGGGTTCTTTCTCCTCCAATAATAATTCACACTGTTGATTTCTGCTTCCACAGTCGGTTGTTTTATACATTCCTCTGCAATATTCCTTTCATCTTTCTAGAATTTCCTGTCTGTGTCAAGATATTCCCCATCTCATCACAAATTACATTTAGCTTAGGTGTGACATTTCTCGTCAATGTTTCATTTCTTTAAACATTTCACTATCTCTTCCACACTTCTAATGTTCTTCTATTCTTTCACAACAATCTTGTATGTATTGTTTTTTTTTTGTCTTTTCTTATGTTTCTTCGTACTTCTTTTGTTAAAGATTTATATTCCTCTCTGTTATTGTTTGTCACTTTCCATTTCATCTTCATTTCTCTTCGTTGTTTTATTAGTTCTAATGTCCCTGCTGTAATCCATCCATTCTTTTGTGTTTTCTTTATTGGACCCATATCTTTATCTGCTTTTATTAAGATATCTCTGGCCTGTGGAGCCAATTCATCTGGTGTCATCTTTGCTTGTTTTCACTTCACATAAACGCCTTTACTAAAACTTGTGAATTTTGTTTCCTTTTACACAGAAGAGGAGGCCTGGTTGGCTGAGTGGTTAGGCTCTCAGTCTACTAATCCGGTAGTACTTGGTTCAGGTCCCAGAAGTGGGGATTTTTCTTTTTCTGGTATCACCGCACAAAAAAAAAGCCCCGGGGTTCACCCAGCCTCTAAACATGGGTACCATGGAAATCTGGGAAGGTAAATGTAGCTAGGCGTGATACTGACCACATGACAGTTTCATGTGCTGAAGGTCTTGGAAAATATGGACCTAACACCCTATCCCCAGTATGCCTTAACGGCACGGAAACCGGGTCTTTACCTTTAGCGAAGAGTCATGTCTAAAAATCGTAACCAGTTGTTTTAGACGTCAAGTTTTATAGTTTGTGGTTTTTTTTCTCTCTGAAGCAGCGCACTGACTCATTCATGACCACGAATTTGTTCTGCTCTGTTGAAAAGATCTTATAGAACAGTGACATATATGGCCGTGAATTTGTTCTGCTCTGTTGAAAAAGATCTTATAGAACAGTGAAATATATGGCCGTGAATTTGTTCTGCTCTGTTGAAAAGATCTTATAGAACAGTGACATTTATAGCCGTGAATTTGACTGTTCTGTTGAAAATATCTCATAGAACAGTCATATTTATGACCATACGTGTGACTGTTCTGTTAAAAAGATCTTATAGAACAGTGACATTTATGGTCATGAACTCGACACTCCTCTGTTGAAAATGTCTCATTGACATTTTTGTTCCGGTTTTTTTTTCGATGACAATATTCTGCCTCTGCTGGTGCACAGATGTACTCTTTCTTTCACCAGACGCACGGCGGATGTCAGGTCGGTAGGTTACCTGGAGCTGTTTGTTCTGTCCAGAGAAGATGTACTTGCTGCGCTGAAGGATCACCCGGAAGCGGAGGTCAGTGACCCGTGTCCTTTGTTTTGCTTCTTGTTCTGGTTGTGTGCGTCTGAGGGTTGCTTGCCAGTCCAGGTCCTGAATATGCCATTTTTGTTTTGTTTTTTTTTTGTTTGTTTTGTTTTTCTTTTAAGATCAGTGCTGCATTACATTTTTTTTTCTGATTAGTTGTTGTTGTTGCGTTGTGGACCAGTTTTAGTTTTATTTTTAGACCAGTTTCAGTTTTGTTTTCAGACCAATTTCATCATCATTTTTATACCAATTTAAGCCTTGTTTTTTAGACCATTTTCAGTGTTGTTTTTAGACCGTTTTCAGCTTTGTTTTTAACCAGTTTCAGCTTTGTGTTTAGACTAATTTCAACTTCTTTGAACTAAGACCATTTTCAGCTTTCTAAGACCATTTTCAGCTCTGTTTATGGATCATTTTCAGCTTTGTTTTTAGACCATTTTCAAAATTGTTTTTAGACCAGTTTCAGCTTTGTTTTTAGACCAGTTTCAGCTTTGGTTTTAGACTAATTTTAAATTCTTTGTTTTAAAACATGTTTCATATCGTTTTTAGACCAAATTCAGTCTTGTTTTTAGATACGTTTCGGCTTATATTTTTTAGAACAATTTCTATTTTGTTTTGAGACCAGTTTCAGCTTTGACATTTGTTTCAATTTTGTTTCTAGACGAGTTTCAATTTTGTTTTCGACCATTTTTTTTTTTTTAATCTCAAATGAAATGTGCTTTTAGTATTTAAATCTCTTATTTAATATCATTGTCGTCATCATCATTATAGGAAAAAATGAAGAGCAAACATTAATGTAGTTTGTTATGAATTACGAGACACACGGGCACTAACTGGATGAAAGTATGACACATTCCGTACCGGTAACACAGGAAAAAGTGGATGGATGGATGGATGGATGGATGGCAGGATGGCAGTGATAATATCAGATCTTTGTATCGTCTCATTCTAGCACTTCAACAAACATTATCGCCAAAAGCAGACATTTCAAAAACATGTTTTAAAAGAGAAAAAGTCTTCTAGGATCTGTATTCTGCGAAGAATACAAAACTGAAAGACTTAAACTAATAGGTTGTCCTGGCTAACTTTATTTATAATAGTCTTTCGTGATTTTTTTCCCCGCCATAAAAAAATAAGAAATAGTCTCCCGTTTTCTGCACTCTAAAAGTGGCCTGTAAACCTGGTTACGTTTATGTAATTCTAGGGGGGGGGGGGGGGTTCACTTATTCCTGAGTGCCCAGGTCTTCTTCACGACTTACACCCCATCACGGGGGTGGGGGGGGGGGGGAATCTGAGCTTTTTTAGAAGGTACTTACTATGGGAGGTGGGGGGGGGGGGAAGAGTGGGGAAGAAAGCTGTAATATGAAGGAGAGAAACCAATGACTTGCCTGTTTGTCTTGTTCAAGCCAAACTTTGAGGTACACTAAAGGAGGATGTCAATCTGGCACGTTCGTAATGTCTGGTTGTCCGCCTGGTTTGTGTTTCTCAACTGTCGTAGGTTAATTGTGTTATTTGTCTGCTTGATTTGGCTGTTTCTTTGCCCGCCCCCCCCCCCACGTGTGTAGATTTTGTATGCCCCTGTGCTTATACTGTTTTTCTTTATAACTCAAGACTTTTAATATTTTTTGGTAATTCTGAGAGTCCATATTTTTCTTGATGGTAAATGAACGAATGGGCACTGTTGGCCGTGATACCAGGCTGTGTTTCCTAGAGTCTTTTCCCAGGCAAGGAGGTTGTAAATCTCTGGCGTTGTCAGTTTCTGTGTACACTGCTGCGACAGCCAGGTTATAGCCTGCCTAGACACAACGTGCTGAGCAAGAACTAGGGCAAAATGAGGAGGTCAGGCTCTTAAGCTCGCCAGCGGCATGACTGGGTTCTCTTCTCCAGAACATCCCAAGGTACAAGACGTTTTCCAGCCCATTTCTCCACCCACAGTCGCTCCAGCCACGAGCATGTCCAAGCTCAACAACTGCCTCAAATCAGCGGTTTCGAACACCCACCACTCTGGTTCCAGTCCGCCTTCCCAACTAATCATCTGACCAGTCTGTCGTTCCCATGTCCCTTGCGGAACTTTTCCTCCCTGACAGTTCTCCTGTAGGCCTCTCGGTTGTGAGCAAGATGGCCTGCTGTTGATGCATCCATTCGCAGATTATTAACGATATCTTGCAGCCATCTTTACCTTGGCCTTCCTCTCTTTCTTTTTTTCCCATTATGTACCCTTCCAAGACGGTCTTCTCTAGATTCTCATGACGTTTAATGTGTCCAAAATATTTTGACTTAATCTTCTTCACTAGCCAACCTTCTTCAATATTAAGTTCTTGTAGTACGACCAGGTAAGCTTACATTTCAAGTCAAGTCACTCGTCATGGTTCAGTGACCCCAGACAACATCATCCTGCTGCTGTAAGAGCACATAAAACGTACCTTATCAGCATTTCCAGTTGTCTATCCATTTCCCTGGATGATCAGCGCTTGTCTATACCTGTGCGCTCAAAAATATTCTGAAGAAAGGTTTTTACAAGCGACCTCTCTAAACTTCACCTTTTGAAATCGTCTTTCCTTTCATTTTTTCCTGTGTTCTTTCCACCCATCTAAAAAAAAGAATAATAAATTCAAGAAGATCATAAATTGTTTGTGAACTTCTTAAATTTCTATGGTATCATTTCATACAAAAGGTTCATATATGAATATTATAACTTGTTTTGGTTAAGAAACTTTCTTTGGTACATCTAAATTATATATATATATATATATATATATATATATATATATATATACTATATATATATATCGCTCTCTGAACCTTAAGTGCCCAGGGCACATGGGGCTTCCGCAAGGGTTTTCCACAAATGCCTGTCTTTCGCCTTTTTTTCTGCTCTTGCCCAGGTGAGCCCTCTATTGCTCAACATCCTTTCTGTTGTTCTTCTCCATGTCTCTTTTGGTCTACCCTTACTTCTGCTCCCCTGTGGTGTCCATCTTAGTGCTATTTTTGGTAGTGAGTTGTCAGTCATTCGGAGCACATGTCCCAACCATCGCCAGCGTCTTTCCTCAATAATTGTTGTCAGTGGTTTCATCTGCATTTCTGCCAATAAGATGTTATTTCTTATGGTGTTTGGCCAAAATATTTTTTTTTTTTTTAATTCTACGTAAACATTTAGTCTGGAAAGAATTCAACTTGTTTTCTATGGTTTTGGTGATTTTCCAGCATTCACTTCCATAGAGTAGTACACTTAGAACATTACTCTTAAATATCCTGATTTTCATATTTATGCTTAGTTTATTTGATTTCCATATATTCTGTAGCATTGCAAAAGCCTGTTTTGCTCTAGTAAGTCTGCTGTTGATGTCCTCTGTGCTGTCTCCATTTTCTACTACTCTGCTGCCAAGGTATACAAATTCGTTGACCTCCTCCACTAACTTGTTATCTACTCTGAGTACATTTAGTCATATATATATATATTAGTCATGCCAGTAAAATTCTGTTAAAAATCATAATGGGTAGACTTCGAAAGAAAATAGAAGAAGAAGTCAATATGGTCCAAGCTGGCTTCAGGCAAGGAAGAGGATCAAGAGATCATATATTCAATCTAAGATTAATAATAGAGAAATGCAGGGAGTTTAATGTGAATCTATATTTATCCTTTATAGACTACTCAAAGGCATTTGATTGTGTACAACACCAGAAACTTTGGGAAATAATGGAAAAAATGGGATTTCCAACACATTTGATACAATTAACATCACTGCTGTATCTAGACAAACAAGCAGCAGTAAGAATAAATGGTGAAACAACAACTTGGTTTGACATAAAACAAGGGGTTCGTCAGGGGTGCATATTGTCACCCTACTTATTTAACTTGTATACTGAAAATATAATGAGGAATGTTAGAGAAGATGTAGACAAAGAATATTACGATGCCATAACAGTTGGAGGTTATGAAATACCAGAGATTAGATATGCTGATGACACAGTATTGCTGTCCACAACACAAGAAGGAATGGAAAAACTAATTATGTCAGTCCGCAAGAACAGCGAAGAGCAGAACCTCTATCTTAATGCAAAGAAAACTAAAGTGATGACAACTGACAAAACAAACAAGGCAACTGAAATATGTATCAGTGAGGAAAAACTGGAAGAAGTGGAGAGTTTTGAATATCTTGGATCACTACTAACTAATAATGGAGATACAATGCGGGAAATTAAAAGGAGGACATCTATTGCTCTTCAGAAAGTAAAACAAATAAAGAATCTGTGGAGAGGAGCAGACAGAACCACAAAAATAAGATTTTTAAGGGCATGCATCTTTCCCATCGCAACATATGCCTGTGAGACCTGGACACTTAACAAAACAGCTGAGAAGCACATAAATGCCTTTGAATGTAAATGCTATAGAAGAGTTCTCCAAATATCGTGGACACAAAAAAGAACAAATATATCTATACTACAAGAGCTTAATATTGAAGAAGGCTGGCTAGTAAAGAGGATTAAACAGAGAAAACTTAAATATTTTGGCCACATTAAACGTCATGATAATTTAGAGAAGACCGTATTGGAAGGATACATAATGGGAAAAAGAAAAAGAGGAAGACCGAAACGAAGATGGCTGCAAGACATCGTTGATGATCTGGAAATGGATGCAGCAGCAGCAGGCCATCTTGCTCACAACCGAGAGGCCTACAGGAGTGCTGTTTGGGAGGCAAAGTTCCGCAAGGGACATGCAAAGGAATGAATGAATATATATATATATATATATATATATATATATATATATATATATATATCGATGCCAAGCCTACATTGATACCACAGAGGGTCGCACACGGTATTAATGACAGTTGCGACTTTATGACAGTGAGTGTGAATTTTGCTTTTACCCCTAGGGTAAATATCCGCTTGTGAGCCGCTTTGTGAATTGTGTCATGTTTAAGAATACGTCAAGTTTATGTCAGGAAACTGATAAGTAATGTGAGAGAGCAGTTGGTTTGTTTTGTTTTTTTTTAATTTTAAATCTAGCACAACGACATACGGCGCATACATAAAGAGGTCCGATTATAATGGCGGATATTGTTTGTTTGTGTGTTTGTATGTTTTATCACTTATGTAATTTCTTTCTACTTACCAGTTGTACTAGGTCAAAAACAAAACGGGACGGCCACTGCCGTTACTTTTCGAAAACGTGCAAACGAGATAAGAAAGCTCCGATTGTGGAAGAGGATTAAGCCGTAACTTTTCAGTTACAAGCACAGCATCCATCGTCAGCTTTTACAGGTGAAAATACAGTCGTACATTAGACCTACGGAGTAGAAACGAGAGAAACGTAGATACTCACGCTGCAGAACGTACAGAGAGAAGCAACCATGCTTCTGGATTTCCCCATATTCCAGATATTCTACTCCCGTAGAAGAAGAAGAAGTTTGGGTGATTGTGTCTAACAAAGGAGAACTCACCAAAGTCGTCATTCAGCTGTGCAAAGAATGTCTCAACTGTGCAAATGAGCAAAGAATGTCTCAGCTGTGCAAATGAGCAAAGAATGTCTCAGCTGTGCAAAGAATGTCTCATCTTGGCAAATGAGCAAAGAATGTCTCATCTGGGCAAATGAGCAAAGAATGTCTCAGCTGTGCAAAGAATGTCTCATCTGGGCAAATGAGCAAAGAATGTCTCATCTGGGCAAATGAGCAAAGAATGTCTCAGCTGTGCAAAGAATGTCTCATCTTGGCAAATGAGCAAAGAATGTCTCATCTGGGCAAATGAGCAAAGAATGTCTCAGCTGTGCAAAGAATGTCTCATCTGGGCAAATGAGCAAAGAATGTCTCAGCTGTGCAAAGAATGTCTCATCTTGGCAAATGAGCAAAGAATGTCTCAGCTGTGCAAAGAATGTTTCATCTTGGCAAATGAGCAAAGAATGTCTCATCTGGGCAAATGAGCAAAGAATGTCTCATCTGGGCAAATGAGCAAAGAATGTCTCATCTGGACAAAGAATGTCTCATCTGGGTAAATGAGCAAAGAATGCCTCATTTGGGCAAAGAATGTCTCATCTAGGCAAAGGATGTCGCAGGTGAGCAAAGAATGTCACAGATGGGCAAAGAATGTCATAGGTGGGCAAAGAATGTCACAGGTGAGCAAAGAATGTCACAGATGGGCAAAGAATGTCACAGGTGAGCAAAGAATGTCACAGGTGAGCAAAGAATGTCACAGGTGAGCAAAGAATGTCACAGGTGAGCAAAGAATGTCACAGGTGAGCAAAGAATGTCACAGGTGAGCAAAGAATGTCACAGGTGAGCAAAGAATGTCACAGGTTAGCAAAGAATGTCACAGGTGGGCAAAGAATGTCGCAGGTGGGCAAAGAGTGTCGCAGCTGGACTTTTGGTGACAGTAATCTTAACTCTTTCATTCCTGACTTAATTTCTGTGCACCGCATGGAAGATCTGGATGAGAAATTTTGGTAGAAAAATTAAGACTGCCTTAATGTCGCTCTGAGCGTTGATTCCCATGGGAATGCAAGATCTACTAACTTTGTTGTTTTGGAGCTGTAAGGTTAAGATACATGAAATCATTCAGCCTTTGGATTGCACATCATCTTTGCCAGCGGACGTCGTACCATACCTCAGGTGGAAGGACAGCTGAGGAAAGAGGGGCGCATTGACATCACAATCTGGAGTTTGAGTATGGAAATAAACAACTTCTACTGCTACCATCACTTGAATGGTTAAATAGCAAAATACAACGAGTTGTCATAGCGACGGACTCCCCAGCACACGCCCTGTAAGATCGACAATGGCATGCCTCCCGGTGAATGGACTCCTCTTTTCACACTTTCAATTTGCAAGCCTCATATGGATCTACTGTCCCGCGTATGCGTAAGTGTATGTTAATCAGCAGATCGACCGGTTGGCTGGAAAGGTCTTCACACAAGGTGTGATGAAACTTGACAAGTCAGGCACCACGAAGGATCAGTCAGTCAGTCATTTGCATACCCCTTTCGGAACTTTGCCTCCCTAACAGCTCTCCTTTAGGCCTCTAGGTTGTAAGCAAGATGCCCTGCTATTGATACGTCCATTCGCAGATCATCAACGATGTCATGCAGCCATCTTCACATTCGTCTTCCTCTGTTTCTTTTTCCTATTATGTACCCTTCCAAGAATCTCTTTTCTAACATATCATGACGTTTAATATGTCCAAAATATTTAAGTTTTATCTGTTTAATCTTCCTTACTAGCCAGCATTCTTCAATATTAAGTTCTTGTAGTATGGATATATTTTTTTTCTTTTTTGTGTCCGTGATATTTGAAGAACTCTTCTGTAGCATTTACATTCAAAGGCATTTATGTGTTTCTCAACTGTTTTTGTTAAGTGTCCAGGTCTCACAGGCATACGCTGCGATGGGAAAAGATTTTATGGACAAAATGTGCGGGAAGAAAGAGTTGGAATGAGGGAATAACCCCTACATCCACACAATGAAGGAACTAGACGTGAAGCAATGCGATGGAAGGACAAGCTCGCTCTGTGAAGGGAAGCGGCAAACCCATACCCAACTTGTGGCAAGGACAATCAGTAGACACACCTTACACCGGTTACTGAAAAGCCAACAAAGCATAAAACTGTCCAGAATATATAAACTAGGAAAAAGTAGGAGCAGCTTTATTACTTAACGATTACATGTGGTCGGTGGGTTGTAACTGGGGGGTGGTAGATGGGGAACCGGGGAGGGGAGAGAGAGTGATGCAATATTGACCTAGCTAGGAGAATTTGAAATAGATGATTGGGGAAGAGGGGTTGCAGAGTGATGCTGTGAGGAGGTTTGAAAAGTAAGAAGGGGTGGAGCTTAGTGGAAAGGTACTATAATGATTGAACAGAATGTTAAGTGTAGCTAAACAGCGAGTTTAACCCATGTGGCTCCAGCGTCCCATAATTTTGAATGCAGCGGTTCTAAAGCGCCAGGCGGCTTGTGTCATCTGCGTGACATTGTTTGATGGTTGTTACCAGAAAATCAGATTTGGATCTGTGGTTGGGGCCATTGAAATGATTTGAGACTGGTTTCGAAGCATGCTGGGCGATGTCGTACAGATGTTTTTGCATGCGGTCCCCTAATCGGAGGCCAGTCTCACCAATATATGTTATCCTGCATCTTTTGCAAACGATGACATATATCACATTTCGGGACTCGCATGTGAATCCCTCATGAAGAGTGAGGATAGTTTTGAGAAAGGTGATTGTTTTCGTTTCCCAGACTACCAGGCAGGTAACGCAGCTAGGGCAGTTACATATTCTGGTGCCAACATATGTAAGGCTCTGCTTCAAGTGGCTGTGGACGAGGATGTCCTTAAGGTTTGGCTCACGTTTGCGTTAAGTAATAAAGCTGCTCCTACTTTTTTCCTAGTTTATACATTCTGGTGTCACAGCTTTACTGCAGTGCTTCGTGTATAGTTATATACTTATACACTAATTATTGTGTGTTATAAGAATGTCCTGTCTGCAGTGACACTATATCTTAAACTCACTCAAACATGACCCTATGATCAACAATGACCACACGATTTACCAATACACCCAGCGAGTCTTTCCTGCTACATCTCAGTGGGGGGGGGGGATTTTAAAATGTATTAATTATCATCAAAACTGTCAGGAAAGACCGCTGTAAACAGACGTGCCCACAGGTTGCCTACAAATGTAACCCTTTTAGTTTTGTGCTTGTTAGATATTACAGATCCTTGAAGATTTCTTTTGTATGTTTTGTCCCATACGTTTTGGAATGTCTGCATTTTGTGGAAAATGCTGATTCGTGCATGAGAATGTTACCAATGATAACAGGCATAGCGCAGCTATGGAGGCAGGGATCAACATAGTCCCTAAAGCGGTGGAGTCTGCTAAAGAAGTAGTGCACACTCTCTGCTTTTCAGCTCCTCTTAAGGAATTAAACAATTGCCGGAACATCCTCACCGCAAAGGCTGCAAAGGACATTAAGTTCGCAGAGAAAGAAGAAGAAGAAGAAGCAGAGAAGAATAAGAAGGAGGATTAAGAGGAAGAGGAGGAGAAGAATAAAAAAGAAAAAGAAGAAGTAGGAAAATCTTTTTTTCTGTCTGGTAATCTATTTATCTTAAATATTTTAGACATATTAAACGTCATGAGAATTTAAAGAAGACACGTCTTGGAAGGGCACATAATGGGAAAAATAAAAAAGAGAAAAGATGGCTGCAAGACATCGTTGATGATCTTTGAATGGATGCATCAGAAGCAGGGGTTCTTGCTTACAACCGGGAGTCCTTCAAGAAAGCTGTTAGGGAGGCAAAGTTTCGCAAGGGACATGCAAATGACTGACTGAATCTGTTTGTTCAGATTTTTGTGAAAATGATGTTATAATTCTTCTATGAATGAACTCAATGAGTGTATTCGTCTCATTCTCAGATTGATTTTAATGCTATATGTATCTTTTGTGTGTGTGTGTGATTCTCGGGAGAGTTGCTGGGGAAGAGGAGAAAACTTTGGACAGAAAATTGGATAGGAGGCGCCCTCCTTGTACCCCGTCCCTCCGCAGAACTTTGGTGATGAGATTCTTTACTTATCATCTTCTGTTTTATAGAGAGAGTGGCAGATAGACTGAGTGAGTGAGTGATTGAGTGGGTGAGTCAGTGAGTCAGTCAGTCAGTCAGAGAGTCAGTCAGTCAATCGGCGTGTGAATGAGTCATTGTTATATAGAGATTGAATGAGACAGTGAGTGAGACAGATTGAGTGAGAGAGAAAGAGAACGAATGAGAGAGAGAGAGTGAAGGACAGAGAGAGACTGTGTGAGGGACAAAGAGAGTGAGTTTGAGAGAGAAGAGTGACAGATAGTCACAGACAGAGGGATCTACCTCTTCAGAACAGCAGAAGTTAAAATGTCTGAAACGCTTGCCTGAGAGGAAGAGGCAGGGATGGGGCACTGTTCAGTAATAATCTGAGATAATGTGTGGTTGTTTCGCTCTGTAGGACACCTTACTTTTTTTTAACCATTTGTGTATTGTAACATACATATATTACTAAATTTGCAAAGAAATAAGAAAAGAAGTCTTTAAAGAAATGAAGGGATAGAAACATCTTGTTTTTAAAGAAATGAAAGAATAGAAAAATCTTCTTTTTTTAAAGAAATGAAAGATAGAAACAGCTTACCTTTTAAAGAAATGAAAGGATAGAAACATCTTGCTTTAAAAGAAATGAAAGGACTAAATATCTTGCCTTTAAAGAAATGAAAGGATTAAACATCTTGCCTTTAAAGAAATGAAAGGATAGAAACATCTAGTTTTTAAAGAAATAAAAGGATTAAAAATCTTACCTTTAAAGAAATGAAAGGATAGAAACATCTTGCTTTTAAAGAAATGAAAGGATTTAACCATCTTGTTTTTTTTAAAGAAATGAAAGGTTTAAATATTTTAACTTTAAAGAAATAAAAGGACAGAAACATCTTGCCTTGAAAGTATTGAAAGGATAGAAACATCTTTCCTGTTTAAAGAAATGCAAGGATAGAAACATCTTTCCTGCTTAAAGAAATGAAAAGACAGAAACATCTTGCCTTGAAAGTATTGAAAGGATAGAAACATCTTTGGAGGAAAAGTGGAGGGCGAGTGAGTTAGTATCAGAACTGATTAGGACTTCAGGACGTGGCGCGCCTTTGTGGTCTCCTGACCTCAGCGTCTAGGGACTCCCAGCACTGTCTGTTTCTTTCATTAAGATTCCCATGACAGCTTAGTCGTTCGTGTAATCTTTGGATTTGATCACTTGGAAGGACAGTGGGAATTGAATGAATTCATGGGAAATGGAAATTGGAAAAAAGCTGGAAACGTGTGGATGCGTAAAGCGAGCTGCGTAAAATTGAAAATCTGTTGAAACAGGGAGGGGAAGATATTGTGATGGGAGACAGAGGGAGAAGAGAGAGAGAGCGAGAAAAGAGAAACAGAGGGAAAAAAGAGAGAGAGAAGAAAGACAAATAAAGATAGAGAGAAATATTGTGTATGTGTGAGAAAGAAAAGACAAGAAAGAGTGAGGAGAGAGAAAGATAGAGGGAGAGAGAGAGAAAGAGGGAGAAAGATAGAGGGAGAGAGAGAGAGAGTGAATGAAAAGCGAGAGAGAAAGAGAGAGCGAAAAAAAGAGAGAGGGAGATAGAAAGAGAATAGAGAGGGAGATAAAGAGTGAGAGGAGAGAAGAGAAGAGAGAGAGAATAAAAAGAGGGAAAGAAAGGAAAACAGACAGACTGACAAAGAGAGAAAGAGTATGTATATGTGTGAAAAAGAGAGAAAGAGTGAAAGAAAGAGAGAGAGAGAGAGAGAGAGATTGCGAGAGAATTACACAGTTATATGTAAATTCCCAATGTGTTTGAAACGCAAGGAAAATCGCCGCCTCGTTTAAATAGACAAACTATGACAGTGAAAGAGTTTCAGAAATTTGAATCTGCACCATAGATCATCTACTCCCTACCTCCTCCTTCCCCCTTCCCCCCTCCCACTGTCAGTACATCAAACTTCTAACACTCTAAAGAAATGACCCCATCTGGGTTTTGACTCCCAGCCTGTGTTTGAGCTTTTGCATTTAGGTAGGTAGGTAGGTAGGTAGGTAGGTAGGTAGGTAGGTAGGTAGGTAGGTAGGTAGGTAGGCAGGTAGGTAGGTAGGTAGGTAGGTAGGTAGGTAGGTAGTAGGTAGGTAGGCAGGCAGGCGGGCGGGTAGGTAGGTAGGTAGGTAGGTAGGTGGTAGGTAGTAGGTAGGTAGGTAGGTAGGCAGGTAGGTAGGTAGGCAGGTAGTAGGTAGGTAGGCAGGCAGGCGGGCGGGCGGGTAGGTAGGTAGTAGGTAGGTAGGCAGGCAGGCGGGCGGGTAGGTAGGTAGTAGGTAGGTAGGTAGGTAGGTAAAGGTAACCATATCAGAGGCACATAGGTGATACGGTGCTAGTGCCCATATTATCCTTGACCTGTCAGCGTACTAGAGAGTGATGTGGTCAGCATGACACCTGGCCCGCCATTCCCTCCCCAACTCCAGAATAAGCCAGTTTCCCCATTTCTACAGCCTGAATGACTGGGGGGCGCTTCTGGAGGATTCGAACCCTAACCTTCACCGTGAGAGACCAATGTGCTAACCACTTCCTTTCTATGACGCCCACCTATATTTTAACTAAAGTTATTTTAACTGCTGCATTTAACTTACAGAATATTTGTTAAATTCCTTTCTGTAACTATAGGGACCTCTAGCAAGATGTTTGTTTACTAGTAGTTTATTCAGTTTTCACGTTTCTTCAAAGTGATTTGTTTTCCAACCATTGGGGATGTTAAAATTGTTGTTTATTTACCAAACCTTCAACAAACAAACAAGCGAACTATTTTAAAACTGTGAATAATAAGACAGGCAGGTTAGCCTGGCATTCTGTCCTTTATTACACAACTTTGACCCCATTCCAGGCAGTCTGTATCATTCATCCATTTATATGCATGTCCCGTGCAGAACTTTGCCTCCCAAACAGCACTCCTGTAGGCCTCTCGGTTGTGAGGAAGATGGCCTGCCGCTGCTGCATCCATTTGCAGATCGTCAACGATGTCTTGCAGCCGTCTTCGTTTTGGTCTTCCTCTCTTTCTTTTTCCCGTTATGTATCCTTCCAAGACGGTCTTCTCTAGATTATCATGACGTTTAATATGTCCAAAATATTGAATTTTTCTCTGTTTAATCCTCTTTACTATCCAGCCTTCTTCAATATTAAGCTCTTGTAGTATGGATATATTTGTTCTTTTTCTGTGTCCATGGTATTTGAAGAACTCTTCTGCAGCATTTATATTCAAAGGCATTTATGTGTTTCTCAGCTGCTTTGTTATGTGTCCAGGTCTCACAGGCATATGTTGCGATGGGAAAGATGCATGTCCTTAAAAATCTTTTTTTTTGGTTCTGTCTGCGATTCTGTATTTCTTTTACTTTCTGAAGAGCGATAGATGTCCTCCGTTTAATTTCCCTCATTGTATCTGCATTATTAGTTA
Source organism: Achatina immaculata (assembly GCA_009760885.1). Lineage (NCBI taxonomy): Eukaryota > Metazoa > Mollusca > Gastropoda > Stylommatophora > Achatinidae > Lissachatina > Lissachatina immaculata. The sequence goes on from CM019698.1 coordinate 38,896,841, forward strand.
GTAGTGATCCAAGATATTCAAAACTCTCCATTTCTCGCTTTGATACATATTTCATCTGCCTTGTCTGTATCAGTTGGTACAAAATTGTTATACACATAAGAGTTAAATCACAGTGCCCATCCCATTAAGGCATATTGGGCATACGGTGTTAGGCCCGTATTTCCAAGACCCTGGGCACATGAAAGTGTGATATGGTTAGTATCACGTCTGGCTGCTTTAACCTTCCTCAGATTTCTCTGGTACCCGTTTCTAGAGGCTGGGCGGACCTCGGGGCCCTTTTGAGACTAGAAAACAAAACAAAAAAGCTCCACTTCTGATACTTGAACCTGGTACCACCGAAATACTAGGCCGAACGCCTGACCACTCAGCCAAACAGACCGCTGATATATATATATATATATATATATATATATATTATATATATATATATATATATATATATATATATATATGTATGTGTGCGGGCATGAGTGCGCCTGTGTGTATGTGTGTGTGTGAGAGAGAGAGAGAGAGAGAGAGATTCAAACTGAAGTCTCAAAACTGAAAGAATTAAACATTTACTTTCTTATTTTTGTTCTATATCCCTGGAAGTGTGAGTTTTCTTCTTCTTTTTGTCCTATATCCCTGGAAGTGTGAGTTTTCTTCTTCTTTTTGTTCTATATCCCTGGAAGTGTGAGTTTTCTTCTTCTTTTTGTTCTGTATCCCTGGAATACGAGTTTTCTTCTTCTTGTTCAGTCTCCCTGGAAATACGAATTTTCTTCTTCTTGTTCTATCTCCATGAAAGTACGAGTTTTTGTCTCTGTAGCCGATGTGGTGAAGATATTCAGGCACAACATCGTGTCTTATTGAGATCGGGTTTGAGCGGCTACTGCTTCAGTCACTGAGTACAGCTAAAACAGCAGAGGCTGGATGTAGGCAATACTTCTTTAGCAGACCCCACCACCTCGGGGATTATGACGCTCCCTGCCTTCCTTTAGCCAGGGTAAGCCTGGTACTGCTTACATTGAAACAGAGACCGGCTATAATTTACCAACCCTGACACTTACATGACACCAGCATGCAGTATAAAATTAAACAGAACCATTCTAAAGCAGGTGCAGAAATTCAAATACCTTGGAGCAGTAATAACTTCAGATGGGAAATGCACAACAGAAATTAGGAACAGAACAGACCAAGCAAAGACTGCATTTCAGAGAATGAGAAACATATTAACCAACACATCCTTATCAATGAATGTTAGAAAACGAGTCCTAAAATGCTATATTGAACCTATCTTGTTATATGGAAGTGAATCATGGACAATAGGCAAGTCTGCACAAAAGTCATTGGAAGCAGCAGAAATGTGGTTTATTAGAAGAATGTTGCGAATCCCCTGGACAGCAAAAATAACTAATGAAGAATGTATGAGAAGAGCTGGAGAGACAAAAAAAACCTTGTCAAAAAGATAAGAGAGAGAGACAATGTACTTTTATAGGACATGCAATGAGAAGAGTTGGCATTGAAAATATTATAACAACAGGAAAAATAGAAGGAAGAAAATCAAGAGGAAGACCAAGAGAAATGATACTGGACAGTCTGACGGGATGGTGTGAGAGGAGATCACCAACTGAGCTGATGGCCCGCATGAAGGATCGGATACTCTGGAGAAGCATAATAGCCAACGCCAGTCGGCACGGCACATTATGATGATGATGATGATGACACTTACATCTCATCTGTGGGTGGCTGACTGTCAGATCGGATAGCGTCTTTGTCTTCCAGTTACTACTCGTACATGTAACAAAGATACTCTAGAATTCTCGCATACGAGTGCGCGCGGTTAATTTCATAATATCTCACAGAAAACCAGAAACTCCGTGTATGTTTGATTTTTAGAATCTCTTCTTCATACACAACAAGATTGCTTACATTTAATGATGAACTGTTCAGCAATGAAATATATTAAACATGAACAAATTATTTCACTTGAACATTTCATGGATTCATTTTATGAAATTTAAAATAGAAATTATAGCATGCAAGAGCAAGCTGGCTGCAGACCGTGAGAGGCGGAGAGAATTTGTTGCTGCCCTACAAGACGCCACAAGGCGCATGATGGACGGATGGATGGATGGATAGATAGATAGATAGATAGATAGATAGATAGATAGATAGATAGATAGATAGATAGATAGATAGACGGACGGACGGACGGACAGATGGATGGATGGATGGATGGATGGATGGATGGATGGATGGATGGATGGATGGATGGATAATTTTAATCTGCATGAATACTGTATAATAACCTTGCACACTATATTACACTATCACGTGATCATATTTTCGTAATAACTAACATCCTGTACCATCTTTGCTTCCAGTCCATCATACGAGACTACGGCCAGAGGCGGCTCCGAGAGGTGGAAGCTCACCGGCAGAAGGTCAAACCCCTCAAGTGTAAAGGAAGCATAGACCAGCCAGGTAACCCAACGGGTACTCCTCAGACAGTTCAGAACCGCTTCCTGCAGACCTTGAGGAGCCTCAACCCTTCAGCTAGACGACAGAGCGCTCAAGTCAACCATCTAGGCTCGCCGCCAGCTGTTGGGCAAACTGCAAGTCCGACAGATATACAAAGGTGCGTATCTCAAAGAGGGTCGCCGCTGAATAAGGCAAACTCGAGTTTTCAAAAAGCGAGCAGCATTAACACGCAGAGCGGTCTCGCAATTGTGTCTCTAGACCGCACAGACTTCTCCCCAGGAGAGTCAAAGACCATGCGTCGTTCAGACAACTACCCCGGCAGGCGCCAAAGTCTTGGCTACTTCCGGACTGCCTATGCAAGATTCAGGAATGTCTTTCAGCGCAGGAGAGCTCAGAGAAGAAGCGTGGACTTTTCCGATGCAAGAAGACGGGAATTATGGGAAGATCGGCTACTTTTTAAATCCGCGGATGATCAGTTAGGCCCCGTGGATTTTATCCCTCATTCGAGCGCATTCAAGCCCGTGTGTAACGTGACGCTTAACGTGGAAGATTGTTCGGAGGGCAAAAAAACTGAATGCGACGACGAGGCACAAGATAACGACGATGCTGCCGACGACTGTACCAGCTCCAGAGAGGAGAAAACAGGATTAAGCTCTGGAGTTAAAAGAGGGTCTTTGCTGTTCCCTGGGCTTTCAGAGATAGAGGCTAGAAAATATGGCCATAATCTTGGTAGAATTATTCAGAGGAAGTATTCTGAGCCGGTCTCCTACATATCAGTGTGTACAGAGGACCTTGATGAGAAGTACAGCCATCGTGGTTTGGATGATGATGATAACGATGACAGCAAGAAGGAGCAGCCACAGATCATCCTTGACGTTGGAAAGATCAGCAAAATACTGGAGGGGGAAGGTTTGTCTAAAAAGGAAGGGGAAAGCAATGTTTCTGATGCATTTTGTACATATTCTGAGCACTTTAATCCTGCTTGTTCTACCACGAACGTGCAGAGTAACAGCACTTTAATCTTAACTAAGACCAAAACGTCTTTCATCTCAAATGCCAATCCCGGTTGTTGTAAAGATGATGATGACAGAAACAAGGTTAACGATAATAGCAGTAAAGGTAATTTAGTGAATGGGTATAATTCTGAAGATGTTAGTTCTAGGGTAACTGACTCCTGCGAAGACTATCAAAGTTCAGATCCACGAACTGAAGCGTGTAACCTCGCCGGGAATTCTGAAGAAAGCTCCAACTCTGGAAAACGCAGCGAGACAGAGGTAGGTATCTGCGAGACTCCTGACAGATGCTCTCCCTTGATGATCCAGCGCAAATCTGTCAGCACCGCCGTAGACAACTCAGGTTCGCCGTCCAGACAAGGACCGGATCGCTCCCCTTCCATCAGAAGCCAGGGAAGAACATCGACCCAGACCTCAACAGGGTCGGAGTCTAGCAGGCAACACTCTGGCTGCGTCTTTCACATCAGTGGAGATTCGAACTTTCCTTCCACATCTTTACTGACAGCTTCGCCAAGTCCTTTCACTCTTTCATGCCACTGCGATCCAGCTGATAATTATAAGAAGTTCATTGGCTGCCATCTTGCAGAATCCATCCACCACACGCTGGTCAAAGCCAGTGATGTACCAGATGCGGGGTTCCTGAACTCTGTGAACTCCAGGTTTCGTCATGAGTCCAAGGCCAGAACGTCAAGCGATGGAGATGCTCCACAGCATAGTTCGACTCTCTCACCATGCGTCTGTTCTCAGTCTGGCCGCTCTTTATCTTTCCCAACCCTCACAGAATCTTTGCCAGCTCCCAGAGAGTCTGGCTTGTGTCTGCCGAGGTAAACCCAGACTATAATAAGTGTGTGCTCCTAACAAGACAACTGAAAATCCGAAAAGCATAATTTTAGAGAAATTGCATTACTTCTATGGCCTGCGTTCCTAACGGCATTTTTTTTAAACGTTGTTTGTTAAACTTACACTGAAAACGTTTTCAAAACTGTGAAACATAAATACAATTTTCCCAAGTAGGTATATTCTTCTGAATAACATGTAGTCATCGAGTTTCTCTATTTCACATGTTCCTCTGATAGGCATTTAATTTTAGTGTTTCTCTATTTTATGTTCCTCTGACAAGCATTTGGTCATCGCGTTTCTCTGTTTTACATGTTCCTCTGACAAGCATTTGGTCATAGTGTTTTTCTGACAAACATTTGGTCAGAAATGTTTCTCTCTTTTACACGTTTTTTCTGACAAGCATGTGGTCATCGTGTTTCACTATTTCACATGCTTCTCTCTTTTGCATGTTTGTCTATTTTACAAGTTTCTCTATTTTATATGTTTCTCTATTTTATATGTTTTTGCGATTTTCCTGAAGAAAGTCAACTGCCCCTTCTTCTACTTGCATTCGAGGTGCATCTGGTCAAGCTTTCCTCTCCCTCTCTCTCTGTCTCTTTCTCTGTCTCTCTTTCTCTTTCTCTGTCTCTCTCTTTCTCTTTTTCTCGCTCTCTGTCTCTCTCTTTCTTTCTTTCTCTTTCTCTGTCTCTCTCTTTCTCTGTCTCTCTTTCTCACTTTCTTTCTCTATCTCTGTCACTCTTTCTCTTTCTGTCTCTCTCTTTCTCTACCCCTCAACCTTCTCGTACCATTCTGACAATCTCTTAAGTGCGTCTCCTCTTTTCAATCGACCAAAATGGTTTTCATTGTCCCGCTTTACTTTCTGTCAATGTTTCTTTATGTTATTGCTCATTTCAGCTCGAGCTGTTCAAGTACTTAACTGTTTGTGTGTCTTCTTCTTCTTCCTCTTCTCCTCCTCTTCTTCTTCTTCTATCTCCCCGGAACTGCGAGCTTGTTGTTCTTTGTAGCCGATGTTGTGAAGATGTTGTAATGTGTTGGACAGGGAGTGGGTTATTGCAGCTACTTTTTTCAGTATTTGAGTGGAGCTAGAAGCAAGATTACTTGCAGTACTTCTTTAGCAGACTCCACCACCCTGGGGACTCTGGTGATCCCTGTCCTGGTAGCCAGGCTAGGCCTGTTACTGGGGGTACCAACGGAGAGGTGGGGACAGGGTCTTGGTCAGCTATGGTTCGTTAACCTTGAGGCTAGCATGCCAGTTATGGTTTGCTGACTGCCATATCGAACAAGGTCTTCACTCCCGTACGTCTACTGCTTTCCTTTTCTTTAGCGACGATGTAGGTATAAATGTGGTTGTTCTGAAATTCTTAGTGTACATGCATATCTCCCTCCATAAGTGTAGGTTTTCTCCATCCCAAATCTTTCTATACTTTCACAAAATTTCTCTTTCCTTCCATGTGTTCTATCTACGCAGAACGTGATAGTCAATCTTGAAGCCGTCGTGCCATCATCCAGTCAGGAAACCTGCTTCAGTGAGAGTGGTGCTTAGAGTCTCATTGATACCATGGACCCATCGGCCCCTCGGTTTCTCCTTTCCTCCCGTCCCAGGGATTATACCCTCTGGCTCTGTTCCGTTTATTCCGATATGTGGTTTAATATTACCAAGGAGAGGGCATTTCTTGATGGAAATGAGACGCCACTCTTCACCTGCATACGGCTCTTCTGTTGCTCCTCCATTATTATTCAAATAATGTCAATCTATATCATCCAGGGATGCAGCTTCTATTTTAATCCCAAAGAGATTAATAGAGATTATTAGCATAATATATATCTAAACATTACAAATTGCCTTCTTTTCTTCTTGGCTTTATTAGGGTCATCATCCATGTACTCTTCGATTGCCTCCTTTGTACGTATATCCCTCGGAGAACAGAGGTTGATGAGTCAAGTTCTGAACTGATTTAAAATCCATTGTGTGTGTGTGTGTGTGTGTTTTTTTTTGTGAACGTGAAATGGTGTGTGTGTTCAAGTCTGGCATCGTATTTTACTATCTTCTGTTTTTCATCGTTACTTTTATTCTGGGACATAAGATTGTTTGTTATTGCCCCTTATTACAGAACAAAATATTCTTAGCAAATATTATATTAAGGAAGACAGTACTTCGGAAGGTTCTGTATTCACATGAGAAACAGAAAATATCCAAACTTCCAAAAATTATCCCCCCCCCCCCCCCCCAACTCCCTCTTTCAGAGAGGCCCAAAATGTTTTCAAATTTGACTTTTCGGATTTTTAAATGTTGTCTGTTGCCGTGTAGTAAGTAGAGAGTTACTTCCCCTTGAATGATGCTGTCATTTTGGTTTTGTTCCGTGGTTTTGGCATGCGAATATTTCTGAAGTGAGTTGTTTTGTTTTTTTTTTCGTTTTTTTTTGTCATTATCTTTTTGTTTCGTTTTTCCCTTCTAGAATTGTACTTTTTATATGACTGCTTAACGTTTATTTACTTTGTGCGTGGTAGTATATTTTTGTCTTATTTGTATACTTGAGCGGTTAGAATAGTACAATTACGTTTTTACTTCTCAGAAGTTTGATAAGTACGAGTTTTTTTTTCATAAAATACTACGTAAATACGTTATTTTGTAATATAACACATTTAGATAGTATGCCTTTTTTTCTAGTCTATAGTCAGTACCAGCACACACATTTATAAGTTACGGTTCTTGGCATTTCTGGTTTATCATAAATTACGGTTCTTGGTATTTCTTTTTTAATAATTAAATAGTAAGTTATTGTTCTTGGCATTTCTGGTTTATAATTATGTCATAAGTTACTGTTTTTTTTATATTTCTTGTGTAGATCATATGTATCTTATGAAAATCTTGGAACAGAGTCCTTTTAAGCGAAACAAAATATTTTTTTTATGTATGAAGTTTTGAGAATAGTAATATCTCTTTTCCTCAAAAAAAAAGATAATTTAGTTGTGGAAACACGTGTTTTTGTCTGCTTGTGGAAGCTGTTTTGTAGCATTCTGCCGACCATCTTTTCTCACGTCTGGTTCTATCAATTTTTATTTAGCATAATCAGCAATTGTAACGACCAATAATGTTTTACTCTCCAAGGTTCAATATCTTTAGGTTTGGTCTCCTAGATCCCCTTTAGCTGACGCAGGGCCCCTTATAGGTCCCTTTTAACTGACGCAGGGCCCCTTGTAGGTCCCCTTTTACTGACGCAGGGCCCCTTGTAGGATCCCTTTAACTGACGCAGGGCCCCTTGTAGGTCCCCTTTTACTGACGCAGGGCCCCTTGTATGTCACCTTTAACTGATGCAGGGCCTCTTGTAAGTCCCCTTTAACTGACGCAGGGCCCCTTGCGCACAGCAGCTTTCGCGAAAGTACGGGAGGTGACGGGGGTCCACAGACCTTGGTCTTAATATAACTGTCGAGAGAATGAAAACATGATACGAAACTAAAAACAGTAGAATAGCAATTGAAAGCGAAAGTGAAATTTAAAACTGAGACTCGATTTTCCCGTGATGACCTACTTTTTCATTGTCAACTTAAAAACAAGTTTGTCTGCATTAATTCGAAACAGTCTCATATTTCAACATCGTTTTAAATTGTTTTTTAACTTTACCGGCGTTAAAAGCCCTAATAAAATGATTTCCTTTATATTATTTTGGCACGTGTTCTATGTACAGTGCTTTGTTCGCATATGAAATCTACGTTTGTTTCAATTTCTTTTGCGAATACTCACCTACTTTGTAAGTGATCGATTAGTTTTGTCTTTGTAAGTGATCGATTAGTTTAGTCTTTTGTAAATGATCTTTTAGGTTTGCCTTTGTAAGTGATTTTTAGTTCCAAAGTACCTATGCATGCGTTAGTGTCTGTTTGTTAATATTATTTATATACTTATAAATACTTACAAATACATAAACTGAATACTGTTTTGCTATTATTTTGTTTCTTAGTTTGATATGCACAATACCTATTATACAGAGACTTAATCAGATTAATACGAAAGAGGGCATGAGTTTGTTTAGAAATATTTCTAAAACGCTTTTAACTATTTATATCTGTTTAAATGCTAAGATTACTTTGTTTCTTTCTGTTTGCAAGCAAATGTTTATTGTTTATCGTTTCTGGCATTACGAATTTTGGTCACGTGAATAATTTTTGTTAATACTGCCTTTTTTTTAAATTGGTGTTTACAAGTGGGCAGGTGGCATAAACTTGACAGCAAGTTTCAGTTTAAGCTTGACTTTTGGTGTAATCATGTAGCTTCATTTTAAATAATAACAACTCTGACAAGAATAATAATAATGATAATAATAATAATAGTAACAGTCATAGAGTAATAAAAATAACAGTAAAGTAACAACAATAATGATGATGATGATGATGATGAAGGAAATAATAGTAATAATAGTAATAACGATAATGATAACAACGATAATAAACAGAATAATAATAGTAATAACAGGAATATAACAACAGTGATAATAAACATAATAATAATAACCACAATAGTAATAACAATGATAATAAACAGAATAATAATAATAATAATAATGTGCCAATTGTAACACTAAAGTAACAAAACAGTAGTACTAACAATGATAATAATCATGATAGTAATAATAGTTGTTATTATCGTTATGATTATTATTATGATTATTTTACACCACTCACGCTTCATAAAGTTGTATTGATGCAGATGAACGTTGGCCACCTGCGAGAGTTCTTCTTCGGCAAAGCTCTATTTGGCTCTTGCCATCGTGGTTTATGCTACTAACATGGTTTATGGTTTATGGTTTATCACCATTGCACTCCGGACTTGCCCATATGTGCTCGGATCCCCCCCCCCGACCTTCAACTCGTCCATCAGTGTCCTGAGCCTTGCATTTCCTGTCCTGTGTTGGCTGACAGGTCATCTAGTGTGTCCGGTATGTCTCTCGTTCCGGGCCATGTCACTTACTACTAGCATGTAACTGGCATAATCCCCCACGATGGCAACAACAACAACAACAACAACAACAACACACCCATGTCTGTTTTTAAAGGTCCAGTCACATTATGCTTGGGATTACATTTAGTCCTCTTTTCGTCATAAAATGACGAACGAACGGTCATAAAATGACGAACGAACGAACGGTCATAAAATGGCTAACGAACGAACGGTCATAAAATGACTAACGAACGAACGGTCATAAAATGACTAACGAACAAATGGTCATAAAATGACTAACGAACAAATGGTCATAAAATGACTAACGAACGAACGGTCATAAAATGACCAACGAACAAATGGTCATAAAATGACTAACGAACGAACGGTCATAAAATGACTAACGAAAGGTCATAAAATGACGAACGAACGGTCATAAAATGACTAACGAACGAATAGTCATACAATGACTAACGAACGAATGGTCATAAAATGACGAACGAAAGAACGGTCATAAAATGACGAACGAACGAATGGTCATAAAATGACGAACGAAAGAACGGTCATAAAATGACGAACGAACGAACGGTCATAAAATGACGAACGAACGAATGGTCATAAAAGGACTAACGAACGGTCATAAAATGACTAACGAACGAACGAAAGAACCGATTTTGTACGATCAGGCACGTAGGCCAAACATTCTAACATTCTGCCCTTCATCATACAACTTTCATTCAGTCACAGATAGGCGACAGGACGTTTGCATCATTACTAACTAATAAGGAGGACATATATCGCTCTTCAGAAAGTAAAACAAGAATCTGTGGAGAGGAACAGACAGAACTACAAAACTACGATTTTCAAGGGCATGCATTTTTCACATCACAGCATATGCATGTGAGACCTGGACACTTAACAAAACAGCTGAGAAACACATAAATGCCTTCGAATGCAAATGCTACAGAAGAGTTCCTAAGATATCGTGGACACAAAAAAGAACAAATATATCCATACTACAAGAACTTAATATTGATGAAGGCTGGCTAGCAAAGAGGATTAAACAGAGAAAAATTAAATATTTTGGACACATTAAACGTCATGATAATCTAGATAAACCGTCTTGGAAGGGTACATAATGGGAAAGAGAAAGAGAGGAAGACCAAGGCGAAGATGGCTGCAAGACATCATTGATAATCTGCAAATGGATGCAGCAGCAGCAGGCCGTCTTGCTCACAACCGAGAGGTCTACAGGAAAGCTGTTAAGGAGGCAAAGTTCCACAAGGGATATACAAATGACTGTCTGACTGAAAGGACGCAGAGCTGCACTCTAAGATTCAGTCCTTCGCCATTTCTTCCCTCGAGCTTCAAATCTGATACAGAAAAGCTACCACGAATCATTCAAAAATACTCACTTATCGCATTTTTTAAAAAAAATGTCCCTCGTGGAATCCTACCTGTCCATGAGTTCACCATATAACTTCCGTATACTCACCGTGTCCTTCCGTGTAATTTTCAGTCTCTAGATCGCTCATAACTCATTTTAAACAAGACTCCTTCCATCTCCAAATTTCTATTTGCCTCCAGAATAAAATATTTGTTTAGCTGCTATGTAACCCTAACTTTATTACGCGTTTTTCCAGATACTGTTTTACATCTCCCGAGAGATTACAAGTTCGGACTTGCCGCAGAGTGAACTCCTTAATAATCTGTCCCATATTTAATGCGCTAGTTCATATGTCGGTGAATTCTATTCTTCCCATATTTAATGCGCTAGTTCATATGTCGGTGAATTTTATTCTTCCCATATTTAATGCGCTAGTTCATATGTCGGTGAATTCTATTCTTCCCATATTTAATGCGCTAGTTCATATGTCGGTGAATTCTATTCTTCCCATATTTAATGCGCTAGTTCATATATCGGTGAATTCTATTCTTCCCATATTTAATGCGCTAGTTCATATATCGGTGAACTCTAGTCTTAAAAAAAAAACTAAAAAGCGGTTATTTCTACAGGATGTAAGAAACAAGAATTCGGCCATGTGCATGTCCCTTGTAGAACTTTGGCTCCCTAACAGCTCTCCTGTAGGCCTCTCGGTTGTGAGCAAGATGCCCTGCTGCTGAATCATCCATTCGCAGATTGTCAGTAATGTCTTACAGCCATCTGCGCTTTGGTCTTCCTCTCTTTTTCCCATTATGCACCCTTTCAAGACGGTCTTCTCTAAATTCTCAAGACGCATAATGTGTCCAATATATTGAAGTTTTCTGTATTTAATCCTCTGTACTAGCCAGCCTTCTTCAATATTAAGTTCTTGTAGTATGGATATATTTGTTCTTTTCTGTGTCCAGTATCACATATGGGCAGTCTTGTGAACGACATGCTCAATATGTGCCCCTGGGGACTCTGAAGGCGCTGAGATATATATATATATATATATATATATATATATATATATATATATATATAACACAAGAGTTCTGTACAGTGCAGGTGAGCACTCTTCTTGTCGACTGTGCATGACTGAACGTGAAACTCCCCTTCACTCCAGTCAGATTTCTGGAACCTCTGCTGAACAGTTCAGACGTTCTCTTCCTGCGCAGTTCGTTCCAGCAGGATGGAGTTAGAGACATCACACCACTCCAGAGGTGCTGGAATTCCTGAACTCTTTTAAGTTCCGGCATTGTATAGCGTCCAGTCGCTTCCTACAGCAACTCCAGCGCGGATTCTGTTGACCGCCGTGCAGTCCGGATTTAAAATCCGTGTTATTTCTGCCTGCTGGGTTCCAAATTAACGTTGTGTCTATATGTGACAGTTAATTTAGTTTCTTCTTGCAGTAACTTTTTTGGCAATAACTGAATGTCCCGGGGATCGTTTCTTTTTTTTTTGCTGATAAACTGCTGTTCCCATGTGTGTGTGGCATAATCTACCACATTGAGCGCCACCCGTAGTTGTGTTGCAAGTCGTCGTGGGCGTAATCGATTTTCATTTAGCAGTGTTGTTGATCCGTTCTTATACGTCATTGCTGCTGATGAAGAAATCTCTCATAGAATCGTTCGTTGTTTTGTGAAGTACACTCGCGATCGTCCGTCCGGGCGTAGGAAATCCCCGAAGCCGGGAATTTCCGAAGACAAGTTAGTTATTTTAAAACTTGCCTTTTGACCTATTTTCTGGAGTGTGTGTGTGTGTGTGGGGGGGGGGGGGGGGTTCGCAGTGAATTTCTCTTCTTTCTAAAAAATGACCAACATTTCAGTGGGCGATGGAGTTGTCCAATGGTCTCTCACACGACGAAGGGTGACGGTTCGAACCCACCCTGGGTGAGGGGTGGGGGAGGGGGCCGCCACAGTCACCCGGATGTAAGAGTCGGTCACATAGCTCTCTGGTGTGCTGACAGGTCAAAGAGAATACAGACGTACCTACCGGATGCCAGCATGGCACATTAGGCTTACCTGTAATTTACCTTTATGTTATACCGAAAAGAAAACATCTGCTATCTACGTAGGCAAATGTTTTAACTTTTTTCCCTAGTTAAATACAGGTTGTGTCAAAAGTCACTTTGCTGTAATGTCATAGGTTTTTATCACACGATTATTTATATTTCTAAAAAAAAAAAAAGAGACAACATTTTATTAAAGTTAATGGACAATCTTTCCTAAAAGATTTGTTATTTGATTTTTTTGGGGTATTATTTGCCACGTCTAAATCTAATTCAAAGACTAAGTTTGTAAATTGTAAAGCAGTATATCGATGATCTATTGAGAGTTCATTTATTTTTATGATCTCTACGAGACAATTTATGAGAAACCGTGTACTTTTATATGTTTAAATAGATAAATGTTGCTAAATGTGGCATTGCTTTAATTTTTAAAAAACATACAAGGAAAACCAACATCGTAAGGGTGTCATAAATTTATAGTTACTTTATGAGAAAATCTTGTCATGGTTTAGGTCTTACTGTTACGTTATGAGGGATTTTTGTGAATTTTTATGACCTATATCAGAAGACGAAATGTTATAATTTTTCCAATTTTATGAATTAGTTTATGTGAAACAGCGCGTGGGTGTATTGCTTATTGAGATTTACATCACTAAGTTCATAAACAATTCATGTCTTTGTGATGTAGTTTCTACAGAATTTACGTTAATTTAAATATCAGAAACTTGAAATCAGTTCTTCTAGTGTAAAAAAAAAATTTACAATGAAATAATCGGTAAAATGAAGAAGTTTCTGGTTTCATAAATCTTATCCGTTCTGTCACCTAGTCTTAAAACCCTGTTCTCTTCTTTTCTTTCCCCGACCTACAGGCGTCCCAGTTGTCAAGTCCCAGAGCACTTCCTCTTCGATGAAGCTCATGTCAACGGCTCACCGAAACTGACGAAGTACGTCTGTGTTGTCATGGAAACGACCTGTTACTGCGGAAGTGTTTGAATGGACAACGTGACAGGAAGTTGCAAAGCGAATGATGAACCAATAATGTTAAGACTTTTGTCGTTTGAACATCTATTTTGTTCAGGCAAAAATATGAAGATATTTTTTTTCGATGCAACTCTTTCAGTACCAAAAGAAAAAAGAAATCACGGACAACATAAAAAAGATATTATAAACATAGTCGTCATGTTTTTACCCATATATGACGAAAGGCCTGCATTTGGCTTATTTAGCAATTTAAAAAGATAGAATATTCAAGGCAAAGAACAAAACTATAACTGCGGTTATTGTTAAGTTTGTCGTTTATTTTACAAAGGCAGTTAAATAACTAATAGTGGGTACAGATTTCACTTTGAGTAACAACAAATTATCACCGAATTTATAGAGAGAGTAAAAACTATCACTGAATTTACAGGGTGACTAAAAACTAATACTGAATTTAGAGGGTGACTAGAACCTATCACTCAGTGTCTGGGGTGACTAGAAAGTATCGCTAAACATATACGAAAATTAAATTATTAGCAAAACTATAGGGTGACTACAACCTATCACTGAAATTATAGAATGACTAAAAAATTAATACTGAGTTTATAGGGTGACTCTGGCCTATTACTGAATTTATTGGGTGACTAAGACCTTTTGCTGAAAATATAGAGTGATGAAACATATAGCTGAAACTATATGATGACTAAAACGTATAACTGAACTTACGATGCCTATAAGACCTATCACTGACTTTATATAGTGGCTAAATTATCACTGAATCTATATAATGACTATAAACTATCTCTGAACTTAAAGGATGACTATAAACTATCTCTGAACTTAAAGGATGGCTATAAACTATCTCTGAACTTAAAGGATGACTATAAACTATCATTAACATTGATCGAGAAAGGCAGCTTTCTTCTTCTGTCATTTAAATTTCTAATTACACACCAACTTGTTTCCAGCCTCTCTCCCGCTGTCTCTTCTTCAAGCTCGTCGTTCCTGTCAATAAAATTACCTGGACTGACAGGTCCTTGACATGTTTACGCCCACATTGCATCACAAGACGCTTCTGAACCAAGTAGACGACAGTAACCGTGGGATATGCCTAGCATCGCTCAGCTCAACCTCATCTCTCAATGGCTGATTTTGCCGGCGACGGAGTTTGTTTAATCGTTCACATTAATAGCAAATAATGTTCCTGTTGTTAGGTTCTTATCCTGGAATTTGCCTTTCCTGCCATCAGTGTTAGCCCTCGAATATTCCTCGCATAACGCTTCTCATTTTTACACATAGACGCTTTTCCTGTAACCTTGTCTTTTGCCAGACCTTCCCCGCCCCTCGATGTTGTTTCTCCCATGAATGACCTCCACGTATCCTTTTTTTCTCGGTTTTCCTTCTAATCTCTTTCAGCAGAGACGTTCGCACTGTCTTCTTTTCTTCGTCACATGACTATCATCTATTGCTGATCACATGGCTATCATGTAGTGTTGGTCAAGTGACTATCGTCTAGTACTGATCACGTGACTATCATCTGTTCTTTATCACGTGGCTTCCATCGATTTTTGGTCTCGCGATCGTCTTTTTCTTGGTCACGTGACTATCACCTAGTCTTGAATCACGCGACTATCATCCAGTCTTGGAACACGTGACTATCATCCAGTCTTGGAACACGTGGCTATCATCTAATTTTACTATCGTGTCCCATTTATTTTCAAAGGCTAGAAAGTGTACATATAAAAATAGTGAGCGTACAGATAAAAATAGTGAGTTTACAGATAGAAATAGTGAATGTACAGATAAAAATAGAGTGTACAGATAGAAATAGTGAGTGTACAGATTAAAAATAGAGTGTACAGATAGAAATAGTGAGTGTACAGATAAAAATAGTGAGTACGCGGATAGAAATATGAGTGTACATGTAGAAATAGTGAGTTTACAGATAGAAATAGTGAATGTACATATAGAAATAGTGATAAAACCTTGAAGAATTCTGCTTACTATTAAAAAGGAAATTTAAAATGCTGAAACTATAAGAACTGGACATGAAGAAAGCGCCATTTATGTTTCAGCAACAAATAATTTTTATGTAAGACAATATCCGATTTTTTTTGGTCAGTGTTTCCCAAACAGTGTACCGCAGGTCACTGGTGTGCTGCATGGGAGTCAGAGGTATGCCGACAAATTTTGAAGCCTAAAAAAAAAAAAAAAAGTTCGTTAACTTTTCAACAACTTTTGTTAATTTATATAATTACATGTAGTAAGAAAATTCTTCCAAAAGGATGCTTACGAGGTGTGAAAAGCGCCATTTGTTTCTTTCATGAATAAAGCAGCATCGTGTCTCCAGTCTGGCTCACATTAAATATCTAAACAAAATATTGTGTATGAATAATAAAATGTAAATGTCTCTCTCCAATGTTCCATACGTCATATTTAACTATAATAATTAGTTACTGTTAAATTATAGTCATTGTAAGTTACTATAAACGTCCAGTTATGTAACAGAGACGAGTTAAGAAACAAGCGCGCCGATTTTTAAATTTTCTTTAATCAGATATGATATTCATCATCATCATCATCATCATCATCATCATCATCATCATCATCAGGTGCCGTGCCGACTGGCGTTGGCTATTATGCATCTCCAGAGTACCCGATCCTTCATGCAGGCCATCAGTTCAGTTGGTGATCTCCTCTCACACCATCCCGTCAGACTGTCCAGTATCATTTCTCTTGGTCTTCCTCTTGATCTTCTTCCTTCTATTTTTCCTGTTGTTATAATATTTTCAATAACCCCTCTTCTCATTGCATGTCCTATGAAAGTACATTGTCTCTCTATTTCCTTTTGACACGATTTTTTTTTGTCTCTCCAGCTCTTCTCATACATTCTTCATTAGTTATTTTTGCTGTCCAGGGGATTCGCAACATTCTTCTAATAAACCACATTTCTGCTGCTTCCAATGATTTTTATGTAGACTTGCCTATTGTCTATGATTCACTTCCATATAACAAGATAGGTTCAATATAGCATTTTAGGACTCGTTTTCTAGCATTCGTTGATAAAGATGTGTTGGATAATATGTTTCTCATTCTCTGAAATGCAGTCTTTGTTTGGCCTATTCTGTTCCTAATTTCTGTTCTGCATTTCCCATCTGAAGTTATTACTGCTCCAAGGTATTTGAATTTCTGCACCTGCTTTAGAATAGTTCCGTTTAATTTTATACTGATATAATCAGATATTATGCAGTCTGAAATATCTGCAGAAACACTGGTCAATGTAACGGTTATATGCGTATACAGTATAAAGCAGTTTAGGCAGAACAAGGGGCGTAATTAGAATATTTCCTACAGGAGGTCAGCACTAAAAGGGGAGTTAATTATATAATATAATAAACAACACATGTGAATGATGATTATGGACCAAGAGTATATTAACTACCACATCTCATTAATTGCATTAACCTGTGACAGTGGTTCTCATCTCTTCTTACATTGTTGTTCTCATATCGCTTACTAAGTCCAAAACAAAACACTTTTTGAGTGGTTTCTGGACTCTCTTCAACATGCCAGTCAGATTAATATGGAAATGGAGTAAGATTGTGAACTCAGTCCGGTCTGATATTTCGCTCATTAAGGGAGACAGACAGCGATACAGGAAGATAGAAAGAAATGGAGAGACAGACAGATAAAGAAAGATAGAGAGAGAGAGAAAGGTGTAGAGATGAAGACATACACTGATAGGGAGAGAGAAAGAGAGGGAGGGAGGGAGACAAAGATACAGGCAGAGAGATAGACAGGGAGAGGGACAAAGACATAGGCAGAGGGAGAGAGAGAAATACAAAGAGATGCAAAGAATGACACAGAGAAAGAGAAAGATGCAGGGAGAGAGAGAAAGAAAACACAAACTAATATGTGTTTTCTAATTTAAAAAAAACAACAAGCCAATAATACAAAGATATTTTTGTCCTTTCTTATCTGTTTTTTTAACTTAGACTCAAACAAGACGAGGAAACGGCCAAAAGAAATGAGAGCAGAAGTATGGGGCGTTCCCATGCCATGTCAATTATACAGCAGCCAACCTCCGACCTGTCGTACCAGCAACTCATGTCACAGATGAACGTCATGCAAGGAATGATTGACAGAAGACTGGTAACCATGCACTGTTCAATGTCTGGCCCCGGCATTAAGGCTACCTCCGAGTCCCTAATCTATTTATAAATATGTGTCTTCTTCTTATTATTATTATTTTTCTGCTGTCTTCCTGAAAGTTGCGAGCTTGTGTTCTTTGCAGCCAATGCCATGAAGATTTTGAAACACAGCATCGCATCGTTATTTTCAGTCCTTGAGCGGAGTTTAAAAAAAATAAGGTTGTATGCAGTACTTCTTTAGCAGACTCCGCTACCGCGGGGATTCTTGCGATCTCTACCTCATTAGCCAAGCTAGAGCTGTTGCTGGGGTTACCCACTAGGAGGTAAGGCAGGGTGTTGGCGGGCTAACGCTAGCACGTCGGCTATCGGTCACTGACTGTCAAACTGGACAGCGTGTTTGTCATCTATGAATATAGACACATAAATACTGTAGGTATGTAAACTCTTAGATTACCCCCGCCCGTGTAAGAGCCATAATGGTTTGTCTTCTACTTGTCCAACTCACGTTCCGTGGCACTTTTACGCCGTTTGATGTGGGAAGTGTTAGTGCTTTCACATTTCTAGGCCACCACAGCATTTGAGGTGGTAGCACTACCACCTATCCTGGCTGCCTTTGTTTTCCTAGGGGAAACCCCAGGTAACCCATTATTTGGAGCCTGGGTTGACCCCGGTGACGGACAGTCCGAAAAAGTTCCGCCCGAGTGCAGATTCGAACCATATTCCTTCTGATCGGCACACGAGTACATTATCCACTACGTTTCGTAAGTAGGAACTTCCATCAATGCAGGAATAGGTATCGCACTGTATCCCAGCAAGCAATGCAGCCGTAACGTTTTGTTAACAAAGAATGTTCTTGCGTCGTGTATGCTTTCCAATAAGCTACGGGTTAATGTAATTACTGTAAATATGAAAGTAAACGAAGTTTATTCATTGTTGCTTTTTTTTAAAAAAACTTTACCTGCAACATTCAGCCATCTTTACAGTCTGTATTACTTATTTAATCAATGTATTTTATTTTGGCCACTATTTGTGTTATAGACTTTTAGTATTGCCATTTTCTATGCTGTTGTGGTTTATTATGGTCACTTTCTCTGTTGCAGTGTTTTATTATGGTCACTTCCTGTGTTAATTCAGTTTTTTTTAAAAATATTTAGACTCATCTTGAAGAGGCCTATAACGCCACAACAGCCAAACTAGAATGTCTGACGGCATCTCAAGACTTGTTAGTGCAGCTACTCAAGCAACAAATGGTAATGTTACAAATGCAGACAAAATATGATTATGTTACAAGACAGGCAAAAGATGGTAATGTTACAAGACAACACAAGATAGTAATGTTACAAGACAGAAAAAAATATTTAAATGTTACAAGATATACAAAGATATTAATGTTACAAGACAGAAAAAAAGATAGTAATGTTACAAGACAGACAAAAAATGGTAATGTCTTTATTATGCCTAAAAAAATTAAATATTGAAAAAGAAATAATACTCCCAAGCAGAAAACGGATGGTAATATTACTAATTAGACAAATAATACTACTTTTTAGTAAAAGTAGAATATGTCAGTTTTACTAGACATACAGCATACGATAATGTTACTAGACAGACAAAACAATGATGATGTTACTGGACCAATATCAGATGTTAGTATTGATGGATAAAAAAAGACACCAATATCCCTAGATAGACGAAAAAAACAGTAGACACTAATGTCTCTAGACCAGCGGTTCTCAGACCCTTTTGCTGCACTGGCCACATTAAAAATGAAATATTTGTGCCGCCCACTAATAAAGCGCTTTATATTTGCAAGGTATAAATCTAATTTTATAAAGTATTATGTCATGTTTTCTCTACATGTTTAACTGCATATTCATTGCTACACAAAAATTCTTTTCATTTATCTAAAGACGGCACTGTTTTCGGTTGGCTAGCATGTCTATTCTGGCTGGAATCTGTGACAGACACACTCTAAGATCATCCTCCACATACATTCTTGAATGATATTTCGTTTTCATGGCAGTCAGTGCAGAAAATGAAACTCCGCATAAATAAGTTGTTGAAAAAGGTAGAAGAACTGTCATCGCCCGGGCTGACAACAACGGATATTCCAGCAAAACAGTGCACCAAAAGGAAGAACGAAGGAACGAACAAACTTTATCTTCAAAGGGTTAGGATTTGGGCACGCAGGCCCGTCTGACATTCTGCCCTTCATCATACAGCTTTCACTCAGTCACAGTCATTCAGCATTTGTTAATGGGCATAATAATCATGAAGGCATATTAAATGATTACATAAATAAATAATAAACGTATCTTATGTCCATACACTCTACACTCTGATTTATGCAACAACAGTAAATAAACTTGCATTCTTACATTCATTTAAAACAAATTTATAGAAAAGCGGTATTTTAAAAAAAATTACAACACTCAAACCATACTTTAAACTATGCTTAGGGTGGCATACAGTCCATATCAAACAGATGTTGACAAAGTTTAAAGTTATAAGAAGGAATATTACTTATAAGTTTTACTTGAATTGGTAGGGCATTCCAAAGGTGGGCAGCTGAGTAAGAGAAGCTTGTTTTAAACATGTCAAGTCTTGGTTTTTTGGAGAATACAATTGCTTAAGCGTTGACTGTGTTTTGGGTTGGATTTGGGAAGAGATATTCACAGCGGGGTCGTTAAATTCGATTTGTAATGTGCGGTCGCTAGACAGTTCCGCTAATTCTTCTTGTGCACGACCGGTTAATTCAGAGAATGCACACTGAAAAGGATTACAAATCCAGTCATACACTTTGATGACTTCGGGCGTGAAGTATGTGTCAAAATATTCGGCAAGAGATGTCAGATGCCCTTTATACCAGTGACCCCTTCCAGAATCTCGCCATTAACTTCATTGCTCTCTATAAATTCATAGAACAAGTGAAACATGTCTTGTGATTTGTTCTCGAGTCGAGTGCTACAAAGTCGTAGTTTCTTCTTAAAGGCTGCAACTTTGTCGTATGTCTTGAGTATACTGGCATCTTTACCCTGCAGTGATGTGTTCAAACTGTTCAAAAGGCTAAAAATGTCAGCAAGGTATGCCAGCATGGCATGCCACTCAATATCAGCGACCTTACCTCTCAGGTCGAGATTGTGTTCTGTCAAAAACTGCAACAATTCTATACGAAGCTCAAACACCCTTGCAAGAACTTTTCCTCTGTACAGCCAACGCACAGCAGAGTGCAGTAAGAGATGCTTGTGTTCTGCGTCTGATTCAGTACAAAACTGAGCAAATAATCGACTGTTCACTGTTCTAGTTTTTATGAAGTTTACAATCCGAATACAGTCTTCGAGTATAGATTCCAGAGTTTCATTCAACTTCTTTGAAGCGAGTGCCTCACGATGGATCATGCAATGGGTGCCTACAATCTCGGGTGACACTTGCTTTATGCGAGTTACAACACCACTGTTGAGGTCTGTCATTTTGGCAGCACCGTCGGTGTAAATATAGATGCAGCTCGTCCACTGCAGTCTAAAAGTTGCGAAAAAAAATAGTTTGAAACAGGAAATATTTCATCGGCCGTTGTTCTCGCTGGCAGGGACTTGCAAAAAAGAAATTTCTCTTGCATACTATTTTGCCAACAATAGCGAACACAAACATGAAGCTGTGACTCGCCGGCGACCTCAGTTGACTCATCTAACTAGCAAACGTAGTAGATTGTAGTCGTTGAATTAACTGAGCGATCAATATCCTCGGACATTTCTGAATATTCTTCTGCGGACAGTATCGTTCGAGATGGGAATGCTTTTCAGTTTTGTAGCGTATTCTGAGCCAAACAATCCGTCGCAAATGTCAACACCGGCTGGCATGATAATATCGTCTCCAATCATGTGCGGTTTCTTTGATTTTGCTATTCTCTGGGCAATCAAGTACGATGCTTTAAGAGCATTTTCGTTGAGAGTGGCTCCTGTTTTTAACACTGTCTTCTGTTTACTATGTTCCTCGGCCTTACGTTCGAAAACATCTTTGGTTTTATTCTGTAGATCTGGATGTCTTGCAGCTAGACGACGACGCAATTTCGGCGGCTTCATTTCCTCATTGGAGAGGATTTGCAAACAAATAACACACTGTGGCAGATTTTGGTCATTTGTTGATGGAAGGAAACCGAACTTAATATAATCCAGATCATATTCTCCAGCGTATTTTTTTTTTACAAGTATGAACGTTAACGTCGTCTCGATCACAGTGGCTTTCGCTGCCACAACTATTAGTTTGTTTGCGCAAAGTGAAAGGCTTACGATTCATTTTAGCGCCTAAAGTTTTAAAGTTTTAACAATAAAAAAAGGCTATCCTAAAAGTCTCCACGATCACTACGCGGGTTACTGGAAGCCACTGATTTATTCAGCGTGAATTACACACAGCACCATCATCTAAAAGCGGCTCTCAAGCCAACGAAATATGATTTTTAAACTAAAACACAATTGCTGAGAATTATATTTCACTTCTGCTGTCTCACACAATCTACGCCGACTGTTCTCTAAAGTTAAATTGTAAAACTGCACGTTTCAGCAACACGGTCAGAAAGACGCCGGTGCCGCACTTCAAAAGCGATGCCGTCTTTTTACGTACGTCACATTTCTGTTTGATGCTGAAAGAAACGCTGTCAGGACCATCCTTTCTCGAATAGCCGCATTTCGGACATACTAGTAAAGCGACCTACAATTCTGCGGCTTGCATCCGTGCAGTCTACTCCTATACATTGCGTGAAAAATACGGAATAATTTTTTATTGCATCTACCTTTTTTTTTCTTTTTTTTACTGCTGCTTTGAGACTTCAGCGCGGCACCACAATACTCCCTGTCACGGCCCACCTGGGCCACAGCCCATGGGTTGAGAACCACTGCTCTAGACTGACAAACAAACAGCAGGCTCTAATTACTTTAGACAGACAAACAAACAGCAGACACTAATGTTTTTGATAGACAAACAGCAGACACTAATACCTCTAATCAGACACACAAACAGCAGACATTAATGTTTCTATACAGGCAGACAAACAAACGGCAGATACTGATGTTTCTAGACGGACACACAAACAACAGACACTAATGTTTCTAGACAGCCAAAGAGACACTAATGTTTCTAGACAGACAACAGATGGTTTATCTCACAAAACGAGAAACAAAACGGTAATGTTAGGAACAAAATTTAGATACAGGGGTGGCCAAACCGCGGCTCGCGGGGCACACGCGTCCCTTTAACACATAATGTAGTGATCGCAGAAATCTATTAACCGAGCTTCTTTTAACTTCACAGTTAATACGAAAGATAAAATATAACATTTTTTGGAAATTTTATAATTATTTACTGGGTGAGAGTCCACTAGCTTTACGTTCATGATGAATAAATACTTTAAAGAATTTAAATTCTAATTTTAATACTATATTTCAGACATGGATTAAGAGAAATTTAGGACCGGGAAAGATTACAGATTATATTTGTTGAATTAATTATCCTACGAGCCAATGCTGCCAAAGAATTCAGTTTATTGCGTACATGTATTTCTTAATATTTACATAGATTTATGGTAAAACAATCTGCATGATAGTGTAAAATACGTACACATAATATTTGTTCATGTTTTGTGGCTCTCAGACATCTGATGTGTTTATATATGGATCTAAGACATCTGACGTGTCTTATATGTGGCTCTAAGACATCTGATGTGTCTTATATGTGGCTCTCAGACATCTGATGTGTCTTATATGTAGCTCTCAGACATCTATGTGTCTTATATGTACCTCTTTCCTTAAGCAATCTCTTTCCTTTACACACCCTAGAACTAGATATATATATCAAATGATAAGAAAGTTTGCCCAGCACTGAACTAGATAAACAACAAATGATAAGCAAATTTTCCACCCCTGAACTAAATAAACAGCAAATGATAAGCAAGTCTGTCCACCTCTGAATTAGATAAACAACAAATGATAAGCAAATTTTCCACCCTAGAACTAAATGAACAGCAGACGATAAGCAAGTTTGTCCACCTCTGAATTAGATAAGCAACAAATGATAAACAAGTTTCTCCACCCCTGGATTAGATAAACAACAAATGATAAGCAAGTTTTCCACCCCTGAACTAAATAAACAACAAATGATAAGCACATTTGTCCACCTCTGAATTAGATAAACAACAAATGATAAGCAAATTTTCCACCCTAGAACTAAATGAACAGCAGACAATAAGCACGTTTGTCCACCTCTGAATTAGATAAGCAACAAATGATAAACAAGTTTCTCCACCCCTGGATTAGATAAACAACAAATGATAAGCAAGTTTGTCCACCCCTGAATTAGATAAACAACAAACGATAAGCAAGTTTGTCCACATTTGAATTAGATAAACAACAAATGATAAGCAAGTTTGTCCACCTTTGAATTAGATAAACAACAAATGATAAGCAAGTTTGTCCACCCCTGAATTAGATAAACAACAAATGATAAGCAAGTTTGTCCACCTCTGAATTAGATAAACAACAAATGATAAGCAAGTTTGTCCACCTTTGAATTAGATAAACAACGAATGATAAGCAAGTTTGTCCACCCCTGAATTAGATAAACAACAAATGATAAGCAAGTTTGTCCACCCCTGAATTAGATAAACAACAAATGATAAGCAAGTTTGTCCACCTCTGAATTAGATAAACAACAAATGATAAGCAAGTTTGTCCACCCCTGAATTAGATAAACAACAAACGATAAGCAAGTTTTTCCACCTCTGAATTAGATAAACAACAAATGATAAGCAAGTTTCTCCACCCCTGAATTAGATAAACAACAAATGATAAGCAAGTTTGTCCACCCCTGAATTAGATAAACAACAAACGATAAGCAAGTTTTTCCACCTCTGAATTAGATAAACAACAAATGATAAGCAAGTTTCTCCACCCCTGAATTAGATAAACAACAAATGATAAGCAAGTTTGTCCACCCCTGAATTAGATAAACAACAAACGATAAGCAAGTTTTTCCACCTCTGAATTAGATAAACAACAAATAATAAGCAAGTTTCTTCACCCCTGAATTAGATAAACAACAAACGATAAGCAAGTTTGTCCATTCCTGGAACTAAACAAACAACAAACGATAAGCAAGTTTGTCCCTTCCTGGAACTAAATAAACAACAAATGATAAGCAAGTCTGTCCACCCCTGGAACCAAATAAACAACAAATGATAAGCAAGTTTGTCCACCCCTGGAACTAAATAAACAACAAATGATAATATTAATACACAAACAAATAATGTTAACGTTCTTAAACAAACGGTACATAATAATGTTACTAGATAAACAACATATGCACGTGTTTATAAACACAACTATATTCGTGTTGTTACTGTGTAAATAAGAGGTGATAATATTGCTGACGGTTTAGTAACAACAACTAAATACCACTAGCAAACAAGCTGTGTGAGTAGCTGTGTTTGAGTGTATGTTTTGTGGCGAAATATACAAAATGTAAAGGAAGTAACCTATAATAAATGTAACTGTGTGCAAATGCATATAAATGCATATATCACTTCTTCACATATTCTCCCTGTAAGTCGATGCACCTCTTGTAT
Organism: Achatina immaculata; assembly: GCA_009760885.1. Lineage (NCBI taxonomy): Eukaryota > Metazoa > Mollusca > Gastropoda > Stylommatophora > Achatinidae > Lissachatina > Lissachatina immaculata. Next base: position 38,922,262 of record CM019698.1, read on the forward strand.
CATTCCCCTAGTTTCTTCATTCCCTTGGTAAAAAAAAAGAGCTTTTCGGCTCCTACAAAATCCAAGCCTTCGGCCTTGACCTCGATATCTTTGGTGAAACGGCAATGGAGACTGACCGGTCATTTCCATGTCCCTTGTGAAACTTTGCCTCCCTAACAGCTCTTATGTAGGCCTCTTGGTTGTAAGCAGGATGCCCTGCAGCTGATGCGTCCATTTGCAGATCATCAACAATGTCTTTGCAGCCATCTTCGCTCTTGGTCTTCCCCTCTTTCTTTTTCGCATTATGTACCCTTCCAAGACGGTCTTCTCTAAATTATCATGACGTTTAATATGTTCATAATATTTGTTTCCTCTGTTTAATTTTAGTTACTAGCCAACCTTCTTCAATATTAAGTTCTTGTAGTATGGATATATCTGTTCTGTTTTGTATACATGACATTTGAAGGAGACTCTTCTGTAGCATTTAAAGGCATTTATGTGTCTGATATTTTGTTAAGTGTCCAGGTCTCACAGACGATATGTTGCGATCGGGAAGATGCATGCCCTAAAAAATCTTATATTCTGTAGTTCTGTCTATTCCTCTTCACAGTTTTTTTTTCGGTTGTTTTATTCTTTGAAGAGCGATAGATGCCCTCCTTTTAATATCCCTCATTGTATCTCTAGTATTAGCTATTAATGATCCAAGATATTCAACACTCTCCACCTCTTCAAATTTTGCCTCATTGATATATATATATATATATATATATATATATATATATATATATATATATATATATATCGGCTACCTTATTTGTTTTGTCAGTTATCATGAATTGAGTTTTCTTTGCATTAAGATAAAGGCTCTGCTTTTCACTGTTCTTACGAACTGACATAATTAGTTTTTCCAACACTTTGGAAGTTTACCCCAGACATGATAATCACATGATGCCGGGCCATGGCTGTAAGAGTAAAGAGAAAGACAGAGAGAGATGCAGGCGTACGTTGTCGAGACTTCTTGCTAGCAGTGTCCCACTTCTTCTTCTCCCATTAAACCTCTGTTTAAGCCAGTTCATACAATTTTCCATGTCATGCTATTTTCACTCCTGTACTTAGCCAACGTACTGTTTGAATTTCAGCAGTTTTCATGTATCTGCTCCCCCATCTCAAAAAAAAAAAATATCCATTCGATGCGTTGTTTAACAGTGGTGCAATCCTGCAACTGTGCGTCCGTGTTTATTTGACCTTGAGGGCTGAAGGCTGCGCTGTGCGTGTTCAAACTACCCATCATCCACTGTGAACGTGTTGCATTCGGTCAGCTTCTATTCTTTGTGGATACCACGTAGTTTTCAAACTCCTTTACCTTTGATCCTCCGTCGCATACAACTTAAATGTATACAGGTACAAGCTGTGTGTGTAGATGTATGCTTTATTTATCTATCCTCTGATTTATCTGAATTTCAAATCTTTGTTTTATCCACATTCAACTCAACAGGACAAAGAATGTGCCCAGCTGTACCCAAATGATGAAGACGTTCCTCCAAAGGCGTCTCTGGTTTAGTCTCTGGTGTCCCCAGACACCCACGTCCAGAATCTGTTTTGTTACTCTCAGCGACACCTGTAAAGATCTGGGTTACTTGCCGAATATGATGCATTTCGGCCAAGCTGCTTTTAGTGTTGTTATTATTATTATTATTGCTGACAGGATTTTAAATATACTGAAAGTAACATTTCTAGGATTTGAAATGTTTATTTTAAAGTTCGTATCTCCGAAAACGTTTTAATATAATTATAACAATTCTGACATTAATGGCTTTGGTATTTTATCTTTTTCAATGATCTTTAGTATTTAAAAAAAGCATTTCAGACAACTATTTTCTAAGGGGCGTAACTACAGAATAAAGAATCGCCTATTTAATCCGATTATCCCAGTTTTCCAGTTTTAAATATTTTGACTACAATTTCCAACAGGAAAGTATTTGGTTCAGCTATTTTCAAAATAGAAGATTATAGTACACGTTTCTCTATAATGCAGAAACAGCAAATGACGTTACCGTATTTCCCGCAATATGAGACGCATTGACATATAAGACGCAAGTATGTATAAGACGCACAGTTGTATTGGACGCGCCTATAATTTGGCAAGTAATATTTGACAATAAAACTAAAAACTCAGTTTTTTCCATAAATTTTCATAGTCCCCAACTTAGTAGGGTCCTGGCATAAGGTTGTAACCTTCTGTGTATTTTTCTAATGAACTTATTAACTGAACAGGCCAGAAAATCCTAGAAGGGTTACCCAACATGAGTGTTTGGGTGGTAGTCTAATACTGGTATCCCACGTGGTTTACCCAGACATAACCAGCCGTGTATACCACGCAGGATAAGTTTTGGGGGTTTTGTACGAGAAAAAGTGCGTCTTATATGTGGAAAAATACGGCAACTAAATTTTTACATTACGTCAAAGTAATGTTATCAGTTTTACGTAGTATTAAGAAGCACACACACATACAAAAAAAAAAGAAATGTAATGGTTAATGTTAATATTCGTTTTTCTCCATGTTTGCGAATAAAACGCTGATTCTTCTATAAATTGTTATTAATGAATGGTATTAAATGTGCTATGAAGCAACTAGGGAGAATAAAAGAACTATATCACAGGAACAAATAGTCATAGACCATTTATTTCTGATACAGTCTCTTTAGCCGTTTATAATATTTATATGTAGAAGTTATCTCCCGTTGTTAAGTTATATAATTATTCATTGTTATTTCCCTTATCATCAAACCTATTTCACTTTCTGCGACAGCTCTTCCGCTATTTCTAAATCAGATGCAATCATAGAACATAGAGTTACATTTCGCGTTCTGTAGAGCACTATGACGTATAACTGTATATATTGTTCTTGGTTTCAACATATGGGTTTCGTTTTGTACAGTGATTTAAATATTTGTAGGTTTGGTTTAGAAACAAAAGGAGAAGTTCGTGTAGTTAAATACAGTTCCTGAGCCGACTTACGGCTGCATTTCTGAGACCTGGGGGGCCGGCCGTAAGTCGATTTGGCCGTATGTCGGCCGTTATAGCGAAACGTCAGACACTAGGTGCAGTTCACCACAATAACGTGGTACAAGGTGAATAAACATGTTTACCATCACTTTAAAATACTAACAGAATACACAATATCACAGCATCTATGTAGAAAATAATCACAGCACTTTACCTAACAAAATCGTAATGTAATAACTTTTCAATGACACACAAACATCTCTGTATACACTCACTCGCGTACATTGAAGTACTGTGCAGTATTATAACTTAGGTATGTACAGCTCCGAATGACTGACAACTCACTACCAAAAATAGCACTAAGATGGACACCACAGGAGAACAGAAGTAAGGGTAGACCAAAAGAGACATGGAGAAGAACAACAGAAAGGATGTTGAGCAATAGAGGGCTCACCTGGGCAAGAGCAGAAAAAAAGGCGAAGGACAGGCATTTGTGGAAAACCCTTGCGGAAGCCCCATGTGCCCTGGGCACTTAAGGTTCAGAGAGAGAGAGAGAGATGTACAGTGTAGCATTGTATGGCTACTAGCGACACTACACGTGTAATGCTCACGGCCGTATCGGCGAGGTTTGGCCGTTCGAAAATACATTCAAAGCTTTTTTCAATGGAATTCTCGGCCGTAAGAACGAATGATCGAAACCAGACCGGCCGTTATTCGGCGTACGACTGTATAAGGGAAGTAACCGTAATATTTTTTGTTAAACCTTCAAGAATAACATTGTGTGTGAAGATATAAAGAGGGCACGTCGAGTCTGATGTAAGGATTGTTTTTAATGACAAAAATAAATTGTTTCTGTTTCAGTGGAGTCTAATATCTTGTTTTAAATAGTTTCATGCAGTATTGTTTTTCTTTAACATGCCTGCGTTATACCTTATTAAATAATAAATTTGATAAAACATTCAAAGTTTTTAAAGTACTTTTTTATTCAAAAGCTATATTATGTTTCTCTTTCTCTCTCTCTTTCGCCCTATCTATCTATCTATCTATCTATCTATCTATCTATCTATCTATCTATCTATCTATCTATCTATCTATCTATCTATCTATCTATCTATCTATCTATCTATCTATCTATCTAATTCACTGTCTGTTTTTGCATTTCTTTCTCTCTATTACTCTCCCTGTCTATCTCCAACTACAGAGTGGAGGAGACAGACGGACAGACAGACAGACAGACAGGCAGGCAGACAGACAGACAGAGAGACAGACAGACAGTAAGACAGACAGACTGGCAGATAGATAGATAGATAGATAGATAGATAGATAGATAGATAGATAGATAGATAGATAGATAGATAGATAGATAGATAGATAGCAGTTAAAAGAAATGTGTCACTTGTAAAAAGTGTCACCACTCACAAACGGTGTCGTCACTTTCAAAACATGTCACTTATAACACGCAACATCTCTCACAAAAAGTGTCATCACTCTCTAAAAATGTCGCCACTTATACAACGTGATTTCACTCTCTAAACGTGTCGCCACTTATACGTGTCTTCAGTCTCTAAACTTGTCGCCACTTATACAACGTGTAATCCCTCTCTAAACTTGTCGCCACTTATACAACGTGTCATCCCTCTCTAAACTTGTCGCTCACTTATACAACGTGTCATCCCTCTCTAAACTTGTCGCTCACTTATACAACGTGTCATCCCTCTCTAAACGTGTCGCCACTTATACAAAGTGTCTTCAATCTCTAAACTTGTCGCCACTTATACAAAGTGTCTTCAATCTCTAAACTTGTCGCCACTTATACAAAGTGTCTTCAATCTCTAAACTTGTCGCCACTTATACAACGTGTCATCAAGTACAAAACACACCATCACTCATAAAACGTAATCCTCGCGTTATCCTGTTTTCACTTGCACTTTCGGATCCTGTACACTATAAATAGCATCGGGTTTTTCCCTGCCTAAAAATAGCGCTCACAAGAAATGTTACTCACATAATAACATTAATAACTAACATGGCCACCATTTTTGAAATAAAAAATAATTACCATATCAATACAACACAACACATAATATTATATATAATATACATATCAATACAGAATTTTTCAGACCTACGAAAGGTAAACAATATTAATAATGTTAATTATATCAGCAAAATAAGGGAACATTGAAGCAACTATCGCATAATGGGCTGTAAAATTAATTCATTAATTTAAAATAATTACAGTTGTTGGGGGCGATGTTGGAAGCAGCGATGGAGTCATTTGACGAGGAAATGAGGACCAAACTTAAAAGACAGAAATCACAGCTATACAAGAGACTGAAACACAGTTTATTGTTACCCGTGACCGATTTTGTTCATGAAATACAGGTAGAATCAACGGTGGTAGAAGCTTGTCTTGTCTTGTCTTGTCTTGTCTTGTCTTGTCTCTTTCCTCAAATACCATTCGGTGTTGAGAGGACAAATGATTTGTCTCGAGACTTTGTTTCATTTAATGGGATATGTAATATGTCTGTAATTATCTCCCTCTAACTCCTGTGTGTCGGGGGATTGTAGGCGCTGTTTCACAAAGATGATGGGAGGTAACTCACAAACAGCAAACAGCCATACACTTCAAATCGTCTATAAAGCTGGGGAAAGCCAGTTTGCGTCTTGTCCAGTATAAAAGTATAATTATGACTAGTTGTAACCCCTTGATAAAATAACGGGAGAAAAAGAAAACAAAATGTGTTCCGATACATTTTTTCCCAACAACAAAAATTCCGTAAGATTTACATTCTGACACCTTCAGTACGGTGTTGTAAGTACTATAAGCTGTACTTACCAAACTATGACTGTAATGTTGATCTTTCGAATAGGGTCAAAGCAGCTAAAAGGAAAATTTATCTTTGTTTATCGTTAATATATACTGAAAGATGAAAACAGTATAAATTTCTTTTATAATACCTTTCATTTTATCTATCTCTCTATTTATCTATCTATCTATCTATCTATCTATCTATCTATCTATCTATCTATCTATCTATCTATCTTACACACTCACTCTGTCCTCTCAGCTTCTCCTTCTCTCGATGTGACTGTCTATCTTCGGAGAAAAACAGGACGAGAGAGTGAGAGAACGAGAGAGAGAGAGAGAGAGAGAGAGAGAGAGAGAGAGAGACTCACAAACATAGCTTTCAACTGCATGAAATGTGCCTTCAGTCGTTATTTACAAAACATGTTATTTACAAAAAGTGTCGTTATTTGCAAAACATGTTATTTACAAAAAGTGTCGTTATTTACAAAACATGTTATTTACAAAAAGTGTCGTTATTTACAAAACATGTTATTTACAAAATGTGTCGTTATTTACAAAACGTGTCGTTATTTACAAAACATGTTATTTACAAAAAAGTGACGTAATTTATAAAACATGTTATTTACTAAATGTGTCGTTATTTACAAAACATGTTATTTACAAAAAGTGTCGTTATTTACAAAACATGTTATTTACAAAAAGTGTCGTTATTTGCAAAACATGTTATTTACAAAAAGTGTCGTTATTTACAAAACATGTTATTTACAAAAAGTGTCGTTATTTACAAAACATGTTATTTACAAAACGTGTCGTTATTTGCAAAACGTGTCGTCACCTGCAAAAGCGTGTCGTCATTAAAACAAAACATGTCATCACCTTCAAAACGTATTCTCACTTACAAAACAAGTCATCCTTATAAAACTTCTCGCCATTTTCAAAACATGTCATTACCCACAAAAAGTATTGTTACACACAAATTACATCATCAATCACAAAACTTGTCCTTATCTCATTTTCACCTGCACACTCAGATCCTGTACACTATAAATAGCATCCGGTTTTTCATGCCTAAAAATAGCTCTGACAAGAAATGTTACTCAAATAATGACATTAATTGCTAAAGAAGAATTACTGCATCAATACAACGCTACACATATTATAGCACATAACATCCATATTACTACAATATTATTCAGACAATAGGAAATAAAATAAATAATCCTCTAAAAAAATGTCAGCAAAATAAAGAGAACATTGAAGCAAATACATGATAATGGATTGTAAAAATAATTCCTTAATTTAAAGTAATTCGCTGTCGTTGGGGCGATGTTCAAAACGGTTTTGAGGAAATGAGGACCAAACTTAAAAGACGGAAGAGATTGGACTTTACAATGTATTGCTACCGTGATCGGTTTTGTTAATGAAATACAGGTAGAATCAACGGTGATGGAACCTTGTCTTGTCTTGTGTCCTTCCTCAAATACCTTTCCTTGTAAGGGAACAAAAAGAAGTCGTGATGGAGCTCGGCACTTTGCTTATTATGGGATATTTAAGAGTTCTGTAATTAACTCACTGGTTCCAGATTGAAACAGGTGTGAAACAAGGATGTATACTGTCTCCTTTGCTTTTTTTGGAATTACAATAGACTTCATAATGAAAATATGCTGCATATGTAACACAGGTATTGACTGGGTACATGGGACCCAACTAGAAGGTCTTGATTTTTCTGATGACATAACTCTTATCAGTAACAATGTGAATTCCATGCAAGAAAAAACAGATAGCCTGTCTTCACTGGCTAGCACAACAGGGCTTGAAATTAACAAGGACAAAACAAAAATAATGAAAATTCCCGTTAATCAAAATTGAAACATACACGAAGAAGGGACAGATATTGAACAAGTCAATCAATTTGCATACCTTAGCAGATACATATATCAGGATGGTGACACCATAAAGGAAGTTAGAATTAGAATTACAAAAGCAGAATCGATCTTCAAAAATCTTGAGAACATATGGAATTCAAACGTTATAAGCACAAAAACCAAGTTAAAACTATTCAATTCAAATGTAATATCCATCCTCATTTATGCATGCGAATACTGGAAAACAATGAAAGAAATAGACAAGAAATTAGACTTTTTTAAAACAAATCCCTAAGGAAAATACTCGTCATCAAGTGGAACGAGTTCAATAACAATGCAGAGATAAGACAGATGAGCGAACAACAACCAGTCTCATGGGTGATCAGGAAAAGGAGATGGACATATGTTGGTCACTTGATGAGAAGAAACAGTCAGAGAATCCCAAAACAAGCTATCAAGTGGAACACAACAGGCCAGAGAAAAAGAGAGAGACCGCGTGAAACTCTGAAGAGGACATTATTAAGAGAGGCCAAATTAACAGGCATAAAATCCCTTGATGAGGTTGAAAGACTCGCAAAAGACGAACTACCTTGCGTGCCCTATGTGACGTTTAACGGCACGGGAAGGATATAAGATAAGAATTACCTCACTCTATCTCATGCATGGGAGAATGTAGAGGCTATTCCACAACGGTAATGGGTGGATAACTCCACAAACAGTCAGAATCTACAAGGTCCACACCGTCCACAAAGACGAAAAAAGCGACCTACGTCTTGTCCAGTATAACATTATCACTATGACAACCACGTCAGAAAATGACGGGAGATAAAAACATTTTTTTCAACTAAATTGTAGCAGTTTAAAAAGAAAAAAAAAACCTATTATATTTTGTCAGCTTCAGTGCTGAAGTAAGTGCTGTAAGGTGAATTTACAAGCTGCGAGAGATGGCTGTAATGACGATTTTACTATTCAGATCAGTAGCAGCATTTGTTTATCATTAATAAATACTTAAAGATGAAAATAGTGAAACTTTCTTTTCTAGTTCCTTTCATTCTTTCTCTATCTCCTCATTCTCTCTCTTTCACTCTTTCTCACTATCTATCTATCTATCTATCTATCTATCTATCTATCTATCTCCTTTCCCCCAACCCCCCCCCCCCCCCCGAATAAATCAGAATATTTGTATCTACAAGTACAGAAATCACGTGACAAAGCTTGTTTACACAAAACTCTGTCCACAACTCTCTATAAACATAAGTGTCGGCTATAAAACTTAACAATCAACCACCCAGCCCGCCCCGATCACTCTAGTTCTGTGACCACCTGCTGCCACAGGATGAGTAAAAAACACAAGAAAGGAAAAACTTAGAAAACAGATCGTGCACTATATGTGCCGTAAACAGTAATAATATATTACAGATCTCCAGCCTTTTGCAGGGCCGTTATGGAGGGGGTAGGAGCCCAAGTTCAGGCACCAGGATCTGTTACTATCTAGTACGTTATACAAACACGGAAAGTAACTCTCTTGTACGTACTTTAAAGATCAGTCAGTCAATCAATCAATCAAGCTAACAGGAACTTAAGCCAAGAGGTGGTAACAAAACTACTGAGGCCTTCAGCAGTTTTGGCAATAGGGGTACAACTCTGACCCCTCCCCTCCCCCATCGACCCCTCCTCTCTTCATGCTTGACCTTTTTAAACACGATTTGATGAATACCTGGAATGACCTAAATAATGCTCTCTTTGTTTTGTCTAATTTTATACTTTTAAACCATTTCTTTCTCTTAGGAACGTTTATTGACATAGTTACGTAAATTAGATTGTGGAATATAAGAAAAAGATGTGCTTTGTTTTTCTTCATGCTTTATTATGTTCAAAAATTTAGATGTTGAATGTCAGTGATAAAGTGAAAGTTGTATAATGTAGAGCAGGCTGTTAGATTGCCTGTATGCTCTGTTCTTATTTCTTTGGAAATAAAGTTTATCATTTCGTTCATTGGTTCTCTCTCTCTTACTCACTCTCTCACTCTCTCTCCGTCCCTGTCTTCATCTCTCTCTCTCTCTTTCTCTCTCTCTCTCATTCTCACTCGCTTAGTGTAGTATATCACGCTGATGTGAATTTCTGCAGGTGAGAGATAAAGGACAGAATTCCAGAAAGACAGGTCTGTCCAGTTCTGAGCCCCATATGACGTTTAGTATATATATATATATAACAATGTCATTTTGAGGTAGTGTTCTTCTGTCTTGTAATTCTTCTTATTAATATGCTTTGTAGTCCTGCCACCTTTATCGATGATACTGCTGAATATTTCTGAGGATATCTTCACACAAATCCAGATTTCTGTTGTTTAGATTAGGTTTCACAAACATTGCCACGTCTATAATCAGGGGAAGTCCGATGAACATTTCTACATAATTCATTTACTTCTGACAATTAAGATATTCGACTGAGGATTCACAACATCACTTGTACTAGGATGTAATATGACATAATCTTCATTAGTTTCGTGGTTGAAGCACATCAATATCAAACTATCATACTCTACATGCAGCATTTCTCAACGTTCTCCTATTTCAAAACATTCTACACATTTGATAAGAGGAGAATTCTAAACTTTGTTCTATATTCCATCTGAAACACGTGGTCAATCAGTTACACGACCAAATCACTGTACTCGAAGTTTCAAAGTCACAAATATTCATATCACTTGAATCACTTGAAACACAGATTCAATCTGTCCTAAAACTACTTCTTCAAAACCGCTTTTCCTGAGTATCTATTTCTCTAATTCTCCATCTATTTCAACTCTCGTTACCTACGTCTTCTTTCTCTCTCGTGTCTTCTCTGGTGTGTCTGTCCTTCTCTTCTTCTCTTGTCTGGACCGGTCTCTGTTCACTGACCGTCCTTGTCCTTCTTATCTTTGGAGGTCCCTCCTCTGTCTCTTCTTTTTTCCTCGTTCCCCACTTCTTGGTTCCTCCGTCTTCGGGCTCCCTCCTCTCTCTCTTCTTCTTCCTTGTTCCCCCTCTACTTGGTTAGTTCTTCGTCCCTTTTCCAGTCTCCTGTCTCCTTTTTATCTTCAAGTCCAGCTTGATGGATTAACCAGTAAGTATTTTGGCTCCACCCTTCAGATGTTCACTGGTTCCCACGAGCGTTCTGACTGTCTGTCATTCAAACTGACCCGTTGCTTATATGTCGTAAGTCAGTTGTCCAATAGCCCATGCCTCTAAATATTTAATTGGTCAGCCGGCCCAGTTGGTCACTTCTTTATTTAAAAACCCGTGTGCAATCGCTTTCTAACGCGCGTCACCTAACAGGTGTCAAGTGCCAACTCCGTCTATACAATTGTTATTTACTTAAGTCATTATCTTGCTATTTCCTGTCGGAGGTTTTATTGTGTCCTCGCTTTTCATTGTGTCTGCCTTTTCTATTCGTCTTTTCTATTTTGTTTACTCGTGTCAACGTCCAGTCACTGCTTTGTTATCACTGGACCATCCTACTTTCTGGTGTCCTTCTTTTGTCTGGACCTACATGTTAGCGTCACTGTTTACTTTTGTCCTCGTCTTGTTCTAGTGACATGGAAGTCCTATACCTTTCTCTTCCTTTCCTCGACCTACTTTTCTCTGTCGCTATTCGATCTTACCATTTTCTTTACTGCATATTTTCATAATCATATTCATTAATAATAATAATAATAACTACAATATCCGTTACTTACAAGGCCATGCTACACACACACACACACACACACACATATATATATATATGCGTGTGTATAGTTTCAAATGTGATATTGTATATGCATATATATATATATATATGTGTATGTATTTATATGTCTGAATATATGTAACTGTATGCGTTTGTCTTTATAAAAAGTATATGTATATGTAATATCAAAATTTAAATTGTATTTCTTAAACTGCTTTTCTATAAATTTGTTTGTTTATGATGAATAAGAATGAAATATAACTTTCTTTCATGTAGTTACATAAATAAAAGTGAAGTGTATGGACAAGAGATGATTTATTGATTTATTTTTATTTTCTCTTCAAGCTTATTATATCTAATAACAAATGTTGAATGTCTGTGACTGGAAGAAAGTTGTATGATGGAGGGCAGAATGTTAGACGGGCCTGCCTGAGTAAGACTGAGAGGAATTCACTTAGAAAAGAATGGGTTCATCTGTTAAGACAGTCAACTGTGACAAGCCTAACGTGGCTTTACTGTCCAGGGCATGCGGGGAGTACATGGCAATGATGTGACAGACAGACTTGCTGGACAGACTAACAATGGACAAGAGGAAGATTGCTAAGGCAGTACTGGACAGACTGTGGGAGAATGAAGAGCGGGAATAGAAGAACAATGTAGATCTGAAGCGACTGCTGGAACTAAGACAAATTAAAGGAGCTGGCGGGAAATCTGAACTGTGTGGCAGAAAACCATCGTAAACAACCAACATTTGACAGGAATTATTAGCAAACAATCTCTTCAATGGAAACTGCGGCATGCGGGGGAGCATATATGGGGTTGTCCTGAATGCAATGAAGCCGGAGGTTGAATTTTGAACTTTGGACTTTGAACTTTTGGAATTAGTTTTTTTTTCACTCGTCTGTGATTTCTTTCATTCTTTCTTTCTATCTTATCTTTTATTCCTGCTGTTTTGAACAAGATGAGATCATTTTGTCCATTTGAATGTAGCGAAGTCTTTAAACTAGTCGTCTGTTTGTGACTGCAGATTTCCTCTCCTACATTTGATGTAACTTTCTTCATTTCTCGTGCTAGCTGACCTAATTCTACTTTCTTTTATTTCTTTTTTTCCAAAATGTGTAGTTTAAATTTCTAGTTCATTCATACATTCTTATTCTTCTTCCTGAAACTGCTAGCTGATGTTCTTTCCAGTCGATGCGGTGAAGATGTGGCACAACATCGAGTCGGACTGGAAGCGGGGTATGGCGATTATTTATTTTCAGGTACAGGTGTGTGGTACAGGTGTGTGGTACAGGTGTATGGTACAGATGTATGGTAAAGTTGTACAAAGCGATAGAGGGAGTGAGAAAAAGTGAGTAAAAACATAAATAATAAAAAACATACAACATCCAATGTTTCGGCCTGTACAAGGAGGGATGCCACAAAGCTAAGTTTTTCGTTCTCATTTTTCTTCTTTTATTTTATCTTGTGTTTGTTTTTGTATGTAATCCTTGAAAAAGGCTCACGCCGAAATATTGGATGTTGTATGTTTTTTCTCACTATCCTCACTCCCTCTGTCGCTTTGTAAAACTGTACCACACACCTGTATCTACCTGTACTACCAGAACCAGTTTTACTGCAGTCGTTATCTCTTTTATGTTTTTTTTTCAGTTCCAGACTGAAGCTAAAAAGCAAGTGCGGGGGGGGGGGGGGGGTGTAACAGAATAACGTTCTGTACAGATTGTTTTGTGTGTAACCCTGTGGTTGTGGTTGTGGTCTGCTAGTATGTATGTCTGCTAGACCACAACTCATCACTGTATGCCAAGCACGGAGAAAATGTATCGTGTTTCGAGAGAATTCTGAGTCACGTGGTTTAGGTTAGGCGGGAAGTGTGAATGAGTTGAGAGGAGAGTTTTTGGTCAGAAGGTTGTAGCGAGAGGTTGTGTGTTTGATTCTAGGTAGGGATAGAGATTCTGTAGTTAAATTGTTGTAGTGATGGATTGCTTTTCTTAAGACAAATTGTTGTAGTAGTCATGTAGATTTGTGTGTCGATTTGTCCACGTTTTTTTGGAGAAAGGTTGAATGTCTAATTTAGTCCCATGGCGATGTTAGTCGCCCGGACTTATGTTTTTTTTTGGATGATCATTTTTAATTGTATCCATCAAGTTTTACACTCTACATCGTTACAACACTCATCCTACAAATGGGATCTTATCATTAAACATATAAAGTGTGTCTGCTGAATCCTGTGGTGTTTGGATTCATGTTAAGTGTTAACTGTGGTGTAGAGTTGTTGATTTACATGTAACTGGCCATGTCGTGTATGGATGAGTAGTGGAGTCAGTGTTACCTGGGTTGTCCTGTTACAGAGAGAATATCATTGCAACATATGTTGGGTGTCTCTGAGCCTAGTGCTCATGTTAGAGAAACTGTAATAATACACAGTACACGGAGGAAAGAAATCTTGTAAAAATGTTACCGTGTCACTAATTTTGTAGTGACTGGGACACTGCTTTGGTAGTACTGTGTTACGGCTTTAAGTAGTGCCGTTAAAACTGCTTTAGGGCGTGCAGTACTTCTTTAGCAGACTCCACCACCATTTACTATGGCGATCCCTCTCCTGTTATCCAGGTTAGGCCTGTTACTGGTTGTACCTCGGAACTTAAGTCTTACTCATATTTTAAAAAAATACAAGACGAAGAAGTAAGAAAAGAAGAGAAAGTCAAAGTTTACATTTATCGTGGATAACAGACAAGAAAGGAATACAATGGGGGAAAGAGGGAAACTTTTTTATACCCATATGAACCTGTGTCCGAGAATCTTCTTCTACTTCTTCTTCTTCTTCTTTATTTTCTTCATCAATTTATGAACTCTGTACTCTTGACAGACAATCTGCAGCTGTCTTGTTACCAGGCCAGGAAACCAGTTTCAGTTTCATGGATGGATGGATGGATGGATGGATGGATGGATGGATGGATGGATTAAACGAAAGGCAGACAGACAGATAGATAGATGAAATAACTATAAGAGAGAATTAATGAACATTTTGTGCGCTCCAGATTTAATTAATTATTTTTGTTTCAAACATGTATTATCCTGGGAATGGAACGGAGATGTTTAAAAATACGCTTTCTGGATCGTAGAATATAAAGTAAGCATCATCCCAAGCCCTCTTGTCAACTTCTAGCTCATCTTGGACTCCATCTTGTTGATCTCGATCGTCGCGGTTGCCTTCTTGGAATGAGAGGACAGCTCCACACTGTTACAGTGAAAACAAGAAACACTTTACTAAGTTTACTTTTCTCATAAGAATTCTACTTTCATAAATGAGTGCCCTTGCACTTAAGGCAGTGGCTTCTCGTGTATAAAATATTGGTTTGAATCACGATAAGACACGTGATTTTTGTCTTTGTCCTGTCGAGGACTTATCTGTCTAAACCAACAGGCAGCAGTGAGAATAAATGGTGAAATAACAACTTGGTTTAACATAAAACAAGGGGTCCGTCAGGGGTGCATACTGTCACCTTACTTATTTAACTTGTATACTGAAATTATAATGAGGAATGCTATAGAATATGTAGACAAAGACTAGTATGATGCAATAACATTTGGAGGTTATGAAATACCAGAGATTAGATTATTGGGACATGTGCTCCGAATGACTGACAACTCACTACCAAAAATAGCACTAAGATGGACACCACAGGGGAGCAGAGTAAGGGTAGACCAAAAGAGACATGGAGAAGAACAACAGAAAGGATGTTGAGCAATAGAGGACTCACCTGGGCAAGAGCAGAAAAAAAGGCGAAGGACAGGCATTTGTGGAAAACCCTTGCGGAAGCCTCATGTGCTCTGGGCACTTAAGGTTCAGAGAGAGAGAGATATGCTGATGACACAGTATTACTGTCACAACACAAAAAGAAATGGAAGAACTAATTATGCCAGTCCGGAAGAATAGTGAAGAGCAAAATACCTCTCTTAATGCGAAGAAAACTAAAGTGATGATAACTGACAAAACAAATGAGGCAGCTGAAAAACTGGAAGAGATGGAGAGCTTTGAATATCTTGGGTAAATACTTACTAATAATAAAGATACAGTGAGGGAAATTAAAAGGACATCTATCCCTCTTCAAAAAGTAAAACAACTAAAGAATCTGTGGAGAGGTACAGACAAAACTATAAATATAAGATTTTCAAGGCATGAATCTTTCCCATCACATCATATGCCTGTGAGACATGAAAACTTAACAAAACAGCTGAGAAACACATAAATGCCTTTGAATGCAAATGCTACAGAAGAGTCCTTCAAACATCATGAACACAAAAAATAATAACTATATCCATACTACAAGAACTTAAAATTGAAGAACGTTGGTTAGTAAAGAGTATTAAACAGAGAAAACTTAAATATTTTGGACACATTAAGCGTCATAATATTTTAGAGAAGATGAGTCTTGGAAGGTACAGATTGGGAAAAGAGAGGAAGACCAAGACGAAGATGGCTGCAAGCTATCGTTGATAATCTGCAAGTGGATGCATCAGCTGCAGGGCACCTTGCACCCGAGAGGCCTACAGGAGAGCTGTTAGGGAGGCAAAGTTCCACAAGGGACATGCAAATGACTGACTTACTGTCCCATCCAGGACAAGTTTACAACCCCACTCTCCAGACTACGTGGCCACTGCTCTAGATAAGCGGTCATTAATACCTCAGTTCAGAATACTCTCATAGCAGACAATGAGAACATGGTGTAACAGACATCAGTGTCTGTTCATTATCTTACTTGGTGAGAGACGTGTATTACAGACATCGAAATAGTTTCGAATCAGTCACATTACACACATAATGAATTACATATTAAACAATATGTATCTACATTTGTTAATTTAAACTCTGCGTGTGTGTATAAATATATATTTGTGTGTATACTGTTAATGTATGCATGCATGCATGTATATATGTATGTATGTATGTATGTATTATGTATGTATGTATATATGTATTATGTATGTATGTATGTATGTATGTATGTATGTATGTATGTATGTATGTATGTATTTATGTATGTATGTATGTATGTATGTATGTATACACACACAAAGTGTACTTGTCATACCAAACACAAAGAAAACGTTGAAACCATGTGCTAAAAAGAAAATGTAAATATAGAAGTTACATAACTAGATTAAAAGATTTTTCACCCAGGGCAAGTCAAAAAATACCCTTAATTGTTCTCTTTAAAAAATCTAAAGCACATAAGAACTTTTCTATTGCAAAACTATCCAATATTATTCAGAAAGTAAACAATAATATTCTAAAAGAAATACTTATATAATAAGAGGAAAAATACATTTCATTCAGAACATAATAATAAAAAAACAATAAGAATTGTAAAGCAAGGAGAGAGAAAGATTTTAAACAAGTAAATATCTCAGTTACCGTGACATCAAGACATATTAAGGATACGCTGTCAAGCCCATATTTCCAAGAACTTCAGTACATGAAAGTGTGATGTAGTCATTATCACGTCTGGTCGCATTTACCTTCCCAGAATTCTCTGGTATCCATTTTTAAATGCTGGGTAGATAGACAGGTTCCACCCGGAGAGTTTTTTGTGTGTACCAGAAAAAAAAAATCCTCGCTACAGGGATCTGAACCCGATACAACGGGATCCGTAGACTGAGCGCCTAACCACCGAGCCAACCAGGCGACCAATGAGAAAGCCGTTTTTTATAATAATGAACAGAAAGATTTCAAAAATAACATTAATAATGAAGAAATCACTATATAATTATTAAAACGTTGTTACTTGTTTTAGTATGTAGGCAATGTGTAGGCAGTATGTAGGCAATGTGTAGGCAGTATGTAGGCATTGCTTCAAATGCACAATGCTTACACAACATGTGACATTTCTCAAGTACTTCATTTATATCTATGCAGTTTGTTCCTAGTTAAATTAGCGAGGAAAGGCATAAACATATAAAATTAATAACACTACATAGGTTTATTAACGCTGTCGTTTTATAAAATGTTATCAACTTCATCAACAGCAGTTCTGATTTTTTCATCTAAATTGATCAAACGAAGGCAGTTACCAAGACAAGGCAGACAAAACTAAATGCAAACGCTCCCTTCATTTCAGCAAAGTTAGATCACCAAAGTCTGGCAAAGACAGAGCACCAAGTCTGATAGTGAATGAAGAAAATTTTCTCGATTTTTATATACATCTTGTTGAAATAACATACCTGACCATGAGCTCTGTTTATTACCAAATAAATTGTTCTCTTCTGTCAGTTATGTCCTGGACTGTCAGGTGTAGATCTAAAAAAAGCTTAGCTTCTTATTTAAAAGTCGGTTTATAACGAAGGTGAGAATATATAACGTTCGTCACTATTGATTTAAATCGCTTTTGTTTCCCCCTTTTCAGCAACGATCTAGGATATTCCAGGCCTTCCTGCCTCAAATAAAACTCTCCTCTTCTTCTTATCCACCCCCTCGTTAATATATCCGCTTTGTACATCTGGTAATAGGAGGTCTGTTCAAAAAGTATCCAACCTTTCACCGAGAAAAATACAATAACTCACGCTGAGGTTTCAAACCCTAATCCCCTTCAGAGTACTCTCATTGAGACTGCACACACTTATCTCAGCGGCCCTGCAAATGTTGGAAGCTTTTCATGAAGGCCTCTTTGGGAACAGAGTACAGCTCGACTGTCATGTTACGCTTAATGTCTTCCAGGGAGTCAAATCTGGTCCCTTTGATCTGCATTTTCAGTTTGGGGAACAGCCAAAAAAATCGCAAGGAGCCATGTCGGGAGGTTATTGAGCCTGACAGACCAGAGGAATGTTGTGTTTGGCCAGGAAATTTTAAGTCAGATGCGAACATTGTGCCTCTCCCTTGTCATGATGGAGCTGCCAAGTTCCCTTTTGCACAGGTCTAGTCGTTTGCATCGCACAGCATCACTATGGCAACTGATGACCTTCAGGTAGTACTCTTTGGTAATGTTCTGGCCTGGTGGTACGTACTCGTTATGCATCATCCCACAGGAGTCAAAGAACAACGTCAACACGACTTTGACATTGCCTAGAGCCTGCCTTGCTTTCTTTAGCTTCGGAGATGAGGAATGTCTTCGCTGTGACGGCTGCACCTTGGTTACCAGGCCGTAGCTGTAAACCCATGACTCATCACCTGGTCACGGTGCTCAGGAAGTTAGTGTCCTGCGCTACTTCCAGACGGAGTTGCTTCTGCTCCATCGTTAACCGCTTTAGCACCAATTTCGTGGGCACTCTCCGCATGGCCGAATCCTCCATCAAAATGGATTATACTGAATCAATCTTTATCATCACCTCGTCCGTAGGCTCTCGTATGGTGACACAGAGTTTCTGCATGACCAAAGTCTGCGCTTGCTCGATAATCTCCTCGCTTTTCTGCCTGCTGATGGCCGAGACGTTGTCTGATCTCCGCTGATGTCTGGGTATGTCTGAAACCCTTGTACCACTCCATAATTTGTGTCATGGTCATGGAAAAAGATGCCAAATGCCTGTTGAATCTTCAGAAAGGTTTCCACTTTGGTATCGCCAAGCCTTTGGCAAAATTTGATACAAAACCGTTGTTCAAGTCGTTCCGTCATTTCGCGGCACTTGAAAATCTGACTGGCGTAGAACACACTCACTCACTTATTCACTCACTCACTCACTCACTCACTCACTCACGGGATGACTGCCAGCCAGTGACATACTCTACGAGCTAGACAAAAAAATCACGAAAACCCAACGGAGGGCACCTCCGGTGCTTGTTTTGTTCCTGCGAGAAAGTTTAAGATCGGATATTTTTAAACAAATCTCTTCCATATATAAGGAATAGAGTGAGGGAAGTGAGAGACTTAACGAGAGTGCTAATTAAATAGTTAAATTCTCCCTATGGTACAAACGTACCATGACCCCTAACCCTAATTCTGAAGAGAATCTGACCCCAGCCATCCCTGTTCCCTGATCCTTGTTAGCCAACAGCTCAACCTCCAGATATTATGTCTACTCTGCTTTCTCATCATCTCTCATACCACATACAAAACAAATATCTCAGTGTGTAAAGCAACTAACAAAGAAGTTTATTACGACAAAACATCAAGACAATCATCATGAACATGCTCAGTATCAATATAGCTATTTAGTTTTATCTTACAGTTTCCACAGTCGAAAATAATTACTACAGAGACTACCCACAAAATTCCATCTCGCTTTTCGACGTCCCATTTTACAAATATTCGGGGAGGGTTGAACCATCCGTCTTTTGAGTTCTCATTGTAAATTTAACTAATATTTTTAGAATATAGAGCATTTATTTAACGTGTAACTGTTTATTTTCTCTACAGTTAAAAGGACCCACTAGTTTATCTCTATGCTCTAAAACATGCCTGTCTGCTGATAGTAATGCACTGTATGTTCACCACCAGGAATGTCATCTGGACAAGACCTTATCGAAAAGCGAGAACTATCTGTATCTGATGAGAATTATCTGTATCTGATGAGAAATATCTGTATCTGATGATAACTACCTGTATCTGATGTGAACTATCTGTATCTGATGAGAAATATCTGTATCTGATGAGAAATATCTGTATCTGATGAGAACTATCTGTATCTGATGGGAAATATCTGTATCTGATGAGAACTATCTGTATTTGATGAGAACTATCTGTATCTGATGAGAAATATCTGTATCTGATGAGAAATATCTGTATCTGGTGAGAACTATCTGTATTTGATAGTTTGATGCAGATCTCTTAAATTTACGAGTTTGATTAGATCAAGAAGTTGACGATTGTGAAAAGAAACACAGAGATGTGTTAATATATATAATCAGCGGCGTGACTCATAAGGAATTAGATGATGATGATGATGATGATGATGATGATGATGATGATGACGAAGGCAATGGCTTACAATCTGCTAAATGAAGAATATAATTTGCAAACCAGGCAGACGTACCCAACATCTGGTGGAATGTGAATACAAGCAGTGACCTATGTCGCTTGTTATACTCAAGGTTCATTATCCAACTGACAAATAAAATATATTTGTAGGACTTTTTATGTGAAACATCTGCCAACGTGAAGACAGCCTTGTAAAAAATACTTAACTTACTTGTGCTGGGTGTTTGTCTAGAGGTGATAGTTGTACTAATATTGTTTTTATCGTGTCTTTTTTTTAACCCGGAAACTGTAAAATATGAAACACGTTTTTTGGACACAGAAAACCTTTCCTCTCACTATCTTGTTTTATTTTTTGTTATAAGGCAATACTAAGAAAATGTTGGTAATATGTAGCGGTCATTTTGTAAGTCCGTGGATAGTACAGGCAAAAGTAGCCAGTCACATTACAGTCTCAGAAGGACGTACAGACAGTCATTCAATTTGAAATCTTATTAGAGACTATATCTCAATAAATCAATCAGTTTAGAATCTTATTAGAGAATAGAAATAGCTGATCAGTTTAAAGTATAGTCACCCAGTCTATTTGGAATCTTAGTAAAAAGTATAAATAGCCAGGCAGTTTGGAGCCTTACATTCAAACAACCATCTTTCGTCATAAAATACTAGCATACTAAACACTTCCCTCACTCACCTACAAAATAATACTGAAAGAGGAAAGCATATTTTATTGGGCAATGCCTAAAATGTCTGCCTTCATTAAAAAAAGTGAAGAAATCAGGCTTAGAATGAGAAGATCACTGACCTAATATATTCTCATTAATTAGACGTGAATGAATATTTAAATTTGTATGACGCAGTTATATAGAAATGAAGAATAAGAAGAAATTTCCTCATTATGCCGTCTCCCTATTTTTATTCATCTTGCTTTTGTAAAAACACATATTTATCAAATTTTCTTTTTTTTTCAATTGATATTGAATGAATCAGTCATTTCCCTGCATCCCTAGTGAAAGATCTGTTAGTAATGAGGGAAATAACTTGTATATTTGTATTTTTTCTTGCACATTTAACGCCCCTGTTATTGTTGTAATGGCACGGAACGTAGAATTTTGTGTGCATGGTCTGTGCAAGATTTTGGGGTGCGTGAGTTAGTCTGGGCTTGAAAGTTATGTAGATGGAACTTTTTTTGTCACTGTGATTCTAGCTAGAATTCAAGTTTTTTTTTTTTTCCCAATTAAATTTTCGGCCGTAAATACGAATGGTCTGTTCTGCGAATGATTGTGCAGGGGAAGTAACTGAAATAATTTTGTTCAACATTGTATAGTAAGCTCCCTTCTTTGGACAAACCGAAAAGAATAATTTTGTGTGCAACGATGTAAAGAGGTTTACACCTCGAGCCTAATATAAGAATTGTTTCTAATGGCTAAAACAAATTGTTTCTGTTTTAGTGCTGTCTATTATCTTATTTTAAATAGTTTCCTGTCGTAATGTTTTTTTCTTTAACAAGCTTGCGTTAAAACTTTTTAAATAATAAAATTGAAATAAAAACAAAACATTTAATTTTTTTAAATTTCTTTTTATTCAAATCTATCTATCTATCTATCTATCTATCTATCTATCTATCTATCTATCTATCTATCTATCTATCTATCATCTCTATCTCTCTCTTACACACTCCCTCTGTCCTTTTAGAGTCTCCTTCTCTCCATGTCACTGTCTATCTTCGGAGAAAAATAAGAAGAGAGTGAGAGAGAGTGAGAGACAGATAAGAGAGAAAGAGAGACACATACATAACTTCCAGTTACATGAAATATGCCATAAGTCATACAACATATTCTCACTTACAAAACGTTTTGTCACTTATAAAACGTATAGTCACTTTAAAAAACATCGTCATTTACAAAACGTATCTTCTTTCAAAACGTGTCGACATTTACAAAAAGTATCGTCATTAAAAAAAAACATGTAATCACTTTCAAAAAGAATCGTCACTTTCAAAGCAAGTCAGCACTCACAAAACTTCTCTTCTTAATTAATTAATTTAAAATAATTTACACTTGCTGTGACGATGTTGAAAGCGGTTTTGAGGAAATAAGTAACAAACTTAAAAGACGGAAGTCGCAGGTATAAAAGAGATTGAACTTTGAAATACAATGTATTATTACTGTTGCTAATTTTGTTAATGAAATACAGGTCGATTCAACGCTGATGGAAGCTTGTCTTGTCTTCTGTCCTTCCTCAAATACCTTTCTTTGTTAAGGATCATTTCCCTGCATCCCTAGTGGAAGTTATGTTAGTAATGAGGGAAATAACTTGTATATTTTTACTTGCAGATTTAACGCCCCTGTTATTGTTATGATAGTTTGGTTTTCACAGTTGTCGCCCTTACTGTAGACGTGTGCATGGATCGTTGAATTTTGTGTGCATGGTCTGAGCAAGTTTGTGGTTGTAATTCTAGTCTGGGCTTGAAAGTTGTGTGGAGGAGACGTGTTTTTTCGTAGTTGTGACTCTAGCTTGAATGTAGCGTGTTTTAGAGAGTTTTAATGCAAATTCTCATGGCGGTGACTTGAGTTACATGCCTTGAGCCATAAGTTCGTTGTTGTGGGACGTTTATTTTGATATGTTACTGTATATGTTTTCTTCATCAAGTCATATCTATCCGTCTTCGTCTATGGTGTGTTATTAAATGTCATTTTACAATTGGATCGTTAAATGGTGGCTTCGTGATTGTAAGAGTAGACGTGAGAGTAGAGAGTGGACCCAGGTGTAATTTGTTTTTATGTGCAATATAGTGAGTACACAGCACGAATATCATAGTACCTGGGGAGCAGTCTAATAAACATATTCAATCTCAGCAAGTAGAATTTTCATCTCTTAACCAAGTATCAGCAAACTCCAAAATCTACACGTGCCACCCGTGCACGGAGCATGCGCAGTTAGTCTGTAGACTTTGAAAACAGGAGTCAGCAAAGATCTCTTCAGTCCGTTATACCAGCATAGCAAGACAGGCACTAACATGGAATCCTCAAGGAAGTACAAAACGATGAAGACCTAGACTTATCTGGAGAAGAGGAATTTTGACATTACTCAGAGACACAAGGAAGGAAGGAGAGAATAAATCCAAGAACAGGGATGACTTGGGAGCATTTATCCGTGGCCTATCATCTCAACGGAGTGAAAAGCATCATCATCAGCATCATCATCATCATTATCATCATCATAATCAATCATCATCTTCTTCTGAAGTTTATATCTTTTAACATTGTTTAGTGTTTTAGATAACAAGTAAGAGAATAAAGTTTTGTAGGATTTTTTCCAGGTCTGCTCCTACAAAATTCTGTTTCAGTAACTACTGAAGAGTATGAACAATAACTGTGCAGTCAGCTGTTGGTTCTGGTAACCTTGAACTCTACCAGAGAATACCACCTGGTTCTTCCTTCCCCCCTCCTCACACTTCTGTCTTTCATCCTGTGTAGATATATATTATCAATACACCTTTTCCTCCTCCTGCACCAGATCCTCTGCCACCGACTTAAGTACATCCGTACTATGCTAAGGAGTCATGTGTGCTTCACTAAAGCTAAATAAAACAAAGGGGAACATAAGAAGTTGTCATTGGTAATACATATTTATTGTAACAGAATTAGAATATGGTTGAGTTACTATAAACGTACGGTTAATTACATAACAGAGAACAATTAAGAAGCAAGGCGCGCTGCTGCTCTAATTTCCTTTAATCAGATGTATGTGAAATATTTTGAGAAACATTGCTCAACATTATCTGTAAAGGTTTTTTAGGAATGGTGTAATTTGAATATTTCTTATATATTTCCATGTCACTGTCTAACTTCGGAGACAAAACGGAAGAGAGAGAGAGAGAGATAGAGAGAGAGAGAGAGAGAGAGAAAGAGAGAGAGATAGAGAGAGACCAACACTAACATGTTCCTATAGAGCTATTTAGATAACAGATCTGCGAAGACCAGCCTTTCCTCCAGTCAGTGCTATACATAAACAAAGTTGTGCTGATTTAGTTGCATGGTTTGTTTTTTTTTTCATCCATTAAAGTTGTGTGTGTTTTTTTTCATCAAATATTTCGATTGCGACAAATCTGATGGCGATCTCGTTGAAGCTCAAATATGGTTGGTAGCTAAAACATAATGAAATGTATAACGTTTATAAAGGGTACATTGAGATTAATTAAAACGTAATTTCAGATTAAGAAAATATGAACGGTTATGATAAAAGAGGTATGGGTTATCTTCCATTTTATGTCGTGGAGGAAAATAACTATAGGTTATAACGTGTTTTATTTTTTTTTCTTTTCTCGGCTTTACTAGATTCTTTATCTTCAGAATGCTGATTGTTGGATTGATTGTTATTTTCTTCTTACAACCTACAATCAGACTTTTATAAACAATGAGAGAGTAGTTTCTAGGGATACAGAACGAGTGCGCATTATCTGTGCAGAAATAGAGTTAGCTATTTCTTTACATTACCTCAAAGTAATGTACCGCTTTTACTAAACAATTATAACTGAATGAAACATAAGCTGGTTGTTAATATTAATATCCTTTTTCTTCATGTTTCTGATTCGCTGGTTCTTCCATAAAATGTTATTCATGAATGGTACTAAATGTTCCATGAAGCAGATAGAAAGAATAAATGAAATCTCTCACAGGAATAAACTGTCATAAATTCAATTGTTTCTGCTAGTCTATTTAGCCGTTTATAGCATTTGAACATAAAAGTTATTGCCCGTTGCTAAGTTCAATAGTTATTCATTATTATCTCCTTTATCATCAAAGATTTCACATTCTGCGAAAGCTCTTCCGCTATTTCTAAAACAGTTGCAATCATAGAACACAGAGTTCCATTTCACGTCCTGTAGAACACTATGACGTGTAATTGTACATATTGTTCTAGGTCTCAACATAATGGTTTATTTTCTACAGTGTTACTTTAAGAGTTGTCAGGTTTGGTTTACAAACAAAAGGAAAAGATGGCGTAGTTAAATACAGTTCGTGAGCCGACTTATGGAGACGTTTGAGACCTGGGAGGTCCGGCCGTAAGTTGATTTGGCCGTATGTCGGCCGTTATAGGAAGAAGTCAGACATTGGGTGCAGTTCACTACTATAACACAGTATAAGGTGAATAGACATGCTTACCATCACTTAAAAATACTAAAAGAATACAAATTACCACATCATCTATGTAGAAATGTATCACAAAATACAAAACACAAAACTTTACCTAACAAAATCGTACTATAATAACTTTTCAATGCCACACAACTGTCAGTACAACACTCATTTGCGCACTTATGAGATACTGTACTGTATTATAACTTTGGTATGTACAGTGTAGCATTGTATACTACCACCGCTACCACAGTGGACAAGCTTAGTGTCCACAGCTACAGCTGCAAATACTTTCAAGTTTTTTTTCCACTTAAATTCTAGGCCATAAGTACGAATGGTCTCTTCTTCGTATGAATGTGCAGGGGAAGTAACCTAAATATTTGTTCAACATTGTATAGTAAGCTCCCTTGTTTGGACAACCCTAAAAGAATAATTTTGTGTGTGAGAATGTAAAGAGGTTTACACATCGAGCCTGGTATAACAATTGTTTCTAATGGCTAAAACAAATTGTTTCTGTTTCAGTGGTGTTTAATATCTTATTTTATGTCGTAATTTTTTTCTTTTGCTTTACAAGCTTGCGTTTTATCTTATTAAATAATAAAGTTGAAAGAAAAACACATTTTAAGTTTTTTTAAAAATTCTTATTATTCATAGGATCTATCTATCTATCTATCTATCTATCTATCTATCTATCTATCTGTCTATCTTACACACTCCCTCTGTCCTCTTAGCTTCTCCTTATCTCCATATCACTGTAAAGCAGGATACTCGGTGTTTCAATCTACTGCTCTTCTGTGTGTAGTATGTAAATTGTAGATGTATTGCTATTCATCTCTGGATATATTTCCACTACTGTCCGCTGGAATAATGTTCTTTCTTACATTACTATTCTACGTTGTTTTGCGTCTGTTTTGTTACTCACTTCACAGACTTACTTGCTCCCAGGTTCATTATTTATCAGTGGAAATAGTAATACAGAAGCAGCAACTTTACAGTTGAAATGACATTAATGATGCACGGGGTGACGATGAGTCGATAAGCGATATGGCGAGAACGACAAAGGCATCAACAAAATCCATGGACACAAGACTGGACATCTCAACGCCATATGTTCCCGGCAGACTACTGTCACCATCAGACCAACTTAAATCACTCTATTCTACGTCTATTTCATTAAACAACAACATTTCTAACAGACTAATCTACGTCTATCTCAGACGATACAGAAAACACAACTGTCCCTCAGTCATATGATTTCTCTCTCACCTGACCTTTTTCCTATCATTCCCCATCCGTGAACCTCGTGCAACCCGAGACAAAGGAGATGGATTCTACTCACAAACAGCTGAGTACTTTAGAAGACAAATCATATTATACAAATGTTCCAATTCTCAGATGAGTTATCTATCTTACATCCAAACATTCAATATACTGGTATAATTGTCTAGCTTCGGAGAAAAACAGGAAGAGAGAGAGAGTGAGAGACAAAGAGAGACAGAGAGAGAGAGAGGCTCACATACATAACTTCCAGTTACATGTAATATGCAGTAAGCCACACAACGTATTCTCACTTACAAAACGTTTTGTCACTTATAAAACGTACCCTCACTTTAAAAAACATAGTCATTTACAAAACATGTTATTTACAAAACGTGTCGTTTATAAAAGGTGTCGTCATTAAAAAAAACGTGCTATCACTTTCAAAACGAATCGTCACTTACAAAACATTTCATCATTACAGAACTTGTCATTTTCATAATATGTCGTCAACCACAAGAAATACTGCCACTTTTAAAACACGTCATCACTCACAAAACTTGTCCTTGCGTTATCTCATTTTCACCTGCACATCAGATCCTGCAACTATAAATAGCATCAGGTTTTTCCATGCCTAAAAATAGCTCTGACAAGAAATGTTACTCAAATAAGACATTCTTTGTTAAAACTGACTGCCAGTTTTCGACCAGAAAGAATTACTGTTTCATTACAAAACTACTCAGATTATAACACATAACGTCCATATTACTACAATATTATTCAGACAATAGGAAATAAACTAAATAATATTCTAAATAATCCCAGAAAATAAAGGGAACATTAAAGCAATTATAAGAAAATGGATTGTAAAATTAATTAATTAATTTAAAATAATTTACATTTCCTGGGAGGATGTTGAAAGCGGTTTTGAGGAAATGAGGAACAAACTTAAAGAGACAGAAGTCGCAGTTATAAAAGAGACTGAACTTTGAAATACAATTTATTGTTACTGTTGCTAATTTTGTTAATGAAATACAAGCAGATTCAACGGTGATAGAAGCTTGTCTTGTCTTGTGTCCTTCCTCAAATACCTTTCCCTGTTAACAGAAGTCGTGATAGGGCTCTATACTTTGCTTCATATAATGGGATATTTAAGATTTCTTTAGTTACCTCCCTCTACCTCATGTGTGGGAGATTGTAGAGGCTATGCCACAAAGATAATGGGTGGATAACTCCACCAACAGCCAGGATCTATGTCGTTCACGCCGTCCACAAAGACGAAAAAAAGCTATCTGTGTCTTGTACAATATAACATTATCATTATGACTAGTTGTAACCACGTCAGAAAATGACGAGAGATAAAAGAAAAAAAAAATTCTGTTCTACATTTTAGCACTTTTAAAAGAAAAAAATAAATAAATATTACATTTTGACAGCTTCAATGCTGTGAAGTATGTAAATTGTAGATGTATTGCTATTCATCTCTGGATATATTTCCACTACTGTCCGCTGGAATAATGTTCTTTCTTACATTACTATTCTACGTTGTTTTGCGTCTGTTTTGTTACTCACTTCACAGACTTACTTGCTCCCAGGTTCATTATTTATCAGTGGAAATAGTAATACAGAAGCAGCAACTTTACAGTTGAAATGACATTAATGATGCACGGGGTGACGATGAGTCGATAAGCGATATGGCGAGAACGACAAAGGCATCAACAAAATCCATGGACACAAGACTGGACATCTCAACGCCATATGTTCCCGGCAGACTACTGTCACCATCAGACCAACTTAAATCACTCTATTCTACGTCTATTTCATTAAACAACAACATTTCTAACAGACTAATCTACGTCTATCTCAGACGATACAGAAAACACAACTGTCCCTCAGTCATATGATTTCTCTCTCACCTGACCTTTTTCCTATCATTCCCCATCCGTGAACCTCGTGCAACCCGAGACAAAGGAGATGGATTCTACTCACAAACAGCTGAGTACTTTAGAAGACAAATCATATTATACAAATGTTCCAATTCTCAGATGAGTTATCTATCTTACATCCAAACATTCAATATACTGGTATAATTGTCTAGCTTCGGAGAAAAACAGGAAGAGAGAGAGAGTGAGAGACAAAGAGAGACAGAGAGAGAGAGAGGCTCACATACATAACTTCCAGTTACATGTAATATGCAGTAAGCCACACAACGTATTCTCACTTACAAAACGTTTTGTCACTTATAAAACGTACCCTCACTTTAAAAAACATAGTCATTTACAAAACATGTTATTTACAAAACGTGTCGTTTATAAAAGGTGTCGTCATTAAAAAAAACGTGCTATCACTTTCAAAACGAATCGTCACTTACAAAACATTTCATCATTACAGAACTTGTCATTTTCATAATATGTCGTCAACCACAAGAAATACTGCCACTTTTAAAACACGTCATCACTCACAAAACTTGTCCTTGCGTTATCTCATTTTCACCTGCACATCAGATCCTGCAACTATAAATAGCATCAGGTTTTTCCATGCCTAAAAATAGCTCTGACAAGAAATGTTACTCAAATAAGACATTCTTTGTTAAAACTGACTGCCAGTTTTCGACCAGAAAGAATTACTGTTTCATTACAAAACTACTCAGATTATAACACATAACGTCCATATTACTACAATATTATTCAGACAATAGGAAATAAACTAAATAATATTCTAAATAATCCCAGAAAATAAAGGGAACATTAAAGCAATTATAAGAAAATGGATTGTAAAATTAATTAATTAATTTAAAATAATTTACATTTCCTGGGAGGATGTTGAAAGCGGTTTTGAGGAAATGAGGAACAAACTTAAAGAGACAGAAGTCGCAGTTATAAAAGAGACTGAACTTTGAAATACAATTTATTGTTACTGTTGCTAATTTTGTTAATGAAATACAAGCAGATTCAACGGTGATAGAAGCTTGTCTTGTCTTGTGTCCTTCCTCAAATACCTTTCCCTGTTAACAGAAGTCGTGATAGGGCTCTATACTTTGCTTCATATAATGGGATATTTAAGATTTCTTTAGTTACCTCCCTCTACCTCATGTGTGGGAGATTGTAGAGGCTATTCCACAAAGATAATGGGCGGATAACTCCACCAACAGCCAGGATCTATGTGGTTCACGCCGTCCACAAAGACGAAAAAAAGCTATCTGTGTCTTGTACAATATAACATTATCATTATGACTAGTTGTAAAAAAAAGCTATCTACGTCTTGTCCAGTATAACATTATCATTATGACTAGTTGTAACCACGTCAGAAAATGACGGGAGATAAAAGAAAAAAAAACAAATTCTGTTCAACTACATTTTAGCAATTCCAAAAGATAAAATATATACATATTACATTTTGACAGCTTCAGTGCTGTAAAGTAAATTTGTAAGCCACGCTTACCGAGCTGCGAAAGATGGCCGTAATGACGTTTTTTTTTTTTTTTTGTCCATTTTGATCAATAGCAGCATTTGTTTCACATTAATAAATACTAAAAGATGATAACAGTGAAACTTTCTTCAGTTATTTCTCTCCTCCTCATTCTCACTCTTTCTCACTGTCTATGTTTATTTACATCACCTTCTAGTGTGTTGACAAGTCAAGTCAAGGAAAATATGGACATTAACACCGTGTCCCTATGTGCCTCTAAGACATGACAGGATTTACCTTTACCTTTTTACTTATCTATCTATTTATCTATCTACCTATATATATATATATATTTCTATCTTAATCTCTCTCACAATCATATTTTTACTCCCTCTTTTTTTCTCACTCCAACTCTCTATCCCTAGTCACCGTATCTTTTCACATCTCCTCAAATTCCATCAGCTCTTCACCCCCTCTCTTTCTCTCTTTAGCCCAAAGTGCAGCCAGCGCTTGAACAACATATGTCTTCCAAAATCTAGACTTGATCTTTGCAAGAAAAGCTTTAGTTGTTCTGCTGCTCATCTTTGGAATACCCTCCCATCCTATATAAAAAATATAAATTATACTCCTTGCTACAACTACAAGCTTTCACAATATCTATTTAATGTCGACTACATGCCTCCATGAATTATAAAACTTAAAAGTTATCTTAAGCTGCTCTTACAGACACCGGATACAATTAGTTGTTTTCTGAACAGTCCCGAAAATTTTGTTTAATAGATAGTCATTATAATGTATGTAGTTACTTCTGTATTGAGTGAATGTTTAAGAGCGAAACGTAAATGTTATATTTTATTTGATGTCTCTCAGCTTCAATTTTAGTTATGTTTATTATATGAACAGCATATTTGTAGAATGTCTGGAATAGAGTGAAAGATGTATGATAAAGGGCAGAATGTCAGACGGGCCTGCGTGCCCAATTCTTAACCCTTTTAAAATAAAGATCAATCAATCAATCTCTCTCTGTCTCTCTCTGTCTCTCTCTGTCTCTC